>VXAX01002644.1:27378-42539 GCA_013399835.1 Leptocoma aspasia
TTTTTTTTTTTTACAGCCAGGGGGTATTTTTAGCTCTGACACGTCCCAGGGATCAAGTATCCAACGGGATCGGGGAATTGGCAGGGGGGAACCCTTGGGATTTGCCGTGTAAGCTAAGCCTAGCCCCGGCTGCCAAGGATGAGCTTGGATTCCCCCGGCTGCTGCTCTGGCTGAACTTGGGGTTACCTCCAGCATTCCCCATCCCGAGGAATGACTGACACAGCAGGAAAAATGCCAGAGGTTTTCCAGCAAAAAGGGGGAACAGATGAACTTTGTGTTCAATCCGTGCCAGTCTGGGCTGGTTGCAGCTCCCTGCCAGCTCTGCTCTCCTTCTCCTCCACGATTTATTCGTTTGTCCATCTGCTCTGAGGGAAGGTTTTTACAGGAGGGTTTCTCTTCCTTTTTCTCAGTCCAGGAAATCAGAGGGAAAAAAGGAGCTGGGGAAGGAATCTAGGCCATCCCATTGTGGCTCTATCTGGGGCTGAAAACCATCGAGCTGGGTTTGTTTGAAAGGGCCCATTTCTGTCTCAGGCTCGCTCGTTTGATTTTATTTGGATTTTCCTTTGTTCATTCAGCTGGAACAGGCGGGCGCAGAGGGAGGGGAAAGCAGAGGATTCCAATAATGGGGTTTTGGCAGCAAGTTGGGCATAAAACAGCTTTATTTGGGATTTTGGTCCTTTTTTTCATTTTGCAGCAGATGAAAGGAACTCGTGGAGGGGCAGGGGCTGGTGATCCCCAGGCTGTGTCGTGTGAGTCGTGTCCCACCCCAACAGCTGGGCTTTTGCTGGGAATGCCTGTCCTTTTCTGTTGGGAATCACTGGGAATGCCTGTCCTTTTCTGTTGGGAATCACTGGGAATGCCTGTCCTTTTCTGTTGGGAATCACTGGGAATCCCTGTCCTTTTCTGTTGGGAATCATTGGGAATCCCTGTCCTTTTCTGTTGGGAATCACTGGGAATCCCTGTCCTTTTCTGTTGGGAATTATTGGGAAGCTGTTGGTGATTGATCCATGGCTCCGACCTCGATGCGTCCACCCCACTCCTGTGCCCACTGCCCCCAGGGTATCCCAAATCCTGGGATAAACACAGCAGGAAGTTCAGTCTTGGACTGGGTTGGGTTGGAAGGGATCTGAAGGATGATCTAGATCCAGTCTGGAGTCTTGTTCCCACTGTGGGATTTGGCTCCCAGCTGGAAGCCACCCGGACCCAGCTTTTCCCCCAGGGATTTTCCTTTGGGTTTTGCTTCCTGCAAATCCAGATTTTGCTGTTTTGGTGCTGTTTCCCTTCCCTGCAGTCTCATAATGTGCTGATGGAAACCTCCTGTTTGGTCACTTTAATCATGTCAGGAGCCCAAAACTTCCCAGATCCCTGGGATGGGATTTTGGGATATGTGTGCTGTGGCAGTGTGGGATCAGGGAATGGTTTGGGTTGGGAGGGACCTTAAGGATCACCTCATGGCGTGGGCAGGGACACTTCCCACTATCCCAGGTTGTTCCATGGCCTTGGATCCATCCACGTGTCCAGCAGCAGCACAGCCTCAGTGTTCCACCCCTCCCCTCTCCCTCCTTCCCTGACATCCCACCAAATTCCCCTGGTGGGACTGGATGGGCTTTAAGATCCCTTCCAACCCAACCCATTCCAGGATTCTGGGAAGCAAAGCTTTGCTGTCTGACAACTGATCATCCCTAGCCAGCAGCCAGGGTGGGATTCAGATAAGCTGAGCTTATCCTGGGCTCGAGCCTAAACCTTTGTGCACGTGCTGAAGAGCTCGGCCGAGCAGGAACCCTTGGGAGTGAGCAGGCACTGGAATGTTTTCGGGAGGAATCATCTCAAATGTCGAGCTGATCTCCAAATCCTGGTGGGAGTAAATGTCACTGGAATGGCTGAGCCTGTGCCAGCCGTGGGGGGAGTTTGGGAAAGGCTGGTGTTGATGGGAGCAGCTCCAGCAGGCAGCAGAAAGGGGGGAAACTCCGAGGATCCCATGGAGAGCAGCATTCCTGGGATGGTGACAGTGACAGAGCTCGGGGCTCTCCAATGGGTTCCTCCTGCCTTTGGTGTGAAACCACCTTTGGAAACCTGGGATCCTGGAACAGTAAAGTCTGGGGAGCTTTTGGAGGACATCTCTGAAGGGTGAGCTCCAGGCTTTGGAGTTTTCAGCCTTTGTTTTTCCATGGGATGAGGGGATGGATTTGGAGCAGCCAATTCCATCGGAGCAATCTCCACACCAGGTGTGGATGGGGAAGTGTTGGATCCAAAGTGTAAAATTCCCTGTGAGAGGCAGGAATTGGATTCCTTGTAGGACAAGGGGTGATCATTTTAAACTCAGAGAGGGGAGATTTGATTGGATATTGGGAAGGAATTCCTGGCTGGGAGGGTGGGCAGGCCCTGGCACAGATTCCCAGAGAAGCTGTGGCTGCCCCTGGATCCCTGGAAGTGTCCAAGGCCAGGCTGGAGCAGCCTGGGATAGTGGAAGGTGTTGGGGTTGGAGCTGGATGGGCTTTAAGTCCTTCCCAACCCAAACCACTGCATTTTGGTGGGAATTCTCTACATGGACATCCCTTGTCTCACCCTCAGCAGGGACAGCGCTTCCCAAGTTTCAGGAGGGCTCTGAAGGAGCCTCCTCAGCATTCCCTGCACTCGAGCTCATGGCTGGAAACATCCCTTGGGATGGCAGCTCCCAGAGAAACTTCCAGAGCAGCTCTGAGCTCCAGGCAGGGCCCGGATCTGCAGCAGGAGCTGGCTCCAGCTCCGTGCTCAGAGCAGATGGAAGGAGCAGCATTTCCCTCCCACGCTCCTCCCCAGGAGCCCCTTTGGAGCGATGACATTTTTCCTTTAACCCCCTGATATTTTTCCGGGATCTGAACGAACAGCCCACACATGAGGACGGGTTTTTTCCTCCTTTCCTTTTCTTCTCTGTCTCTCCCTGGATTCAGGGAAGCGGCTGCTCCAAGAATTTCAGTCATTTGGATAACAAAGAAAAGCCAACCTGGCAGCTTTGCACAGGATGAATTCCTCATTAATTGGAATTCCAGGAAAAGATGAGAGCTGAGGGGAGGTAATTTTGGTGCTGCAGGTGTGGACATGGCTTTCCCAAATTCCCCACCATCCTCAAGTTCTCCTTTCCCAGGGAAACATCCCCAAGAGATGAAGGATTCCATTTCACCAGACTTCCCAGGGTGTAGCTTTCCCTGGAAGAGGAATATCCCTGGAAGTATTTAAACTTCTGCTGCTTATCCCTCGCTCACTAAGTCCCAAAGCTCGTTAAATCCCAAGCTTTGGAGCAATGGTTTAATGTCTTAAGCCTTGACCTGAATTACCTGCTCTGTGTCCTAGGATTAGGAATGTTCTGGACTGGGAAGAGTCCTCTCCTCCTCCAGCTTTCCCGTGTTCCAAACAGTTCTGCATTTGGAAGTTGGATTGGTTTAAAGTGCATTTGGGAGCAGCAATTGGACTTTTCCTGATTGGAAGGCTTTTTTTTTTTTTTTTTTTTTTGTAAGCAGATCGGGAGAGTTGGAGTCAGGCCTTAAAAGCCTTATTCATCCCTAATCCCAAATAATTCCATCTCCGTGGCTTTTAACGTGATTAAATCAGAGCAGGCTGTGACGACACCGGGCAATTCCGCTTCCCAAAGAATATTGGATTTAACCTGGAGCGAGGCTGCCGGGCCACAAAAAGGAGGAATTTGGTGGTTGGCTTGGGCAGTCCTGAGTTCAGCCCCCTGTTCTCCCTGGGGTCCAGGTGCTCTGGAATTCCAGGGTGGAAAAGCAGAGCCTTTTCCCATCGGTTTTGCCTCATCCCTGGATCTAAATCCATCTGTGTTCTCTGCCTGTGCTGCTCTCCACATCCCAGGATTTCCTTGTGCAGAGCTCTTTGCTGATGGATGTGATGGAAGGTGGAGTGGGGTCACCTGGATTGTCATGGCCATGGATTTGTGCGTCACCAAATGCCACATCCTTGGAACTGCATCCCCCTGGAACTGCATCCCCCTGGAATTGCATCCCTCCATCACCCTCCTGCAGGTGTTCCCCTCTGGAAAACCCCAGGAATAATTAGTTCCCTGTGTGATCTTGTGCCAGTCACTCAGCCTCATTATGTCCCAATTCCTTGGTGCTTAACCAGTGGATAATCTGGGAAAGGAGCTTTCCAGAGGGTGCTGTGGGATAAACCCATTGGCAGCTCTGGGTGCTGAGCCACAGGGATGTGCCAGAATCCTGGGAATGCAGCAGGGAAAGGAAGTCCTTGGGAAAAATGGGATTTCATTGCTGCTCCTTGTAACAGAGCTCCCAATAAATCACAATTCCCAGACAAGGAAAGCCCCAAGGCAGAATTCCCCACTGGTGAGAGGAAATCCCGGGATGGGGTTTATGTCTGCTCCATAAATTGTTCTGATACATTCCCAAAGCTCTGCAAGTCCAAATTCCTCATGGATCTAATTCCTCATGTCATTTCCCAGGTCTTTTTTTCCCCAATCCCACCAATCCCTCAAAAAACAGAAAGAGAGGGATTGAATCCAAGGACTGGGATCAGGACTCTGCATTCCCAAAGCTCCCAGGCAGTTTGGGAAGGGAGACACCACTCCCATCCAAATGTGTCTCAGCTGCCACCAGCTCCCAAAATTGAAGCCGGGGACACTTCCAGGGATGGATTTTTCTGAACCAGGGTGTGCTCCATGTTTTTTCTGGAGCCTGGAAAAAGGGAGAACAGGCTTGGAATTCCTCTCTTCCCTCAGGCACAGCAGATTCCTGATCTGCCTGATTTACCCTGTGGGGATTTCGTTTAAGTCTGGCTTTACTCTTTCAAATTATTTCTTCAGCTCTTCCCTGGCCACCCCACAGCAGCCAAAGTCTCCTTTGGCACCACTTTCCCCAATATCAAAATATTCCCTCTCCACCGTGGCCTCCATCTGAGATTTAATGTGCAGGGACCACTTGTGAGGGGAAAAAAAATCGGATTTTTCCTTGATTTCTCCTTCATTTTTAATCCTTCAAAGGGCTGTTTAGTCCCAATTCAAAGGGGCCTCGTGTTTCTGTGTTTTGGGGAAGATGCAACTTTGTCGTGGCAATCAGCTGCAAGGAGATGTGAAAACAGAATAAATGTGGGAACAGAATAAATGGGAGAATAGAATAAATCAGGAGCTGGAGAAAGGAAGGAGTGGGATGCTTTTATCTATTCCAACACTGTCCCCAAATGTCCCCATTTTCTATCACTCCCAGCTCCTTTCAGATCTGCCAGGCAGGGAATGAGGAGAGATAAGGCAGTGGGACTTGGTTAATTATTAATATTAATATTAATATTCGCAAAGAATTGACAGGAGCTGTGGAGGGCTCCGAACCTCAGGGGGCAAAGCTCAGCTTTTGCCCCCCTATTTAGAATTCTCTCATTTGGTGATTTAGGCTCATCCTAAAGGCAAACTGCACTTGAGGTTTACTTGAGAACTTGAGCTGCTTTTGGAGTTTTCAGGGCAACAAATCCCTGGGGAAAAGCTCTGAGCCAAAATTCCCTTCCCATGGTGCAGCCAGTTCCTCCCAGCAGCTCCTTCCCACGTTTTCATTAAAAGCAGCTCCACCCTGATGGGGAGAAGGGGCCAAGGTGATCTTCAGGGCCACCATCCAGAGCAGGAGCAGTTTGTCCTCCTGCTGCCCTTCCCTCTCCGCAGGCCCCGGGATTTCTGGAGGCACAGGCAGTGTTTAGGTTTAATTGGAATCTCCCGAGCTGCCCTGAACAAACCATCCTCAGAAAAGATGGAAAAGGGAGATCTGTGGATGCTGCTGAGCTCCAGCAGGAGATGGGAGGTGGATCTGCACCTGCCCTTGCTGTCCCTGCTCTGCTGCCAACGCAATTCCATCAAATCCTCATTTCCTTCCTGTCCTGACGCTTTGATGGAGCTGCAACAGGAATTTGCGTGGGATAATGGAGATTTGGAGGGATAACGGGGATTTGGAGGCAGCTCTGCCCCCGTGGGATTGCTGGGGAGGAGAGGGATGCTCCTCTCTCAGCATTCCCAGGAATCCCTTCCCAGCTCTTGGGAAGCTGGGAATGTTTTTGGTGTGCCGGTGCCAGGGTGGAAAACCCCAAATGGGAACATTTGTCACCTCCTCCATCCAGGAGCAGGGCTGGAAACAGGGAAGCAGGAATTCCCACTGGAGTCACGGCTGAGCCTCAGCTTGATTAGAGAAATCCCAAAAATCCAGTGCAGAGAGGGTTTTGGAGTCTGGGCTTTCTTCTGATTTATTATCAGGGGATTTCGAGACCTTCATAGAATCCTGGAATGGTTTGGGTTGGGAGGGACCTTAAAAACCATCCAGTGCCACCCCTGCCAGGGCAGGGACACCTTCCACTGTCCCAGGCTGCTCCAACCTGACCTTGGACAACCCAGGGATGGAGCAGCCACAGCTTGTCCGGCCAGATTTGTCCCAGTATCCCATAAAATCCCATTCCAACAAACCACAACCACCAGGCACAAGCGCTGCTTTGCCAAAAATCCTCATTTTGGGTTGATCCCGAGGTGTTGTCCCATTTCCTTCCCTTTTTGGGTGACCCCTGGAGCAGCTCCTTCCCCCACCATCCAACCCCTCCTCTGACAGGATCCACGCTCACATTCCAAAATCCAGGCTTCCCTACAAATCCAGCTGGGCTCATTAACATTTTGGGAAGCTGCGATTCCGTAGGAAAACAGGGGAATAAATCAGCAGCTGCTTTGTTTTCCCTGTTCCCAGGTCCAGCCTGTGCTCCGGAGGGATGGGTTTGTTTAACGGGAGCATCCAGGAGCAGGAGCTGCTCGGGGTGCTTCATCACAGGCAGTAATTGACTGTCATGCTGCTTTTTTCCCTGCTTTTTATTCCCATTATTCATCAGCCCGAGGGAAAAGAGGAGCTGACAGGCAGGGAAGGAAGAGCCAGTGCCTGGCGGGTGCCCGGGAGGCAGCGTGGGTGGCACCTCCCGAGCTGGCACCGAGCCACCCAGGGGACACTCAGTGACTCCACAGTGGCCACTGGAGACTGGCCCCATCAATGTTTTCCAAGGGTTTCTTGGGAAACAAAAGGCTAAATCCCAAATTTAGCTCCATTGCGATTAATGGGCTCTAATCGGCGAGAAATGGTTTTTTCTTCCTTCTTCTTTTTTTTTTTTTTTCCTTCCAAGTTAAATTATTCTTCCACGTGCTTTAGAGCTGGAGCATCCAATGAACTTCCAGCCTTTGCCATCTTTTCCTTTCCCATTTTTCCCCCCAAATCCCTTTTTCCCTTCTCTGTGCAGTCCCTCCAGAAATGTTTTTTTCTTTTTTTTTTCCTTTCCTTCAAATTCAATCGATTCTTCCACATGTCTTAGAGCTGGTGCATCCAAGGAATTTCCAGCCTTTGCCACCCTTTTCTTTCCCATTTTTCCCTCCAGATCCCTCTTCCCTTCCCTGTGCAACCCCTCTGGCAATGTTTTTTCTTCCTGGTTTTTTTTTTTTTTCCTTCCAAGTTAAATTATTCTTCCACGTGCTTTAGAGCTGGAGCATCCAATGAACTTCCAGCCTTTGCCATCTTTTCCTTTCCCATTTTTCCCCCCAAATCCCTCTTTCCCTTCCCTGTGCAGCCCCCCTGGGATGAGCTGCCCCATTATCCCATCCTAGCTGTGCTTCCCAGTGCTTCTGTGGGACTGAGCTGCTTCCCAGAGATCATTTGAGGCAAGAAAGCCCCAATTAACTGCCCATTCCAGCCCTCAACTAATTGAGAAGGGAATTGAGGGTTATTTTTACTCAGTCCAGAGACAGCAAAATATTTTCCTCGCTGGGGAAGTTGTTTGGCACAGTCAGAGAGGGACAACCCAGAAAATTCCAGCTGGGAAGCATCAGGTCATGGCAGGGATGGAGGGATACAGGGATTCAGTCATGCCAAGCTTGGTGTTACAGCTACTGCAACATCCTGGGTGGAAAAAAGGGGATTTTGGAATCTAACTCAGGGCTGGAAAAAGCAGTGGCAAATTCCCATGAAGTGCTGAGTGGTTTCTGCTGCCTGCAGCTGGATCTGAGGAATTTTTTTGGGAAGAATTCTGGTTTTCCTGGTGGTGGTGGTGATGCTGTTATTGTAGGGTTTGGGTTTTGCTTGAGGCCTGGGAATTTTCTGCTGGATTCATGGTGGGAAATGGGTTTGTGGATCCCATGGGTGTGGTAGGAAGCTGGAGGAGGACTGGGCAGATCAATCCAAGGCCTGGATGGGCTTGGAGAAACCTGGGAATAGTGGAAGTTGTCCCTGCCCAGGGCAGGGGGTGGCACTGGATGAGCTTTTCCAACCCAAACCATCCCGGGATTCCCTGAGCTGGATGCAGCCAGGCTGGGGATGGAACCCCTTGAGATGTGCAGGTCCTGCTTTCCAAACTGGAATCTGCAACAGGAAACATGGAAAAGTCAGATCCTGCTGTTCAGAGCAGGAGAGGAGGAGTCTGTGGCTGTTCCCACCTCGTTCAGGGCACAGATAAGGACACGGGAATCTCCTTGGATTCCGTGCTGGATGCCTTGGAGCAGTGGGAGAGACAGGGATTGTCTTGTTCCATCCCACATCTGCTGGATCCAGAGCCAGTCTGGAATGTCCAACCCAGAGTCTGTAGGGACAGCAGTGACCTCAAAACCCCAGTGAGGGCAGGATCCATGTTCATTAAGGCTGCAATTAACGCTGCTAAATGAGTTTTGGGCCCCCCAGGCCTGCTGGGTTTTCAGCAGGCTGGATCAGAAAATCCCAGAAAATCCCAGAGGAGCCACACACAGAAAAATTCCAAAGAACCTGAAGTGTGCCAGGGTCTGCACTTCCAAACAGGCTCGATTTTGGGAGAATCCAGGCTGGGGAAAGCTCCTGGGGCAGCTCAGGCACAGCACTGGGGGCTGGAGCTCAGCTGGGAATTCCCATGAGGAAAACTCAGGAGCTCCAAACCTTGGATCCCTGCAGTTGAAACCTCCCAGAATGAACCCAGAGAAATGGGATGAGGTATTCCCTGGATTTATTAATGCCTGGAACATGGGGTATTATGTTGGAATTAAATCCATGAGGCATGGATTTAATCCCAGAGGAGCAGCACGAAGCCTTTCCAAGGATCGCTTCATCCCGGTGCCTGTTTGGATTTTTCCCAGCCTGGCTGTGCTTGGAAATGAATTTATACCTGACTTATGTTCAGGTTTGTATCTGAGAAAAGGAGTTTGGCACAGACAGCTCCAGAAAGTTCAGCCTGAGGTGGGAATTGCTGATTGGAGCTCGTGTTTGTTGCTGGCTGTGCTCAGCCTGGGGCTCTGGGAGTCCTGGGATTCCTTCAGCTTTGATTCCCAGACTTGTTTTAGCTTTGCTCTGTTACTGAAGGGGGAAAAAATCCCTGATTTGAGTTGTTCTTTCTGCACAAAGAATTCCCCAATTCCAGCTTGGAGTGATTCCCTCTTGGAAATCACCCCCCAGCAGTGTTCTTTGGAAGGAGGAAATGGAGATAATGAACAGTGCCCTGGCAGAACTTGAGAAGTTCAGGTTCATCTTTGCTGGGCCACCAATTCCTGTCCTTCTTTGCTTCCTGGGAATTCCTCTCCTGCTCCATCACATCCTCTCCTCCTGCTGCTCCATCCTCACCTTCCATTTCCCTGCCCGCTCTAAACCTGGGTGAAATCCACAGGAAAACGTTGGTTTAAGTGCTCTGCTGGATTTGGGCCAGCTCTGGTTGGATTTACAGATGTGCTTGAGCCAGGACTAAACCCTAAATGCCACCACTCAGGGTTACAGCTCAACATTAGAATATCCATCAATGCTCGGAGCAAAAATCTGTTCCCTGCAGCACCTTCAGGAGGCAAACACGTGGGAAGATGGGACAAATCCACAGGATTTCCATCCCAATTTAAAGCCTGGCTCATCCAGGCCTGGCTGGGGCCTGTTGCTCTCAGGGCAAACATCCCTGGAATTTTGTAACAGTTTATAAATGATGTTTTGGGGGTTTTCCCCAATTTGACACCAAGCCTGCTGTGACCCCTCCCTAAGGAAAAAGGCACTGCCCCCCTGAGCCCCCTGCTAACGAGCAGGGCCTTAATTAGCAGGAGGAGGGAGAAGCTGCTCCCAAATTCCTCCTGGATCCAATCCCACATTTCTTTGCTCGTCCCGTGCCCTGCGAGGGACAGGAACCTCCTGCCAGGAAATCCTGGTGGCTCTGAGGGGTCTGAGGTAGGAGAGCTTGGGAAAAGGGATTTTTGTCACCTCTCTGCAGCTCTCACTCCTCATGTGGCACCACAGCCTGGCTTGTTTGGGTTGCAAAAGCTGCAGGGGGAGTTTTTCAAGAGCTTTCTTTTATTGCTGTGTGAAAAGAAAAAAAGGAGGGAAAAAAAAGCAGCCCAATAACTTCTCCATTAATCCCGAGCTTTGGGAGTCTTTTTTTTGGTGGGTTTGTTTACAAAACCTCTTGGAGCTGAGCTCTGTGAGACCTTTCCTTGGAATAAGTGTTGGAATGGAGCTTGGAGCCATTCCAGGCTTTTTGGGGAGAATCCCACGTGTCAGCCTGGGGTGGGAATGGATGGGGCTGGGTCAGGGAGCAGCCCCTGGGCCTTGCTGGTGTTCCTGGGGAGGAGCTGCTGGGATGATGGATTTTAGATGGGAAAAAGGAGCCTTTTTTTGGACTCTGGTGATTTATGGAGTGACTGAACTCATGCGTGTGACAGCGCCTGATGGGCACGGGTATTTGGGAATTCTGGTGTAGGAAAGCTGGGAAGGAAATCCCATCTCCAGCAGCATTTTTTTTATCCCAAATTCCCCACCTCAGGATGAGCTCACAGCCTGTCCTGCTCTGAGCCACCTGGATCAGGCCCTCGGTGGGATGTGCATCCCTCTTTTCCAGCTGGCTTTTCCTGGGGCTGCTTTCCAGCTGCAAACCTGAAAGTCTGGCTTAGAAACTCCACAGCTGAGCCTCGTGTGGCCTGAAAATCTGCTGGGAATTGGCTCCTTTCCCTCAGCTCCAAAGGGGTGGCCAGGGCTCCTTCCTTTCTGCCAGCTGCACCTTGAGATGGTTTTTTATTTATTTATTTCTGGGGATATTCCAGTTGGAGGCTGAAGGAAGAGATAGCACAGGGCAAAATCCAGGCTGGTGGGAGCTTTTCCTGGTGTGGCCATCCAGGACAGCTCTTGGGTCACAGATGGCTGCAAAAGTCACTTCCAGGGATTTTTCCCTCTTCCTATTGCAACATCCTGATCCCAGAGCTGCTGGGCATCCCATTTGGAGTCCCTGGGTGGGTGGGAGAGAATTCCAGGAGGGCTCTGCATGAGGAAGATGCCAGAAGCATTGCCAGAGGCACTGAATGGGGTATTTTCCATGGAATTTGGGGATATCCAGGGAGCCAAAATGTTGCTGGTGGAACATTTTCAGGCTGTGGTGCAGAGGAATGGGGAGTCCATGGATTTAAATCCAGCTGTGATCCATGCACAGCTGGACTGGAGGATCCTGGCTGGATGCTCCATATCCCATAACCTCCAGAGCTTTGGGATAAAACCAGCCCAATCCTCATTTTCCCTAGATTAATTTATCCTTCCTCCACTTGCAACCTGCCAAAGATTCAGCTCCAGCAGGGAACCCAGGGATTCACAGCTGCCACTGTGGATTTATCCCCAAATTCCTGTATCCACTCCCTGTGGAGCAGCTCCTGGGAGGAGATTCAGGACCAATTCCCGATTTTTTGGGGTAGATTGGATGTGGGATCCGTCATTATCTCGGCTGTGCCTCATTTCCTTTGGCATTCAGGGCCGAGTTTGTCATCCTGGCAGAGCTGGGATAAAAGGGAATAAATCCAGAGGGAGGAGAAGCACAGGGAGGGGATGAAAGAGCATTTGGGGTGAGGTGCAGGGAATGCATTACTCAGGCAGAAAATTAAAGATCAGGAGGCTGTCTGGGATCCCACAGCAGCCTGGTGATTCCCAGGATAGAAAAGCCACGGGGAGCATCTCTGGGATGTGTGGGAATGTGTTTATGTTGGGATTGTGCTGCTGCAGCTTAGGGATGTGTCACAGCTCCTGGGCGGATTCAGCCATCCCAAATTCAGCCTGAGAGAAGGAGGGAGAACTTGGGAATCACTGGGAAATATTTATCCAGGAATCCAAACCTCCTGCAGGGACAGAGGTGGGTTTTGGAACCAGGAGAAACCCCCAGGCAGGAATTCCAGCTGGTTTAGCTCCAGCAGCTCCTTAGAAATTCCTTTTCTCAGTGGTGTCCTGGTGTTTCTGGTGGAAGATTTGTGGGACCCCCATGCCCAGGGCTGCAGGTTCTGGTCCCTTTTGGGGCCGAGGGCTGGGGTTCAGGATTCCTGGGATTCCTCAGAGATTCAGTGGGATGTGTCCAGTTCTTTCCATTCACCAGCTAATCCAGGATGGGAAAATGGAAAGGAAAAAAAACCCCAAAATCCCATTTTCTTTTGTCCCTTGTCACCTCTTTTAGCCACACTCACTGCCAGGTCCAGCCCAGCTCGGGATCCACCGGGAACACCGAGGGCTCTGCTCCAGGGCCGGGGCTGTGGCTGGAAAAGCTCTGCACATCCCAGAGCCAGGGAAAAGTTGGGAAAACAGCTCCTGGAGCATGACAGGGCCTGGAGCTGGTTCCACTCCCCCAGCCCAGGGTTCCCGTGGAAGCTGGGAGCGTCATTCCCGAGGTGAAAAGGGCATTCCCTGTCTGGATCCGGCTTTGGGAGGGATTTGTCTCCTCCAGCCCAGCACGTGGCTGGAGCAGATGTTGTGGACAGTGAGGCAGGAATGCATGGCTGCTTTGGATGCAGCTCCAGCCCGGAGCTGGGAATGCTGCCAGCTCCCCCTTCCCGAAATTTGGGGCCAGGCAGTGCCTGCTTGGCCTTCTCCTCAATTACAGCTGTAAAATCCTTTCTCTGCTGAGTAAGCCTGGGAAGGATCATTGGGAATGGCACGGGATAAATCCATCTGTCCCTGGGTGTGTGTGCCAGGAGCTGGCCCTGCAGTGTCCCTGTGGGGTGGGCAGTGGGTGCTGTGCCCTGGGGAGCAGAGGGAAAAAAATCCCTGGATTTATCAGGGGAAATTCAACCACTCAGCATAAAATGAAGGGTTTGGGGAGGGTGAAAACCCCAAAGTGCTGCACTGGGATGATCCCAGGTGTCACCTCTGTCCCCAAAATGTGGCACAAGGACCCTGCGTGGCCTCTCCATCCCCTGCCCAATCCCAGAGGAACTCCCAGGTCACTCCATCCTTGAGGTCCTTCCTGAGGGAGCAGAGGGAAAAAAATCCCTCAGGAGCAGAGAAGGAGCAGGAGCTGCTCAGGGTGGGGCTCGTGCCCAGGTTAGGAGCAAAGGCTGAGAGAGAATCCCAGAACTATTTAGGAAAAACCCTCTGAGATGGAATCAGCCCAGCGCTGCCACGGCCACCGGTGACCCCCAAAGCCACCAAATGTCACCCAGGCAGTGACAGCTCGGCACAAGGGGCACAGCAGGCACGGGATCAAATCCAGGAGCTGCCAGAGCTCAGGGCTGAGCAGGAAGGAATTTCTCCTCTAAACCAACTCCACGCTCCAGGAGCAGCCCTGGGTTAGCTTGGATTAGCATTTCCTGGGAATTCCACACGTCCTGCCTGGAGGGGACATTTGGCTCTGCTGACCCTGCCTCCAAAATCCCAATTCCTGGAAAAATTGGCATTATTGTTGTCCCTTTTTTGCTCCTTTTTTAGCCACGCTCATTCCCAGGGACATCTCATCCCCAGCTCAGGCTGTTCTCAGCAATTTTGGGACCAGGTGACATTTGGCTCTGCTGTGTGCTGACCCTGCCTCCAAAACCCCATTTTCTGGAACAATTGGCATTATTATTGTCTGGTTTTTTTGCCCCTTGTCACCTCTTCTAGCCAGGGCCAGCCCAGCTCGGGCTGCTGGGGACAGCAGGGTGGCAATTTGGGGACCAGGCTGTGCTGTGAGCTCACCTGGGGACAGCAGGGTGGCAATTTGGGGACCAGGTGACATTCAAAGGACCCCGGTGTCACATCAGGGCCAACCCTGCATTGCCTGGCAGAGCCTGGAGGGTTCCTGCTGCCACTGATGCTGGGCCAGCTTCAGGAAAAACCCAAGCCAGGCTTAAATTCCACAGCCCAAATTCCCACTGGGAGAAGGTGGGGATGCTGATCCCAGCTGGAAGTGCAGGGCTGAGCTCCTGCCCTGGGTGATTCTCCCAGGTTTGTTCCAGTCTGATTTGCTGCTCATTCCTGCTCTTTGCTCCCTGACTCATCCTGGTTTTCCCTGGGTTGGGTTGTGGTTCCTCCTCTGGATCATCCTTCTCCTTTGTTCATCCGTTTGCTTTGCCATTATTAACTTGGCCATCATCATTAGCATCCTTATTATCATAATTATTAATTGTCATCATCATAATTATAATCATTATCAGCACTGCTATCTTACCATGTTATTACTGTATATTACTATTANAGGCTTTGATGTTATTTTTATTTTTCCTCCCCTTTCCCCTACCCTTTTAATCCCTTTTCCCCTTTCCATTTTCCCTTCCCCTTTACCCTTCCCAAATTCCCCACCCAATCCCGCTGCTCTCAGAGGAGCAGGACATCCCTGGAATGCTCTGGAATTCCCAGGATCTGTGTGTGTATTCCATGGATTACTCACATCTCAAAAAACCCAAACTGAAACTTCCCTTGGCTGCTCCTCCCGTAAGCATTTGGTTTTCCTTGGAGGCAAACTGGGATTTACAGCTTCGGGATTTTCCTCAGCCTCGGGATAGATCCATAATAACCAGGATCCCGCCAAATCCCAGGGGTTAAAATCATGGGTTAAGTCTCCAAAATCCCCTGAGTGGCTTAAAAATAATAAGATTATGGGAAAATAGTGCCATGATCTTGCTTCTGTTCAGTTCCTGGGTGTCAGGCTTGTGGCTCCGGCCTCTCTCCCACATGGAATGGGGATTGGGAATTTTTAACTGGAGCTGCTCCCTTTGGAGCACCTGGGAATTTGGGAATTGTATCCTTCATTCCAAGGCACGGGGTGAAAGCTGTGGATTTGTCAGAGTGGTGATGCCGTCCCCAATTTTTTTTTTTTTTTTGCTGTGTTTATTGCAGGAATGTTTGTAGGATTTGGGAGAGGGATGGTGGAGTTCCATAATATTCCATAATATTGTGGAAAATAACAGGTTAAAATCCACTGAGTGGCTTAAAAATAATAAGATT
>VXAX01002645.1:0-90329 GCA_013399835.1 Leptocoma aspasia
GAAGAGGGAGGGAGAGAGAGAGATCAAAGCTAAGAAGAACAAGTGATGCATGATACAATTGTTCACCACCTGATTGCTGCCAGATGACCAGCTCACCCCCAAATCAGGCTTATTTCAGGTGACTTCTCCAGTTTACACTGGGCATGACATTTTACAGTATGGGATCTCCCTTTGGCCTTTTTGGATCAGCTATCCCAGCTATGTTCCCTTCCAGATTCTTGTTCAGCTCCTCACCAGCAGAGCATGAGACCCTGACAAGTCCTTGACTTGGGGTAAGCACTACTAAGCACCAATCAAAGCATCAGTGTGTTACTGACATTACACTGAATCAAAAATAAAGTGCTATACAGGCTATAGAGAAGGAAATTATCTCAATCCCAGCTGAAAGGAGGACAGAGGTTACTGAGACTTTGCCAGTTAGTAAATGGAGAGAACCACATTCCTAATCGAGTACTTGGCTTGGTTTAGCTGACCAAGGAGAGTTACTAACAAAATGTGCCACAAAGTTAGTTGTTTGATCACAGAATTCAAGTTTGTCTATCTAAATAGAACTCCCTTCATGCAGCAGTGTGCTGAGGCTGAGCATTTCAAGACCAATCAAATCTGAGTTCCCATAAAGTGCTTAGTCTCATCAATGCAACCTCAGAACCATCAGTAAGAGTGCTCTGTATTACAAGATAGTGGGAAAAGTCCTGAGGTTATAAACACAAGATGCCTCTATTTAATTCATCCCATATTCAGGAAAACAGATTCTATAAATAAAGTGACATAAAGGAAACACATCCAATTTTTCCTTATAATGAAACAGGCTTGAATGTTGTGCTGCTCAGATCAAGAAATGATAATAGTAATATTGCCTGTAACACTTTCTATTTCGTGTTACAACCTCTGAGGAGCAAATCCCATCATGGTGAATGCCGACAACACTTGAGATTGCAACTGAAGAGGTCTGAGCCCAGGGAGAAATTATTGCAAGTTTGTTCTATTTGGCTTTACCATGGTTCACTATTAAAGTAGAATATTATATGCCCAGAGAAGTTGTGGATGCCCCAGCCCTGGAAGTGTTCAAGGCCAGGTTAGATGGAGCTCTGAGCAATGAAAGGTGTCCCTGCCCACGGCAGGGGGGTGGGAACTGGGTGATCTGTAAAGTCCCCTTCAACCCAGACCATTCTATGGTTCTGTAATTCTATCTGTACCTAGAAATTCAATAACACATCTGTAAAATTAACAACACAGATACAGCTAGGAGATCTTGAAAAGAGGAAGCATAATCCAGAGGATGACACTGCATTACATCTCATGAAGTAACATTAACATTCAACACCAAAATCTACCTAATCTGTTCTTTTACTAATTTTCTGGAAAAATAAATAGATAATAGTAAGCACAGGCATACAGTACTGGAAGATAAATACACCACAGGCAAATCTGAACTGAGCAGAATTTAATGTTGAACGCCAGAGGTTTTAATAAAGAAAAAAGGTCTTCTTAAGTGCAGGGCTTCCTTTGTCATGGTGAAGTATTTAGATAGGATTAAAGTTTTTCAGGTGACCTTGGTTACCACAAGGCTATGCAGACCTGTCACTTGAAGCAAAATGTTATTACCTTCAGGGGCTGAAGTAATTACAATCCATTTGTAATGATTGGCCAGCAACCTCTTCAACTTCTGAATTTGGAATACAGAGAAAGCTCCAAATGAAGTGAGTGAAGGCCCATAAAGTAATCTGATATTCTAAGAAATACAGCCACAACACTGCTGAAAACTTTATTTAATATCCATTTGAATTTTTATAGGCTCTGTTATTTCCCTCTTTTGCTTTCACCTGCCATGACCTTTTAGGAGACCAAGCTTCAGTGTGACCTGAAAGAGTGAAGAATATTATAAAGAGTAGTCACTTAGAGCTACTTATATGAGGACTCAGAACTAATTTCAAAGTTTAACTGTTCATCTGGTTGTGGTCTCACACCATTCTGGAACATGGCACCACGTTTCATGGATATATGGGGAGTGGCCATTGTTTGACAGCTTCATAAAATAGCAACAAGCGCTGTTCCATTTATCATATATTTTAAAAACAAAGATGTAACTCATTCAAAAAATAAACTTTTATTTAAAATGCATATGTTTGATTAATTTCCTAATCATATCTGGGAGAATGAACTTCTTCTCTAATGATTGCTGTGTTCTCAGTTCTTGTCTGAACTCTTTTCAGAAGAAAACTGGTATTTGAGTTTACAATTTCCATGTCAGTTTTCATTCAACTGCAAATTACCATAGCTGAATTACATAAACCACTGAAACAGACTTTAAAGCAAACTTCAGTCCTTAATCTGGCAATGCTGCTGAGTCTGTAATTACTGCTACACCAGCACTTCATTTACAATCCCCTAATGCCCTGTGTCTATTGCCATCAACAAATTATGGATTACCAGCCCAGTTGGTTGTTGTCAAACATACATTCTGTCTAGTGCTCAGACTAACAGCCTGCAAACAACGGACTGGAACTATGTCATGACAATACAACACTAATGGGAATAAGGGGAAAATGAACACAAATGGGAAAACCTAAAATGAAAGGTATACACAGATGATCATTTTGAGGTAACAAAGTTAAGTGTATTTTAATTGAGGCCAGAAAATCTGGAAAGTGGGTAATGCTTAACCTGCCTTTTTATAGAATCTAGATATGGGACACAATGTTGTGGAGTTACAGCTTCATAAAACAGGAAAACCAACTTTGTGAAATTGTGATTAATGGATGGAGTTCAGAGACACAATCATAGGAACAAATATACCGGATATCAGGACTAGGGATTTATGAGGAGAACTATATAATTTGCTTCTATTCTATTTTATATAATTCTAGTCTATATGAGAATTAGACATTACTCTGCCCTTTGGAGACCACACCTAGAGTGCTGCATCCAGGCCTGGATTTCTCAGCCAAGAAAGACATGGACCTATTGAGTCCAGTGGGAGGCCATGAAGATGGTCAGAGAGCTGTAACACCTGTCTATGAAGAAGGCTGAGAGAGCTGTGGTTGTTCAGCCTGAAGAAAAGAATCCAGAGAGACCTTAGAGCAGCCTTATAGTACTTAAAAGGGACTTACAAAACAGGGGGAGTGACTTTTTACTCAAGCAGACAGTGATAGGACAAGGGCCATTGGTTTTAAACTAAAAGAGGAGAGATTTGGATTAGATGTTGGGAAGTACCCCCTCGACTCAGAGGGTACTGAGGCACAGGAACGTGTTGCCCAGAGAAGTTGTGGATGCCTCATCCCTGGATGATCATTCCCTAAGCATTTGCCACAAAGACAGGATATTTGCCACAAAGACAGGATGCCAGAGTAGATGAACATCTGACCTGACCCAAACCCACCCTTCTTACGTTAGTAGGTACAGGCATTCCAGATGGTAACACTGATACAAATTTCCATCCAAGACACACTGAAAACTGAGCAACATGCACAGCACATAGGGACAAAACCTCAGTGTATCTGAACTGCTGTAATACTGCTGTAATTTTCTTGTTGTCAAATTTGCCATGTTGATTTATATCTTTCCTTAAAGGTCTGTTTGACCAACTCTATTTTACCCTGCTATTATGACAGCATTTGATAGATAATCAACAGGGTGGAGTACTGAGCTATTAAAATAAATGGAAATGTAACCTTTAATTTAAGGGGAAAAATATTTGCAATGCATAATGAAGTCCAAAAAAAAAATTTAATTAAAGATACTTTACTAGTATAATTCCCTATTTCTAGACATGTCTTCAGAGCCCATTTAAGTTTTTTTAGCAGCACAATATTATTTTTTCCACTATTATTTCATGCTTCTGAATTAATGCTACCAATTCTGCTAATGACACTTTCTCTGAAACCATACCTCTTAAAAGTAAGAAAATTATCCGAAAATAAGGAACTTCTGCAATACATTCTCTATAAAAATTCTGAGAACTCAATTTTCATTAGGGCACTTAGATTTTTATTAACTAAACAAGGAGCATACTTGGACAAAAAAATTATTATAGATTTTTTTGAAAAGTCTTTTATAAAGTGATTTTCAGAACATACAATGACATATATGCTACAGGAAATACATTTTGGTTTTGTGTTTGTAGAGAACAAAGCACTATAGGATCCTAGAAAACAAAAGCTTCTAGGACAGGGCAGAATACCTATGGAGGGCAGTCAGAAGCAGTTTATATTTAAATATAATTTTTCTTGATGTGAAACTGTTTCTCTGTTGTTGCCTTGTTTGGACCTGGAGGAGTAACTGCTAAAGACAGGTGGAAAATGCCAGTTTACTCCTTGAGAAGAATGATTTGTCAGGACCTAGTACCAGCAATTGGCATATATGAGAGCTGAACAAACGAGGCCGTTTCTTGACAAAAGCAATTATGTAGAATGCTAGAGAGATAAGATTGTGGATGTTCTAAATACTGGTGTGATGTTGTAAGCTGATTCTCTACCACATGGGTCAGCTTCTTCAGGTTTACAGGTGCTTAATTTAAGATTTAATAAATATGGCTTAAAAGCAACAAAATCTCTTTATCTACGACCCTCAGAAAAAATAACTGCCCTAACAATGCTCATGGAGAATTCTGTAAGCTGATAATGTGTTGCCATTTTCCAAGCCACAATGATGGGCACGAAAGATGAAAAGATGGTTAGTTTCTAAGGTATACAGTAACTTTTGAAATGTACTGTGTCCCAGCTTGGTAGCTATTTAAAGAATTTCACAACTACTGCCACACTTTCCATAGCAAGCAGAGGATATGACAAGAGAGGAGTCTCTCATCACGGCCTGCAGTCTATGAAAAAAATAATCCAGAACATCGGACTTGACCTTATGGCTCTGAGAAAGAACAATTACCTCCTTGGAAATGCTGACATTGTTTTTACAGGGGCTGTGCCCCCTCCAGTACTGGCTAGTAGCGATCCTTGGGAAATTCTTAGCCCAAGAAAGGACAACATGGTATCACAAGTGAAAGTACTGACCTGTTGGGGAGACTGCATGCAGATCCTCCTGAACTTCTTTTGTACACTCTGGGCCCTATGCCTCATTTTGAAATTACAGGTATCAGCATTCATGAAACTGAAACATGCAGCTCCCTGCTGGAGCTTGACTGATATCTAACTCTGCAGCAACTAGCTGGTTTGTATTTCCACATAATTCCAGTTTTATCTTGTAAGTAGACTCTTGAAGGAGAGGTAATAAAAATAGGGAGGAAAAGAAATGCAGGAAGTAATGGAAAATAAAGAGAGAAAACTGTCCTCATAATGGTAGAGTACTGAGGGCAGTATTTCACCTGAAGGAAAGTAACTAGCTGGTTGTCAGTGAACAATTTGCTTTCATTGATCTCTTGGTTAAATATTGAAGACATTTGCCTACAGGGTACAATGAATGAAAATAAATTCCCTAATCACCCTACTTTTTGTGCCTGTGCTTATAAATCAACATGTGTTGCAAGTGGAAAACTGTTTAGGTTTTAAAGAATACTCTACCATTGCCAGCTGCACCTTCCAGTTGCCCATGCCAGGAATCTCCTACAATGATAACCCTTCTTTTCTGGTCGGATCTTTACTTTTTTTATAAGACAATATTAAAATAATAAAAAGCTATTTTTGAAAACATAAAATACACATATCAAAGTTGAATGTGTGCCTTGTTTTAACCTGGGAATAGTGTCAGAGCCATCTCAAACTCAGCTGAAGTTTTCCAGCTAATTTCTGGAAAATACTAAGACTTCGGGTTGAAAAATATTCTGTGTAGTTATGTGGTCATATAAAGTGCACATTAGAGTACACAGTACACCAAATATCTTGCTAATCTTTAGTGTTCCATCTTGCTAACCTTTTTCTAAGGAAAAAATCTTTCTTCAAAAGATACAATTAAATATGTGTTAATCTTGGTACATTTTTCACCATGACTGACTCATAAAACTTAACTTCGTTTTCTCCTCACTGAATTATCTGAGTCAGTGAAGCACATACAAGTCAAAGGCTTACAGTAGAAGCCATTTTAGCCCCATATAATATTCCACAGTGGCCGAAAGTGAATGCTTGAGCAGTAGCAGAGCCACATTAAGTATATTTGCAAAGCAACCTCACAGCTTCTGATAATTTTAGCTCACAGACTTACTGAGACAGACACAGATAATTTTCATTTACAGGTTAACTCAACTCAAAGGTTAACTGGGATCAGTTTCACTTCATGTAGCTCTTCAGCTCTCCCTATCTTTGGCATGAGCTCTTCTGTTTGTCTATCAAACTCTTCCTCAACTCACTCCCCTTATTTGGAGTCCCCCTTCTGCTGTCTTCATGTGATGTCCCTTACTTATAACAATCTCCATTTTTATGAAATGTCCCTTATTATTTCCCAGGTAGGCTAGATGAATATGTTACTGGCTATTTTTATTTATTCATCACAGTTAAAGGATTATTACTTTAATGGCACCATTTTAGGATATTTCGAAGGGCTACTTCTGCTCTAAAGAAAGTTCATTTGTTGAAGTTGTCAAGAGATTTCCTGTTCCCTGCTCTGCCTGTAGCACCAGTTTTCAATGTCTGCCATTCACACACTTAAAGTAGCAGAGCAGATGTTTCCAAAAGCCAGCACTGCAAACAATCTAGAATTTGAAAGCCAAGGTGGATTCCTGCCTACTCAGCCATCACACTGCTTGGTTTTGCTGTCCAATCTATACTTTCAATCTAGGCAATCCATGCCTACTTTAAAGAAGGCAAAATAAATAAAAGTTTTCAAGTTTTACTGACAACAATGTAAAAACTGTACAAAATAATTCATAACTTGAATTGAGTAGGGTTACCTCACTGACATTCAATCCATTTGTGCCTGATTTCCATAGAAATGCTTGTGAATGACAGCAAGTTTCCCCTGGAGAAATCTGAAGGAAAGGTCTTTATTCAGATCTATGTCCTCTATGAACCATTATTAAAAAGACCTTTTTAATGACCCCAGAAAAGCATATTACCTTGCAAATTAAAGCTCACTTTGTTTTTTAGAAACTAAGGTCGTCTTCTTGGCTTTCACATTTCCCTCAGGATCTGATGTTCATAACTAGGGGATTAAAATCATACACACTGCACTTATAAAGGGTTACATATGCCAAGACTGCATGTCCCTTACAATGCTTTACATTGTCCAGTAAACAATATGGATCCTTTCAGGCAAATTATTGGGTAGGGAACACTCCCTAAATTAATAAGGCTCAGGATCCTTATTTCTTCTATTGAATGTAAAAGTTCATATTAGTCTGACAACATGCTCATTAAAAAGGCCTCAGCAGTTTATTACTTCATGTAAGATCACACCAGATAAATTAAGGTATGTGCATGCCAATAGAACAAAACCTTTATTTATACTTTAAATTAAAATGAAAATAAACTATTTGCCAAAAGTAGCTAATATGCTATGATTTTTTATAGGAAAAATAAGTACATTTTAACTCCCTCTCTCTTCAGTATGTCTCCATTCTTCCTACTCACTTCATCATTGTCAGGCAGCAGTTAAGAGGCCTGGGAGTTCCTTCAGGGAAAATGGGGAACTCTGGCTAAATTCTGCAAAAATTTGTATACAAAAAGCTAAGTATGAGCACTTCTAACACAATAAAAACCTTCTAAGTATCCAAATTTTGTAATTTACTGCTCTTCTAGATTCAGAAAAACAAATTGTTTTGTTGAAGGACATCTGAAGTACAAAGTCTCAGTTTATTGTCTCTATCTGTGAGCGGCAGGTAAAGAGAAGGGATCTGCGCTTAGGGAGCAGAGGGTTTATGTATGACAGGCACTAGAGAAAGTATTTAATAATGCAGGCAATATCATCTTGCTAGAGAAAGTGGTCTGGAATGATACCTTTTCAGACAAAATTAATGACTTCGTTCAAACATACTCAGTCTGACAATTAATCAGTGAAGTCCTGTGAAAGACTGTCAAAGGAAATGGTGGATGTGAAATGCTTCAGGGATTTACCACACACTTAATTTCTAGAAAACAACAGGTTGCTATACTGGTCACATGCCTTAGGCCTGAAGTCAGAGGTTCATATGGTTCTGAATGCATTTTATTACTATCATCAACAAAAAGTAGAGTATGTGCAATAATAGAGCTGGTTTCCCATTTGCTACAAAGGCGTAATATCTGATGTATGGTAATGTAACTGTAATTTTAATTTAACAGGACTGTTCTAGTACGACTTTATGCTACAGTTATTCACATATGGCCCACATGAGGGATTATTTTTCATTATCTCATTATCATATGGAAAACATGAGAAATAGTAACACCAGAGTGATACACAATGGTGAAATAGCTAATCATGCAAGTACTTGGGAACTGTGCTAGAGTTCATTGACATGGGATTCAGTGAGAGCAAGATACCAATACCTGAAAGTACCAATTCCCATTTAATTTTTACATCTGTTTTTCATGCATGGCCTGAGTTAATTGAAAATTGCCTTCCTAAATAAAAAAAATACCACTCACTTCACTGGAGTCTGATCACACCCTTCATTCTTTGCCTACATTTAAATCTACAACATTTTCCTCATAGTCTGACAGACTATGGAGATGGAAGTGTAATGGAAATTACAGAAATTGAAAACTTAACTTGTTGTTCAGTGTATCTGTGAGCATCAACTGAGTATGGAGATACCAAGGAGATTGTGCAAGTTCAGAAGACTCTCGACAAACATGAAAGCCCCAAACAGTTGTCCAGTAAGCACATCCATCTCCAGTCAGTTTGCTTAGAAATAGAAGAAATTTCAAAACACAGTTCATTTTCTAAACAAAAAAAAAGAAGAAAGACTGGATCAAAGTTTGATGTAAAGGTTTGTATCAGTACAATTTTAACCTGGCCAAGCCTATTTTGCCACACCCAATACATTCATCCACATCTGGATGTTTCATTTACCACAACTATTCTGAGTTAATTTCTTTCAATTTGGAAAAGCTTAATTATTGCCTTTGGGCTGTATTAAGAGGAATGAGCTTTACCTCAAATTAACCTCCTTTTATGACTTTGCAGAGACTTTTACTGGAATAAGGCACTAAAAAGCAAACAGATGTTGCTTTACAAAATCAGTTTGCTTATATACCACACTTTCTGACAGCCAAAAAATACATCTCCTTACAGCAACATTCTACGTAAAAATCATAGAATCCATCATGATTCTGACAAGATGAGTATTTCACGCACTAAATATCTGAATAGAAGCTATCACAGATAAGATTTAGGTTTCACAAGATTGCTCCATCACTTCCGAAAGACTTATGGTACTTCAGTGAAGCTGAACCTTTAAATCATTACTATTTTTCCTAACTCAGTTCAGCTATTTATTTGTTTGTTAGCAGAGAGCTTTTCTGCAGCCAGTATGCCAATATTTTTTCATTAGGCAGTGAAAACAGCATAACTTTTTCTGCTTCTTTTTAACGTCAATACAATCAGTGGACCCACATTTACAAAAGCGCCTCATCACACCCAGCAATATATTGCTATCAGGTACACCTAGAGGAAATGAATATGCCTTTGGGTAGAGATGCAGAATAGAAAAATACTACAATATTAAGTTAAAAGTAGTTTCAGTTCAGAAAAAAAGTGTTAGATTTCCAGGCAAATTGAACTGAGTACTATCTCTAACAATATTAATGTATGGTAACCACTTTGTGGCTCAATCCCACACAAAACAGGTAACCAAGATGTCAACAGCAGTCTTGTGCCTAAAACCATAACTAAGCAAAAACAGAACCCATCTAAGAGAGAGGCACCACTCACAACAGCCCACCAGCACGCTATATTCTACTTAACTGGAGAGTAACAATTCTGATGAAAAGGACTGAGTTCTTGAGACAACAGCTGCTGGCAAAAGCATCCACACATCCATACTAGCCATATACTTGCTTATTCTTTGCTTAAGTCATGGAAATGAATGTCTGGTCAAAACCATGACTTGACTTTTGGTGTAGAACTTGTACCTTGAGTTCAGATATTAAAGACTGTGTTTAGTTCTCCTCTGCATTCTATAGTTACTCCTGAAAGCATGTATTTCTCAACACTTAACATCAACATTTTAGGAACAGTGAATATGAACTTTACATGGCCATGAGGCCATTAAGTCAAAAAGAAACATTAATCAGAAAAAAAAATAGCATCTAATTTTAATAATTTTAGTAGCAAGCTGGTGCATAATGAGGATGGAAAGGGAGAAACACTGACTCCAGATCAGCTTCCACTTTGCTCTGTGCCCTTCTCCTGCCTCTTTTCCCAAGCAATTCTCTTTCACCCATGCTTGCCTTTTGGAAGTGGATTGACAACAGAGAACAGAGAACAGGCCACATCATGAAATCAAACAGTAGGAAAAATTGTGATGGACATACCTGGATGAAACAGGATAAAGACAATTTGATAAGGAGAGATTCTATTCTCATGTACTATAACATTTCAAGCAACTTTTATAGGGGTTTTACTGAAATCTACTCACGAGAAAGAAGCACCCATCACTTTCCATGCTTGAGAAGAGGCTGAGTGAACAGAGACACTAAAAATACACGAGTCACATAGTGAAACTCCTTTTTATTTCTCAGGAAAGTCAGAAGAAAATATCAACAACTGAGTTGGAGGCAGAGAAGAATCTAGATAGTGAGATGGAGTGATGATAAAATAAGACTGTATGTGGTCTTTACTGTAAATTTAAATAACTTAAAAAGAATTTACTCCTTCACTGACAGTTACCATTAAAAACAGAAATATTTTTTTGTGATCTGTAGGGTTTCTTGGCTACTGCTTCCTATGAGAAGGCATCCAGAGAGTTTAGTTCTCCTTAAGGTGTGAATAAAATTAATCAGAATACAGTAAATAATAATAAAGTGTGTTTGGCCTCAAATAAAGTGTGTTTGCCTATAGCAGATCAATGACTGCTATAGGCAAAAGTGCTGTTGGCACTAAATTTAAGATTTTTTAATATGTCACTCAGAATAAGTTTTTTAAAGAATGATTGTTCTGTCTACTGTGGTCATATTTAAATGCCAGATTCTGGCCGTCAAATGCAGCTGGACTTGTCAATGAGGCAGAATGATATGGAGAAAATTGAAGGACTGCAAAATAAATTATTTGGAAAGTTAATTATAAATAATATAATCTCTACATGCAAATATTAAATGTGTTTATTTAATTAAATCACAGCAGATTTAAAAAGTTCTTTTTGTTGTCTTCGGCATGTCATCACATCAGGCCATTTCTTGAGGATATAATTATTTAGTTAAATGATTAATTGAATGCTGTTATACATATTAGCTGTTCTCAGCTTTAAGCATATAAAAGTGTTCTGTCAATATACTAACCAGGGAGCAATCTAATTTTGGAAGGTGCTATTCAGGAAGAAGAAAAGAGTCATTATCTAAAAAAGCAGTATCCAACAGTTCTTGCATCCCATTCACATTTTGAAGGTCATTTGTAAGTTGCACACGTAAACTATTGAGTCACTCAGACTCATTTAGAAGTTTCTGTTTCACTGGCTTAGAAGTCTAAAAATCATGGTTGAAACTCAGTCATCGTTCAGAGAGCAAGAATGCAAAGTAATTTTTACTGACTCATTTTAGAAATGAGCAAGGATGAGCAATCCACTGTTGTCGCTCGACAGAAGTAATGAGAGGTAATGATTTTAGCCATGTTTTAGCCACTGCCTATCAGCATCGCTTCTTACCATTCTAACTCAGCCCACATTTTGCAACAAATTAGATGAAATAAAATATAAATTCCTAAGTAATTTATACATTTCTATGCCTCTTCCTCCCAAAGGACAAAGAACATCAACCCAACAAACTACATTATCCACAGACTATTCACCCCTACCAGGCAAGTTACTACAGCAGTGCTGCACAGCTGCAAAGGCAGGACCTCACGTAGCTCTGCAAGCTCCCTGCTTTGCTCCTCAGGGCCAGTCCTTCACTTTTGTGACATGCCAGACAACCACTGTCAGAAGAGACTTATTTATGACTTATGTGTTCACAGCATGAGTCTAAACCTCAATGTAGTTTTAACCTTCAGCATCTTATTTGGATGGCCCAAAACTGACACATAATAAATGTGTTGCTCTTTGATGGGCTGTCATTGTTAACACACCTGGTTCACAGTTCCTTGGTCTCCTGGGTTCACTTAAGCATGGATTGCAGATTATTCCAGCCAAGGCATCCCCTCTCTAGTACTTATAAGATTTTGACAATAAGCCTAGAAGACAAAAAACTGTATGCTCTTGTGTTTTATTACTCTTTCAAGTCAATTTTGCAATGAGATAAAGATTTTTAAAATTCTTAATGAATAACTTGTATTCTCCTTGTAATAGTATAAACAGTTCTATTTTTTCAGAGTTTGGCAATGTCTAAATTAGCTATTTTTCTTGGTATCTTTAACATCTTTCTTGTCATTACCAGTAAGACTGCACTGGAAACAAAAAGAGTAGGATACATATCAAAACAATGTAAATTATTAATCATAACTACCTCTGCATACTCAAAATTGCAGCAAAATTATGCTGCTATGTTTGCTATGACCGAGTGGTTTCCAAGATAAACTTTTTTTCAGTATCTTTAACAGCTTTCCAGAACAGTCATCACAAAGCAGAGAGTTTCCCTAATGGTTCTAGAAACTGAGGATTTATTTCCCTACATGTCAGGAAACCCCTTTGGCTGTCTTTAAGAGACGTCACTGATAAAACCTTTTCCTTTTTAACCTGTATACTTCAAATACCTGTAAATACATGAATTTTTGGTTTACATTCAAAACAGGACTTTTCCTAAGTTTATTAAACTGGAAGAGTGCCTTTTTCTACTTTTTAAAACAAACAACAACAAAAAATTCTTGCATTTTCCTATCAGAGATATCACTCCTAAGAATATTCCTTAGTGAGGAGAAAAGATCTCTGCTTTCTCAGCTAAATCTGTATTTGTGCTATCTCAAAAGTTATCCCAAGAAATTATGTCCTGAGTACATCAAAACCCAGAGCAGCATAAGGACTGTAAAACCAACAGAGCAAAATTCTGTTTTGCTAATCTATTTCCTTGCTAAAGGTCATCCAGTGAACACAAACATAGTAAGACTATGTAAAGTCTACAGTACAGTGCCATACATATAAGACCATGTCTTAATTAACATCAGAACTGTGAGTGCAGCAGCAGAAGCAGGCCCAGAAGAGCCAGCAGAGTGACAGCAGGGCTCACAGCATCCCCAGCTGTGAGTGAATTCCTCACTGCCTTGCTTACTCCAGGGACAGCACGCAGCAATGCTCAGAGCCATTGCTCGAAGACACTGGACCAGCACTCTGGGGTGTTCATATTTCATTAAGAGACTTCTCCTTAATGACACCAGGAACACCACCATGATGAAAAGGAATTTTGTGTCCTGTAAGTTAGCCTGTAAGTAAAGATGACTAATTAGTATCGATGTACAGATTTTTCAGTAAGCATATACATCTAATACGATAGGAGTATGCAAGTTTTTTCTCTTTTCTGGAAACAATAAAGGGAACAATACATTATGCAAGAGTCACTGCTGATAAAAGACATATCAGTGTAAGTTACATTACAAACTCCCTTTGCCTGTTAGAACTTGAGAATATCTGTTTTCATTTACCTTTGCATTAAAGCACCTCAGGCAAACACAGCCAAAACAGTATGCAAAGAGAGCATCACAATTCAGACAGCCCTTTTAGTATGTCTAACTCCCAGCTACACTGACTACACTTTTTGATTTATTTATTCAGTATTTAATACCTTATTTCATTCCATCAAACAACAGTTGCAATATTTTTCTGTGGCTCGTGCTTTCTAAAACATATTCCATATTTCCACAACTGAGAGATTAAAGTAATGGATGAGGTGGAGATAGAAAAGCCTTTATGCAAAACTGAAAATTTGAATTTCAAGAAAATCAAAAAGGAAGAGGGATTCATAGCTCTGGCACTGGATCAGGTATTTTTGCATTTCTTGTCCACAGTACAGGGTTACCTAGCAATCCAGTCTTCTAGTAAAATTTCCAGTAGATTAGTATGGTGAAACTTCACTTTTCTCCTTGTTTATTCCCCCTGGGCCCAGTTTTCTTGTATTCCTTTCCATTGTGCATCTGACCTCTCCGTCATGTTCCTGTCTCTAAAGGCTACCTCCATTCCAAATGTGAGAAGTACCCCTCCATATACTGCTTTCAGTACCAACTATTTCTCCACTCACATTTCCCCCAATAACTTTTTCATGCCTACGATTTGCTTACCTGTAAAATTGCCACCAAGAAGCACAAAACTATAAAAGGTTCTTAGAAAGCACAATTGTGCTCTATGCACACACAGGACCTAAGGAAAGACACTGAGCCCTTAAAAACACAAGAAACAGCTTGCTAGACAAAACATAGTGCCATCTCTTAAGGGTTTATGTTATCACTAGCATTCCTCTTTGAACATGAGCTGGAAAGCTCTTGTTTCCCTATTTGTTTCCTTTTTACAAGTTCAAAGAGCAAAGAGACTTTCTGACTACATGGGACATGTCATATAATGTTTATTTGGTATTACTAATTAATCTATGCTCCCCACAAAGAAGGATTCAGGGAAAGAGGTTGCTGTCATGAACAATGATCATTTTTATTAGATATGGAAATTTTTGTCTTTACTGGAAAATAAATGAGACCACCAAGACATAGCCAGTTTAAAACTGGCCTTTCTTACAAAAGGCATCTTCTCCCATTTATAGTCCACTGAGCTGTCCATTCTTCTTCTAATTAACTTATTTCTCAGCAGCATTGTGCACCACATACTACAAGCAACAATTTGCATCATAATAATCCTTAAAAAAAAATCCCTTTGATGAATTTTCCCCTCTACGACTTACACAAAGATGTACTAAATGGCATCTATGAAGAATAGATGGAATGGGAAGAAACCCTTTCTCAATTTAGAATTTAATTGTAGAAGGCCAACTTTAAAATTTTAATTTCCGCTATCATCTGTCTTGAATATTTATCTTATCTAGCAGCTATTTTATTCATAATGGAAATCATTGATGGCTTTTTTTGTTATGCTATTCTGAGTCATGGATAATATACACTACACTGGATTAAATTTGTATGGAAAATAGGCCATGATGGTTCACGTCTGAAATTAGATACAGCTAGCTTAATTTTGCTGACATATAAAAGAAAGGGAGCTTTGTTTAAAAAGATAAACAAAAGAAAAAACAAATAAATTCACTTAATCTCATGAAATATTTCACCTGATAATGTATCTGCCAAAAGTATGAAAGCTACAGGAGCTTAAACAGCAATTTACTGGAAATCAGAACAGGACACCTGGGGTACCACTTTCTGCTGATTAAGACTGCATATATTGAGTGTTTAATAATGATATAAATTTAATGTTATGAGTGGTTAGTGTAGCTGAAAAAGCTGCTTTTTTAAAGGTGGAAAACTCACTCGTATTTATCCACAGACACAAACTTCAATGTTCTGAAACAACCTAAAACATTAAATACTAAAATCTTTTAAAAAGAAGAAAGAAGGGCATGGGATAGATAAGCACAGATTCTCAATTACAAGGCTATTGCAGTAAAACAGATTTGCTGAAAGATAAAACAGGATATAAATATACAGCAGGGCAAAGAAGCCTTGTTTTAATTACTGTGGATAAAGCAAAGAAATCACTGCTATTTGCACTTCAAAAGCATGACATTTTCACAAAATTGGAAGGGCTATAGATTGTGGAATATCAAGATTATCTTTTGCAGAAAAAAGAAATTATCAAAAGATCCAAGCCTCTAAAGTTAACATAATTTTAACCTAATCAGCAATAATCTGTCATTTTGACTCAGTTTGAGTTTTGTGGTAGACTGTTCATGTTGAAATGCTAGCTGCCTTTACAACAAGATGTGTTTTGACACTTACCCTCTGTTGTCCCACATTTTTTTCCTCTCTTAATATATGTTTTCAGGTTTAACCCCGTTGACACTTACATTCATACCAACCACATTATACAACTAAAAATACATTAAAAACAAGAATCTAGAAGGAAAAAAACGCTACTCCCTTCTTTCTCCCTCTCCTTGGTTTAGGTGGAGAGAGGAATTAATGCAGAGCCAGGTGAAAGTAGGACCTGCAGGATTCACACAGCAGGATTTCAGCTCGTGGTCTCTTGAGGGCTTTAGTGCTTTTCCAGAGCTCTTCTGCTCTCCCACTTTCTTTTGACTTGAGCCCACCGCAATGTCAGAAAAAGTCAGTGCAGTTTGTGACAAGTCCTGATGAAAGTGGGAGGAAAGAGAAGAAGAAAAAATTATGTTTGACATAAGACTGGCACCATCTTTTTTCCCCCCTCTTGTGTCTGAAGAAGTTTGAAATTCTGTGACTGAGGCACTAATGATATGAGTTCGAAAAACTTAGTTCTTCTAACAATTCACAAAGTGTAAATAAAGTCTCTGTTGGGTGCATGAAAAAAATCAATCAGACCTGCTACTGAACAGCATGCATCAACTTTTAGGTCACAATAAGACAAGGTAGGCCCTTTATGATGCTGACATAGTAACACATCTTAATGATTTTTAAGCAAGAATGACAAGGTGCATAACGCCATGCATCACATCCAAGTAGTGATAAATGTTTCATGCCATCAACAGTGCCACTGCAGTTTTCTTCAGAAAAACTCAAAGATGCTGAGCACTAGGGATGATACAAGCTTCTGGCCTTTGAGAAAGAGAATATTGTCTTACTCAGTGCAAAGGCACGGGTGACATGAAATTGGCAGTGCATTCTAGAAAACCATTTCAAACAAACTTTAGTGAATATTAGTTATCACCTATAAAACCCAGAATAACGTTCTTCATAGTTACAGAAAAACAATGTGGAATTATTAGCACAAAAAAAGGATCAATTAATTGATGGATATTTTCTTTTTTATAGGAGAGAGTCATATGGCATAGAAGCAAGAGAGACCTGAAACATGTATTGGGTGACTCTAGTGCTTGTTCAGCAGTGCTATATAACCCAGAGCAACAGCAGACAAAATAGGTTTATGAAACCTCATTCAATCAGTGTGAGATTGACCCAGGTTCCTGGTTGGAAAATCAAACATATGACTTTGTCCACCTTTTTGATGATGTCACAACAGAAGGAACTATTTCTTCCCTTTCCCAGCTTGGTACGTGCAGACTGGCAGTGTTTCAGAGGAGACACCCTGCATCTTCATTCTCCACTTGGTAACTCTTTTGTAGAGTGGGAACAGCCCAGATGTGCTTGAAGAGGTGCTGTTAGTGCTCATTATTTTGCTTTTCTGAATGCACAGGTAAAGAGCATTTGCTACGATGACAGTTAATGAAGTTATTCACTAAGCCAATGGAAGCCTTTCCATTCATTTCTAATGATGATGGATTGACTCATTAGCCTGTTTGACTCTAGACTGTCACCTGAGCAGTGGCAGATGTTACATTGACCATGTAGATATAAAACACACTAACAGCTTTGTTTACACCAAAATTGTTCTGTTGCATTGACAGTATTGAGTTTGCATGTTGAAGAACTCGTTGGTATTCACTGCAACAGTGATTTTTACCTACTGTCTTTAACTTGCAATGAAAATTAAAAACTGGTTTTCTTCATAGGCAGAGAGGTCTGCCTATGGGCAGGGTTCAATAGATAGGCTTGCTGGGAGGAACGAAGAGGATACAGCTTTCTGCTTTTTTATGCTGAAGCCATCATTTATTTTTGTAGATGAGTGGTGATAATGATGTTGATTTCACACTAGCAGTTGCAATTCTAAGTTTATATAAGAGCAGCCATTATCAAAAAGATGAAATGTGGTACATATGTAAATGTGTGGTATGCACAGCTCTAAGCTTAGGTGCTAATTCTGGTTGTTACAGCTCCATCCTCTGTCTCTGCCTCCAAAGAGCTGGGGCATTGCCTCCTGTGCAGGTCCTTCACTCCAGCTGGCAGACAGAAAAGACCAGTGCCAGAGCAAAGCTGCTGGACAGAAGTCATGCATCCAGAAAACAGAGATCTTAGCTCTGAGTCACTGCCTACATCACTGCTGAACATTGCATCAGTGGGGAACTGGAAGGACTAGTGAAAAATAAAATGTTTTCCTTCATGGCTCTTTCCCCCCCCACACCAAAAATGTCTAATTCACTAACTCTGTCCGTAAGACTGAACAGCATGCAGTACCTACTATTAGTATCTTTTTTTATTTGGTATCAGTATTTTGAATCATGTAAGTGGTGTTCTCCATCACTGTATGAATCCTTTAAAGGGAGTTATTACTAATGTTTACTCCTGATGAACTTTGGTGATTATGATGGAAAAACCCCAAAGCAGAGGACTGAAAGGGTTCATTGGTCATCAGTGTATTTTGAAAGTAATTTAAAAGCTAAGTCAGAAGATTCTTCATGAGGAACTTATCTCCTCTGAATTCCCACACAAAACACAGTTATTGATTTGAATGAACGATCACAGTTTTTTCAGCAAGCTTCCAGTTTAGTCAGTCTACAGGTCATCTAACATCACAGTCAGTTTTAAAAGACAAAGTATGAAATTAATTCTTTGGATACAAAAGTACCCACTGAACTTTCAGAACATGGGATTTCAGTATGCTTCAGAAACACTGTCAGAAAATAAATGTCCTTAGTTTCTCTTTCAACTGGCTTTTTGTTATGCAAAACCAGTTTTCACCTAATTAATTTGCTTTTTTAAGTTTCTAATTCATTAAACTGCTAAGTCCTTGAGCCACAGGAACGTTCCACACCTCCTTTTTCAGGCACTGCCCTCCTATGTTACTTTTAAGTTATTTATAAATACATCTCTTCTGCAGCCTCTACCAGCAGGGCACCTTCACATGTTGGAATTTAATGAGGCTCAGGCACAAGTCATGAGTCCCTGAAGAAAAGTGTTACCTGATCTGCTTCATTTATTTCTACCAATAATCATACCATTACCTACAGCTTCTGTTTTTAATTAGTGGTATCTAATGATTAACACTGGCCAATTTGCATCCAATTATGTCCCCTGAAAAATTAGAAGTGGATGAAAAGGCTGAATGCAATTAATCATTCTGCAATGTGAATTTGCTTAAATATCAAGGATGAATATGTTGTACTTTCCTAAATAAGTTTTTATTGAAAACATACACTGTCTGGTTATGAAGCAAAAGCATGACACTTCCCATGACAGTATGAAATCTGGATTTTAAACACTACAGAATTACCAAACACATTCACACATATCCTTTTAATAACAATAAAAAAAATTATGTGGCCAATATCTAATTACACTCTGGATTCAGGTACTGCCAAAACAATTAAATGCATAAGCAAGATAACATTTTATAACAAATAGAATAATCTTAGCTTTGTCTGAGAAAAAGTTTGGGTTTAGTATGCAGTCTTTAGACTCTAATTACCACTTATTTTCTTCCATTCTTAAGAAGTTTGGCTTTAGAAAATACCCTGTTCCAGCCTCAAGGCAAACATTCGGTACTACTTAGCTATGGAGTATTTTGTACCATCATAACATCTTTAGGAAAACTTACAAATCATAGGAAACATTAAAAAGAAATCACCAAAAACCCTACCCGCAAACAAAGAGCACCACCACAACACAGCACAAAACCAATTTATCTGTTATCTTCAGCTTTTTCCCTATTTTCAGAGACCAGACTTGATCAGTCAGTTTCACAGATGATGACAACAAAGTGCTTTTTGTGAAGAGTTCTCCCTCTTCTATCTGAAAAACTCTGAAGAAACCTCACATAAATACAGATTTTTTTTTTCATCTGTGAGGGTGAAATTATTTTGTCCCTAGGATACCTGTGAGATAAAATAACCTGACAATCCTTTCAAAGGTTAGTGCTTGTAGAGCAACTTGCCAGTATAAAACCTTCTAAGCACAAACTTACAAACAATATTTATTACATTACATATCATCATCACAGATCTTTCATTTAAAGCACCATTCCTCATATTGTTGAAATGGTTAAACTACAGTAAAGTTGATATAAACCTTTTGGAAGAAGAAAATCAGGAAAATTGAGTTTAAGACCAGTGAAGATCCTAAATGACATTAAATATATCTTTTCTGACCTTCAACATGTATAAAGCCAAGCTCCTGGCTAGCACCACTTTATTTTTGCCCAAGAAAAACCGAAATAGTAGGCATCCAAATAAAGTATCAATTTTAGTAGTACACAAACTAAAGCTTCTACCTGCATTCCCCACTTTTTTCATATCTCCTCTGTTGTTCTTCCTCTGTTTCAAACATTTTTTCCAGTTCTTAACTTCTTTGGTCAGGCATTTCATGTTACTCTTCATATAACCTGAGGCATTACTTTCTTCCCTTTATTACTGTGCTCCTCCATCACACTTTCTGTTTAGGACACAGGCCTATTTTTAATCTATCAACGTTTTGCACTGCTCTTTGGGAAGAGCAACAGAAATTACAGGGGAGAAGTATTATGCTGCAAATGGTAAATGCTTGGGGTTTGTTTCAGGCTTGGAAGAACTGTTAGATTTTGTTTTGCAAAAAATATTTTTCTTTAAAATATTAAGTTCTTTTTAGCTAAGTTCTGGTATTTGTTATGCCAGACATTCCACAATAATTTGGTTTCAATGTGTATGATGTTTGTCATCTGTAACCCCTGCCAGCACCCAAACCCCACACAGCCACGCACTCACTCCCCATAAACAGGATCAGGGAGAGAATAGGAAGGGTAAAAGCCAGAGAACTCATGGACTGAGATAAAAACAGTTTAATAAAGAAATCAAAAGCTGAGCACACAAGCAAAGCCAAACAAGGAATGAATTCACTGCTTCCCATGGGAGGCCAATGCCCAGCCATCTCTGGGAGAGCAGGGCCCCATCACAGGTAATGGTGACTTGGGAAGACAAACACCATCACTCCAAATGTATCCCCTCTTCTTCCTTCTTCCCTCCAGTTTATATGTTGAGCATGATGGCACATGGTCTGAAATATCCCTGTGGTCAGTTTGGGTCACCTGATCTCGCTGTATCTGTTCTCCAGCATGGCAGAACAAAAAGTCGAAAAGGCATTGGCTCTGTGCAATCCCTGCTCAGCAATAACAAAAACACCTCCCCATTATCAGCCCTGTGTTCAGCACAAATCCAAAACACAGCCCCATGCCAGCCACTGCGACAAAAATTAACTCTACCCCAGCCAAAACCATCACACATCTCTGCTTCTACTCCAGGCAAAATCATCAAAAACTGCTGCAAGATGCTATTTTGAAAAGTATGGCTTAGTGGGACAAGTGCTTTAGTTTTGAACACCAGATTAATTTACAGAATCTGTACTGAAAAATATTGCAACAATACTTCAATTCTCACCATCTGGAAGGAGCCCAAAAGGGTAGAAATAAGATCTAAAGAATACACTGCACACATTTTTCCCCCTCAAGGATCATCAAGTTCCAATTATGGTGGATTCATTATTATGGAGCGTTGGGTTACACTTCATGAAGCAACCTGCAGTGACCAACAGCAGACTTACAGCTTTAGACATAACAGACTATCAGGATTTTTAGCAGGAAAATATTTATTCTTTCTCCCTAAAGTTGCATAAACTCATAGTATCCTAAATACTATAATACTAGCACTAAAAAATCTGGGAAAAAAACCTCCCTCACACCTCTGTGCATTTAGATAATGATTTCTTGATTAAGTCAATGGCTGTATGCTTGTCTAACCCAACCAATTGACTGACACTCCTTGAGGCTCTTTTTGAGGTCCAGTCACCAAGCTAAAGTTGTATATCTTAACTAATTTAATTTCCCTATTCACCACCAGTTAGGAAAATAAGTAAAGATTCATGCATTTCATGAGGAAAGGTAGTCAGTATTGCAGTATAATGGCAAAATCCGTGACAAATTAATGAAGTTTAAAGATGGCAAGCATAATATATACTACGAGGGAATGTGTCACCAACCTCAGAAAAATAAATAATGCTCTATGCTGCAGAAATGAACTGTGGTTTTGAATTAAACTTATTTCAGCAAAAATCAATCTTGCTTAACTGTGATTTCTTCAAAGCATCTCCTTCTTTGACCACCACTGCAATGCTATGCCCGGTGGCTTTTGAGAGCAGCTTAAGGTTCTTTGGACTTGTGACATAAGCGGGGAAAACAGCCCCTATATGTGTTATTTTATTGTTGGCATTATAGTTTACACACTACTGAGCATACACTACCTGCAGTCTTTGATTTGCATGCATATTTAGCACAGTGATTAGTTTTGACCACGTTGGCATCATAATGAACACAAACTGTGAGAAGATTCTCACTCCTGGACAGAAGTGAAAGACCCAAAGACTGAAGGGGTAACTTCAACCAGTATCACAAAGTGTTAGTTTAAGGCACCTGATACTTACCTTCCTAAATTCCTTAGAGGTGGCCACTTGAACTACTTTTCCAGTTCTCCTATTCTGCATTTCAGCTGTCTCACAAACACAATCTTGTTGGCACTTCACTGTCAATATAACCAGTCTGGTCTTATTTGAAATATTTATCTTTCCTCCTACACTCCATCTATTGCATATACTCTCTCATTTCTGATAACTTCACTGACTTCCTGCCTGCCATTTGAGTGCAAGTACCTTTGACATCCCTGACCCACTCCCTCAGGCATCCAGAACATGACCGTATTTGGTATGTATCTAAAACTCACATTTTTACTGTCAAAATTTTCTGTATACAATTCTCTTTTGACTTATCACCACAGAATTCAAACTAATAGCAGTTTCCACAGTGCATTTTCCCAGTCTCAGCTGTTTTAAGTGCTACTCCACTTGCATTCACACCATTGCTCCCCTTTTCCAGGTATACAAAGCTCAAAAGTTGTTCTCTTGTTTTCAAATCTTTTTTCCTAATTCAACATATTTTATCTCCCCTATTGCTCTGTCCACTGTGCCAATACGTTTATGATGGATATGCCTTACTTGCCCATTTGGCCCGTAACTCTTTTCCATACAGAAACAGCAGTTTCTTCTTTGCAACCCACCTTCATGCTTTTACCACAGTGATAACAAGTTAGTCATATAAGATGATACAGCTGAATCAATTACAGCACAGCAAAGCAGTGTTTTCATTCTTTTTTTTTTCCCCATTACCTTTTGCCTTTTTATTGTGGCTGATGAATAGAGTGAGGAAGGAATGCAGTGACAATTAATTCATTTGAATGGATGGAAACATTCTTCTCTACTCGTTACTTACTGATTCTTTTGCACTTCCTTCCTTGTCTTCCACCAACATGCCCACAGCTACTTTAGATAAGATTATAATACAGCTTTCTTAAACTTCTCAGATACTGATAGCCTATAAAATACTCGAAGTGTGACCACACAAACTAGCTCCAAGAAGTTGAATTAAGATGTAATTTTACCATAAAGTATTGACCAAGCAGAGACACCTATATACCTATAGTATCAGAAACAAATACACATTCCCCTTGGCTTGTGACAGAGTGCACATGTCCATCCCCTCAACAATAACATTTGTAAAATAGTAATTGAAAATTAATCGGACCCTTTGGGAAGAACTACCTCCTTTTCTAACTTTTCAACATAAAAAATTTTGCTTGCAATTAAATTATAGGTAAAAGCATGTTAAATGAAATATCTGGATTGTTTGGATTATCTGCAAGAGAAGAGCAATTTAAATATTTAAGCCTTATTTAATCAGTAAAATGAGATCTTTAATCAGTCTTACTCTAAGGACAAAGTTAATGAATGGAGCCATATGAGCAAGCCATTTTTGCTGCAGACATTACTGAGCATTCTAGACAACTGATGAGCCCAACAAGTAAGCCAAGGGTTGTATGGCAGGTCCCTTCAAGTGCAGTGAGTTTCTGTATTAATAGAGTTATAATTTTGTTTCATATTGCCAGAGAAGATTTTGCATTGAGAGTATCTCAACATTTTACTAGTCCTTTCACTCCTTAAAAATTTTATTAGGCCCTAAAAGTAAAATGTTATCTTCAACCACAGCTATATCAATAATTGTGAACTGGGGAGTGAGTCATGTCCTAGTAACTTCTTCAACAAATTTCTTAAAATACATCTAATAGATCCATGTGTATTCCTAAAAATATCAAATCATCTAAAGTGAGAGTTTGACTATTGATTTTTCATGAGTATTTGATGTCTTCAGGAAATTGCCTAGAATAAAAATTAAGCATGAGGAGTCAGTGTACCCAGGACTATAAACCTATTTAAGTCACTTGATCACTGTGACCTTGCCTGCAGTAAGAAAATTAACACTGTTAATTCAGTATCAGTGCAAGCATCTGGTCATAGACAAAGCCAAGGTGGGGGTGCTACTGAGCAGGCAAGTTTCTTCAAGGTGCTTTAAACAAATCCAGCTCTTTCTGCTCTTATTGTCTGTGTTCTTTTTATGGATAATTTTACTGTAAACTCTAAACTATAGCATGCAGCCGTGCACAGCTGGCGTGCATAAGCACTAAAGAAATAGCCCAGGATCAGCAGGACAGTGCATGCACTTCTTTGTTCTGTAACGTAAGAATTGATGGGCACGGAGCAGCTATCACCATCACTGAAAGGACCAAAACAGCTGAAAACAGAGCAATAGAAAGCAGTAATATATCACTGGTATAAGGCAACACTGAGGTACTGGCCTTCAGAATAGAAAGTAACCAGGAGAAGGATTGTGTTGTGCAGGTGTGTTTTGAGGTCAGTACTTCCTGAGGCTATTTATGAGCAGTGGTTCACTTGCTTGGGGCTGTATTTAAAGTCAATATCTAGCCTGTAGGCGGCAAGGACTGGCTCTCCCTACATAGTTGAACTTTTTCAAAAGCGTAGCAGGTTTTTGTTATATTGTTTATAGATCCAGATGGGGCTGTGGACTGGGACTCCTTTGGAGATCGAGTAGCCAAAAGCAGGAGGTAGCAGCAGAGCAGAGAACAGAACCTTGGCAATTCAGTCTCTCCCCTACACTCTGCCCCAGACAGAGGCAAGTGCCTCTCCTCCTCCCTGTCCTGAAAGGGAGCAGATAGGCAGAGGCTAGAGTTGTCAGTCAGGATGTCTTAGCCTTCAAGTCAAAGGATTTAAGATGAAAGAACTCTTTAATGATTGTCTTTATTATTAATTAAAAATAACACAGAAAATTACTGCATAGGAACACTCCAGAGATGGAGATCAGCTGAGCCCTGAGTATTCCCTTGGCACTGACAAAACAGATGTACAACTGAGCAGTCTGTATGATGATGTTTGCAAATGACATAAAACACTCAGTTAATTAAGCTTTCTACTCTGATGTGAACAGAAGCCTATTCATTGACCTAAATGTTGTTTTCTTTTTTTGTTCTTTCATTATCTTTAGAATTAGGACTTGTAATTTTACTGTCTTAGGAATTATGACTAATAACTTGATGACTTAACACCACCTCTTACTGAACTCCTCCCCCACTGCCCACCAGCCCCAGCCAGTATTACCACAGATCCCCAAATTAGATCTTCAAATGCCATAAGGGCTTTCTCTGTACAATGCACTATTTGAGAGAGTCCCTGACCTACACAGGAATACTCAGAGCTGCTCTACAAAGCACACGCGTGTGATGCAATGGTTTTCTAAACCATGCTTAAGTACCTAAAAAGGCGAACAGGTGCAATTTTGGTGGTGTTGGCATTTTAAAAGCTATTGACAAAGCATACCTTGGTACAGCTATTTCTACCCACCAGCTTCTCAAGTTACCCTGAATACTGTTTGTACCGGGCACAGGGATCACAGTCAGAAATTCTAACTTTCAGTCAAATCTCCTTCAGTTCCTAGGAGCCTGTTGGTCCCTGAGCATCTCAGCAATATTTTACTGGATGGGGATGTACCTGTCCCACTAAAGAGCCTGACTACAGGATCCCATATGGCATCTGTAAAGCAGACCCAACTTGGGCATACAGACCAAGCACAGCATGTGAGTGGGAAAGTGTTCCAGCCAGCTACACTCACCCACTCAGCTCCAATCCTACGACTTTAGCCAAAACACGTTATTGGGACAAATCTTTGATTTGTGTAACTCAGTTCAAGACAGTGTTCCCATATCAGACTCTTCCTACAAATGGGCTTAATGAGCTGAAGCTCTTAGGAATTACCTTCAGGTCCATATATTACCTCAGTAATCATTTCAGTTTTCTTCCAAAATCTCCCAGAAATCTGAACAGCATATTGCTCGCCAAGCTCAAGGCTGATTCACCTTTTGTTCAGCTTCACTGCATCCTCTAATTATACCAGGAATCCTTTCTATTCTTTTTGTATTTTCTGTCTTCCTTCTATTGTACATACAGGAATTGCAAGGATTTCTATTTTCCTGGTGTGTCTTTGCCATAACTAAGCATTATTCACAAGGTAGATTGTTTAAATATGGAGGAGTGCTGCTCCTGTGTCTCCCCCTTCCTTCCATCAAATTTTGCTACATAAACAACAGCCAAGCCTGAAATTTTCAGAGAGAAACATACACCACAGTCCCATTTATAAATAAAGAATATAAGTGGAAACTGGAAATATTTCCCCAGTCCACTTCAGGGGTTCTGCTCATGAGATTTTGCTAGAAAGACTGTTTCTCATTTCTTCCTCCTGGACTCAACCTGTTAGCAGTTAGTTTGACTTCGCCATTATTCATGTCAGCATTTTTGACCTTACAAACATCAAATGAAGCAGTCTAGCAGTGGACAAATAACACTCACACTCCAAAATGAATGGCATGCTTTCTAAATATTTAGTCACCCCAAAAAAACTGTATCACAAATTGAAAATGTTTCTTTTTGGTGAAGCCATGGTGGCAATCAGCATCCTTAACAGATGACTCTATACTTCAGATAACTGCATGGGACTAAAAGGCTTACCCAAGCTTTACCTTTCTCCTACACTATTGAGGCATTTTAATGGTGACCTACACAGGAATAGAATTCAGATCACACAGGAATTAATTTATTACAGCACCATAGAATGGCCTGGGTTGGAAGGAAGCTTTCAACATCATTTAGGTTCCAAGACCCCTGCTGTGGGCAGGGACACCTTCCACTAGAGCAGGTTGCTCAGAGCCCCATCCAACCTGGCCTTGAACACTTCCAGAGATGGGGCAGCCACAGCTTCTCTGGGCACCCTGTTCCTGTGCCTCACCACTCTCATAGTAAAGAATTTCTTCCTAACATCTAACTTAAACCCAATGTCTTTATTTTGAAGCCATTCCACCTTGCCCTGTCACTGCATGCCCTAAATAGTCTCCTTCCATCTTTCTTGTAAACTCCTTCAGATACTGGAAGGCCACAATTAGGTGGTTGTGACCCCACAGCCTTCTCTTTCCCAGGCTGGACAATCCTAATTCTCTTAGGCTTTGATCTGAGGGCCTCTTCCCTCTTCTATCTACTTTGAGAAAAATAAACTAAGAAACCCAGCANCTAAAAATGTCCAAATTCTGAAACTGTGACCAATTAGGCAATTGACATATAGCCAAGATCAGGACAAACATGCATGCCAGATCTTTTATTCAAGCATGTAAATAAACTGAAATGAAATTATTGGGCTATCCTGAAGTTTGAGAAGTCTACCGTAAGAAAAGTTCATCAGGTAGAATTTAGAGGGGCTGGAAGAAGGAGAGGGGATGTTGGAAAATAACTGGGGGAAAGCATGTTAAATTTCAACAGAAAGAAAAAGGGTTTAAGGTGATGATTACTCAACTGCACATCCCCCAAGGGGCCTAGGAATTGAATTCTTCAGGAAAAAGAGGAACTTTGACCCTCTGAATACACTGTTTGTCTTTTATACAAAAAGAAAGTAATATATTATAGACTTATGCACTCCCCCACCCATTTTTCTTTGTTCTAGTGTAAGTAAAAAATGGAGAAACAAACAAACAAAGTAAAAATATTACTTCCAACCAATTCAGAGAAACCTGGAAAGCTGTCAGGAGTAAGAGTTTAGGGGCTTAGATATACACTGAATGGGGGTGGGAGGGGCACAAAGATACAAGCACCAGCTTTCCTTTAATTCCTCTGCTGCGTTGACCTTGTGAATGTTACAAAATCTTTTATGCACAGTCTCAAACAGACTTTTTGTCTTGTGATTTTTTTTTTCACCTGAGCACTGCTCACTTTTAGAGGGGAGGAGAGACTTGGGGTTTGATAAATGGAGGTCTGAATTTAGCTTGCTATACACCAAAACCAATTAAATCAGGCTGAGTTGCTCAAGAGACGTTTTTAGTTTTCTGCTGAATAATCAGAAAGTATTAATAGTACTTTGAAGGAAAAATATGGAAAAACTGTGCTCAAGGGAAAGAGAAAATTTTGAATTGATGTAAATTTAAATTAGGTGAGTGATTTCAAGTAACTAGGAAAAAAAATAAATCACAATGCAATAACTCTCTGATACTGCTATCCTTTGTATAGGGGATTCATTTCCAAAACAGTGTTTTATAAATAAAAAAAAATTGCAAAATTTAGAAGAATTAGAAGCCAGAATAAGAATGCATATCTTGCAGACAGATATCATGGGGATCCTAAAGGTTCTCTGAAACAAAGACGTTTTTTCAACTCTGTGCATATCAAAAAATGATTCCTTAAATCCACCTGCTGGAACCACATTAATAATTAGTAATTGATGAATAAATAAATTATTTCATAAACCAACCTGCTTCTTTCAAGCCAGATATACATACAAAGCCTGGATTACAAGTTTAGCCTTGTAATAGCTTGAAGAAAAAATAATTTTTGACTATTCAAAGCACAGCATTACAATATCTAGTGTGCTGCAAAAAACCACCAATGAAAACAGCTCTCAAAAGCAGGGTATGAGAGACTAAAGAAGGAGAAAGGTTTTGGCATGCTCTGTTGCATCTTAGAAGTTTAGTTACACACTAAAGTGAGAGGATAAAAAGATAAGGATAAAGTTTCAAAAAGCAGACAATGGAAAGGAAATACATAAATCTTCTCTTTATTAGTATTACGCAGGACAGTGAAATATTTTTACTCCTCCAGCACAGAGCTTTTAATCATAGCTGTGCATTTTATGACAAAAGGCATGTTTCAGATGGTGCCATGTGCTGGTTAGCAAACAGATGGAAATTTACCAAAGCAACACTGTACTGCAGGAAAAATCCAGAAGAAAGCTTTTCTCTGGTACTTCAGAGGAAAGCAGTATTAGACACTTCTAGGAGCACTTACACTTCATAGCAAATATTCTAAGAGGTTTCCAGAGGAGCTATGACGAGCACAGGACAGATCATAAAAAAGAGCAGATCTTGGGAGTTCCTTAGGGCTTGGTTACGAACTGAATTACAGAACTAGCTTTCACCAACATAATCAAAACTTAACTGATACTTTCTGTCACTGTAGCCACGACAGCAGAAAGCTAACAAATCTGTTTCTATTTTTCAAGTCCATTTTGCAGCCTGCACTGATGTCCACTGCACTTCATTTCAGAAGTACATCACTGCCCTGCAAGAGCTTGGTGCTCCCGTGTAAGCATCACTCATAAAGCACACAAGGAGTTACATCCAGCCACTCCTGGTGCTCCTCCAGAGCACTTACACAGCATATGGAGTTTTGTGCACTTGAGGTAGCAAAGCAAGAGACTTCTTTCTAAGTAAGCTTGTATAGAAAACTTGTTGAATAAGTCTGAAACTTGCAGCAAACTTAAAAAAACAGCATTTGCAAAATGCCCCCTCAAAAGGAGCTTTACAAAGAAGCAAAAGCCAATAAAAATTAGAGGAAAAATAATGTATTTGAATCTATATGCTGTATTTGCTGAAAGTTTCATCTTTAAAAGGGTTCAACTCCAGGCACAGTTGAAGTCAATACCACTTTATAGATTATTTGTTAGTTTTGCCAGTATCTAGGCAAAAAATGTTTTGTAATTGGTTATTACTTGCAACTTCAAAACAATGTAACTCATATACACTTAAAACATCTGCTTCAATACATGTTTGAAGTGTCTGAATAATACCTCTTTTTCTAACTGGACTTGCATTTTAAATTAATAGTAATCATTTATTTGTTCTGCTCCTTCCTTTTTACTAGGCCTATGTCACTTCCAGCTTTATCCATACAAGAGGCTGAACTAAGTCTCTTGTCTTTGCTGGACAGCAGAGTTGAGACATGATGATATATAGAGGATGCAAATATTTCCAAGTTATGTCCAAAGGAAGATTCAGGGTAAACACTTATTCCTCTCATGAATGACCTAATAGTACTTTAGATCTGCCAAGCTGAATATTTTCTACTTAAGCACTAGCTCCCTTATTCACTTAATGCCCTCCTATAAATTCAAGCATTTTCAGTAGGGTGATAATAAGGAAGCCTATTTGCAATAAAGTGAAAATTTTCCATATATTCTTGATGTGCCAAATAAAAATTTTAAAAACCCAGGTTTTATAAACAATACTGAGACTAAGAAAAAAAAAGCTTTTCCCTCTATAATACAGAATTTTAGAAGTCTATTCCTAACTAGTTTAACTAGTTCATCAACACCTTGGCCATTAACTTTTTCACACTCATTCTTTTCTGTATTTTACATCCATGCAAGGGAGTTAACTACTGACTGCAAGAGCTTATTTTGTGCTACAGTCTTTTAGCAGAACCTCAATAAAAATTCTGGCTGTGGGCTCACTGCATAAGGGCAGCAGGAGGACCTTACTGCTTTCCTTCTCATGCATAATAGGATAAAACAAAAGATGGCCGGAATAGACTCCAAATTCAATGCTTTTTTATTCCAAATGCCAACTCAGAGAAACAGTTAGATTCTGTCTCACAGGCTGCACAGGTCCTCTTGCCATTAACTCCAGGCCCCTGCCTTAGCTTTTTCTGTCCATGCTTTGCTGTATCTCATATTCCTTTCAGGATCTCTTCCTTGCTCCCTACTCATATGCTCCTCTGACACTACAATAAAGGAGAGCACTCATATCCTTCCTGGGGACATTTTGTGGAGAAAACAGGGAGCCCCCTACAGCAACAATTTTGTTTTCTTGCCTGATCACATGAACAAGTCAGTGGGTTCTTAAAAAAAAGCCCCTCCTGATTTCACCAATATCATTGCTAATTTGCTATCATTGCGGTCATTGCTAAATCATTCCAGCCTATTTCTGGATTTATAGGACTCCTAACACGACACTGTTTCTACAGCCAAAAAGAGAAGATAAAACTTCTCATACATCCCTTCTAGGGGTCCCTTTCATTATCTCCAGAAAGTAAAGGAAATAAAGTGTCATAGGTCAGAATAATTCCTGTCAATAATTCCTGTCAATTTTTCATTGAACTGTGTCTCTCTGCCTGACTGACCCAGCTTCTTTCCTCTTTCAGCCTCTGCATGATGGAGAGGACTTCTTAACATTCCAGGAGCTGTTTAAACTATTATGGTTAAGTGCTATTGCTGACCAACTGTGAAGTTCATTTCAGGAGTTGGGAGCATAATTATTACTACTCCATTTAGACTGGATTGTCATTTCAACTGCTCTCCTAGGTGCCTTACGACTATCCAACTTCACAATAGCCAGAAAAGGGAGCCCTTTTTCAGATGACCTGTTTCCATTGCACAATTGCACAGGACTGCGGCAGAAAAATTCAAAACAATCAGAATTATCTCAGTTCTTAGTTTCTTAGTTTGAGAGACTATTTCAGATTAGCTTGATTTGAGACATTAGGAGTCCTGTTGATGGTATCAGTGTTTTGGGTTTTTTTCCAAACTGAAAAAAACACCTCTGTAGATACATACATTTGCTCACAGAAGAAACAGAAACACATCTTTACAAATATTTAGTCTATGATAGAAGTGTTCATATCTGTCAACCATAGAGATAAACTTGTTTTTTCATATCCTTAATCACAACTAAAATTTTGCAATACAGTGATGTAGAGACTGAATTTCTGCAACTTCTAATATACAACTTACATGATAATTAATTTTTTTTTTTCATTGATTCTTCAAGCAGAATACCAGGAAATGCTACACAGAGGTGCATGGTCCTCTAATTTAGATCCTATAAAGACACACAGAGTATAATTTATTATTGAGAACAAGAATAAAGAACACATTTTCTTCTCACTTGGATAACATTATAAGAAATAGCATTGTGCTGAATTTGCCATTATCATAAATAATTATCTGAGTTTTAAAAAGTGCCTCCTCATTTACCAGTTAACAATATTTTTTATTTCTTTATATATGTTTAAATTTTGTGACTGTAGAATACTCTATCATTTTCCTGCTTTCTAGCTGCTATGACAGATAACATTTGCAAGAACTATGTATGTACTTGGCAAATACCAGGTTAAGCATTATAATTTCCTTCTTGTATATAATACAGATTGATTATTCCCAAATACACCTGACATTTTAAAATAAGTACTTGCTGCAAGTAGGAAAGAAACAAGAGGGAATACTCCAGATCTCACTTTAAATCCAAGCTCAGGCATTCATTCAATGTGTGACCTCAGGCAACAGACTTGACCTCTTTCTAGTTCAGTCAATTCAGCTGGCTAAGAGCAGGAAATCATTGAAAACCAGATGCTGCATCTAAAAGCAGATCTTCCCCAGGTAAATAAATTACAAGAGAGCCACAGGGACGGAGGAATATAGTGTTTCTTATTGTAAGAGTCAGGAAGGCATATGGATGCAAACTGGAAATAAGCCAGAGGTCTTTTAGCCTCAAGCTTTACTTTGATATCTGAAAAATAGCATTTTTAATGCTGTACAAATACTAAAATTTTTGTGTTATAACTAGACTGCAAGACTAGATCATCTTTATTCAAATGTACTCGGTTCATGTAATCAAGGTGGGGTTTTTGTATTTTGCCAACATTATTGTTTACAAACATCTGAAATATTAACACCAATGCCTGATCACATCTGCAGTAGTGTAAGAAAACAGCCAAGATTCAGATTTCTAAGGGGTTTGGTAACTGCTGTAAATGAAGTCTGTGGTAATTGTGGAATACTAGGAGAGTTTGGGTCCCTTTTTCCTGTTAAGGGGAGACTGTCACATCTTCCTAGCATTTCTTCCTTTCCCCCTCCATCCATCTCACATCAAACCACTTTAGATTAGGGTTGTGGCTGCCAGAGTTACAAGCAAAAAGTTCACACATGTTTCAGAACAGAAGCAACATATCACACCTGGTCCCACCAACATAAAATGGAAAAGAAAGAGTAAAGGTGGAAAGGTTTATATTTGGTTCACTTTTCCTACATCCAGTAGAATGGCTGCTATTGCTCATCCAGCTCTCTCACCCTTTAGGGAAAACAACTGACACACCCACATGGTCAACTTTTGATCTGAACATTGGACAGACATAATTGAAAATATTAATGGAGATGACATAATCCTGCAGCTTGGTTAGATCACTAATAAAGGGGCTAGAGAAAAGAAGAACCTGATTTGTTAAGTGTGGCTTTTAGAAGGTAATAAAACATACTGGGAATCTTCACAAAATATTCAGTAAATGACACTGTCTACAGTGACAACGCAGTAGGACATGGAAACTTCTCAACCCTCTTGACAGCTATTTACACCACATTTGTCACAAAGATCAAACTACATTTACCAAAACCTGAAAGAATTTATATCTACCAGCAGCCTGGATATGAAGAACTTAAAAACTTCCTTGTAGTTTTCAACTTTTACAGCAATGTAAGTAGCACACTGTTACATTCTAAGCATTATATATAATCCTATAAACATTTTAATGTGTTATTGGTTGGCTTCTCTGACATTAAACTGTTCTGAAAAAGGTAATAAGTTAAAAGCCCACTGCTAATGAATGTGGAATTTTTTATAGATTATTTTGGTATAAAAATACTTAATGAATAGATTTGTTTATTTATGTCTACTTAACAAAATAACAATTTATAGCAGAACATTTATCTAAGAGAGCTGAGAGAACAGACTTAGAAGGTAAATGAACAACACATGGAAAAAATTGTTACAAATAAACAAAAAATCATAATTTCTTGATTTTTGAAAACAGAAATTTAAGACCAAAACAAGCCAGATGTAATAATTGTAATTTATGAACTGCGACCTCAGAAGTTACATGTCTTCTGGTTCCCATCCCTTCCACAATTCATAAAATGTTCTGTGCTACACAAACAGTGGCTGTGCTTTTGTATAGCTACAACATCTAATCAGACATGCAATTTTTCCACAGGAGTCATGAAATAGAGTCAGCCTAAGCACTAAGGCTCTGTTACATCTGTTTTCTCCACATTAGTCTCATGTTCAAAAACTATCTACTTGTAGAAGTTATTTTTTGCCTTTATGATCCAACGTCTTGGTAACTGAATTGTAGTTCAAATGCAAACGTGTCTGTGCTGGTGTGTGTGTCTGTACACATGCAGGCATACACATATGTATTTTAAGAGAAGGAAAAACCTGCAGTAAAGGTAGTACACTCACACTGAGGAGATCTGGGTGCAATATTGATTCTGACCCAAACTTACTAGGCCAACACCAAACAAATCCTCTGGTTTAGATTAATACCTTCAAATAAAATTGTGCCAGGTACTGTTATAACTTTGCCTGGAATTCCAAATTATCTATCAAATATTTTCTCTCTGCCACTGCATGTACTAAGGAAGAAACACCGAAGAATACAAACCTCATTTGAAACTGCTGATACAAGGTTTACCATAAAATAATTCTGATCAATATTGACTGGTAGAGAAAGGAAAATCAAAAAGTTTTAGAAAAAAAAAAATCACCTCTCACTTAGCTGACAAAAATGGAGAAGAAAATGGAGTTTGCTTCTTATCGTAAATAGATACAAAATGATAGAACTCTTCCTGTAATCAAGACTGCAGATAATACAAACCATTATCTTTCCATATTAGATAATCCAGTAATGCCATTAACTGTTTAGTTTTCCATTTAAATATCAGTCCTTGTAAAGAAGGTCAATACAAGCTTTTAAGATAACACTAGAAATAAATGACAAATTTAATACAGGCTTGCAGCATCCCACTTTCTGGAAGCACTTGATTTCCTGATCTCAATTAAGAAAAGGCAGCATGTAAGTGAAATGAGTGTTCTTACTATAGAACCCTTTGCAGCAAGGTCCAGAAATCAATTAGAACCATGAAGATGAATATTTGTAGCATTTCTATGTAAGCATTAAGCACTCTAAAAATCTCATGTCAGACATTCAGGCTTCCTAAATAGTTTACAGAAACAGGGATCCTAAAACAGAATCCAAATATTTAGTAAAAAAAGAATTAACTAAAAGAAAAAATAAAAAGTTAATACCACCTTTATTCTCTTATTTATCCTGGTTTGGTGTAACCACCCAGTTCCTGCCTCCACTCAGAGTCCCCAGCCTCATACTCGCTTCCATCTCCTCTACGTCATTCAGGGATTAAGCAAAGGGTTATCATATGTCATTTTATAAATAAGGGCAGCTCCTTTCTTTTCTGCACTGAGATCAAAACTTCATTTCTGTTAAAACCCATACTACCATTCCCCAGCAAAGCACTCTTCTTGCTAGGTTGGGAGCTTTTCTGAAACTATGAAGCCTCACTAAATCTTTGATGTGAACAAGCCTGCATAAGCTTTATATAGCTGAAATACATGGGAGCAGTGTTGCTTTTGTTTGCTAAAATGTAAAATTAGTTAATTCATTCTTCATGAACTAATTTTTCCTAAATTTTGCAGCTATATGGTCACAATTTATGTCTGTTCATGTATTTAATAAACCTAAAAACATAACCACAAGATAAGCAGCTAATAGATAAAAGGAATCAAGAACAAGCAACCACAAGTTGATAAGGACTGTAGCTTTGATTTGCATTAAAATTTTCCAGTCTTTTTGAGATATAATAAGAAAGTAAAGCTGTATGTTAGACCTGCTTTCTCACAAATAAAAAATATGTGGAACTATCAATGAAGTCCCTCTTCAGACTTTGTTCTTTCAGGGTTAGTCAATAACCAAGTTTCAGGTTTCCAGGATTACACTTTTGGAGTTAAGTACATGCATTTCACCATTTTTTCCTAAATAATCTCTGTTTTTGTTAATTTACCAGTACTCAGGAAAAAAAATTAGACAATTCCCTTTCTTTCTTTTTTTCCCTGATGTGTTCAAATCAATCATGAGAGAACCTTGTTCAAAGGAAAGCCACTGACTGAAGTCTCCCCTGGGTTGTACTGCCAGACATATTTGAAAATATGTCAGTGAGAACTCTAATTTGTCACTGAAGAATAATGACTGCAGGTACTTTTAAGTCCTGCAAGGCCTTTGAAACAGCTTTGCAATTTAGTGAATGGGATAAGATGTGCTGGCTTTCAATTACCACAGAACAAGTAGAAGAACTTCCATTGCGAGATCCAAACCCTAACTACATCTGCAGAGAGAAAAAGAACCAAAACCAGTCTTGTGGAAATAGTCAGAATGTGACAGCAGGGTCCTGTGAGTATATACATAGCAGTGATGTACAAACAACAGTCTCAGGGCTGTGCAAAGAAAGCAACGGGCCAAAAATCACAATTAGTATTTTTTGAAAGACACATGTTGAATTTAGGCCCTATGCAAGTCGTAAAAGTCTATAGTCAAAACAGATTTTATAACAGACAGTTGAATGGAAGCAGGGAAAAATTATAAAAAACAACAGAGGTCCAAAACTAAGACAGTGTTGTTCCACATTTCTAAGGAAAAAACCTCCAAGTCTAATTAAACAAATTAGTAGTAGCATTAACAATCAAAAGTAACAACTGCAAGAACAATCACAGTGACTTAAGGATACTGTATGATTTCAGAAAATTATATCAAATCATATTCAAGCAATGGGTTAAGACTAGACAATAACTGACCATTAAGAGTAACCTCCAAATTGTTTCAATTACTTCGTAGTGTCAACAAAACATTAACTGAACTACGTGAAATGACATTGCCTTAACAGCCAGTTAACAGCTTGCATCATAAATTTAGCACTATCTTTGTATCAGATAATTAGTGGCAATTGTAAGGTCTATATCAAGTGGCACATTAAGGTTGGCTTTAAATTATTTCTTATTAAGGAATGTGGGTCCGTACATACAGTAGATCATTTTGCAAGATAAGAATTGAACACACTAAACACTTCTATTTAATATAACAAGCTGAATGACTGACAAAATGAATAACTCATCTACAAAAATATTCAACAATATTATCCAGACTGTTCTGCACTTCTGCAATGTGTCACATTCTGGTTCTGAAGAAGATCCAGATGCCATAGTTGCACACTCTAGTGAATTTTAAGACTGGTGGTTGAAAGAGCTTGGAAACAATTAATTACTCTGTAGAATAATAAGAAAAGTCCAATTTGGACTTTCCACTACCATGGAAAGTGGTACTTGTCCATGAAATCCAGAAAGGCACAAATCTGCTCCCCAAAAATTATACATCATGGCGTTCACTGAACAGCAAGGCTCTTAACTATTTCAAGTTTATTTCAGAATTATGCAATAAACATTTGCAAACAAGACAAAATGTCAAGCCTTGATAACTGACAGAAAACTGACAGTTTTGAATCTCAGAAATGGAAACATTTATTCCCACGCTATCACACTCTGCAAAGTACTGCTGCAGCCAAACATCTGTGAAAGCATGCAAACATAAGACATGTTTGAACTTTGGAAGAATGAGTACCCTTCAATCTTCCTCTGAATTCCTTCCTCAATGTAGGTACTTTTTAATTTAGTTATGAGGACAGTACATCTTCTTTCCTCTGCATAATAGAGGAAGAAATGACAATTTTTTCAACAATACCATCTGGGAAGAGATCCAACCATGAATAACTTCAATAACTATTTTAAACAATCAAACTAACTTTTCTGATTTACTACCTAATTTTCATATTTTCATTTTCCATCCAGGTCTAATAATCATGCTAACATAACTGGCTTGAAGGATTAGATCAGCTCTAACGATGGGTCTTACAGCTGAAATTTCCAATCCGCCCACCCTTAATCCTCATATGTAGGAATAAAGTTATAGGGCAAAACCACGATTCAGACCCTGCCTGAACTCTTTTTCATCACAATTTCAACTGTCTTCAAAATGTTATATGTTATCAACAGCCTGACCTTCACCATACCATCAACTGTTAGCAACTTATTCTTTTTAAAGACATTGAACAGATCATTTATGACCACTGGATTTAGGTCAGTTTTTGACGGTTGATGTTAAAAGTCTTACCGTCAGACACATATGACAAAAGGAAGCCACTATTTCCTATTTCCAATATAAATGAGATCATGCAGGCAACAGAAACAACAGACAAAATCATCCTCACGCACCAGGGCCCTCAGACATCACAGTTATTACAAAACCAGGAGCCTGACTCTCAATATTTCTGTTAATGCTTTCTAATCTACTTATTCATTTTAAGGTTTCATCAGTTATAAAATCCAATTCAAATGTCCTCTTCACATCCTAAGAACAATTACAGAAATGCCAAGCTTGGAGGGAGTAGCTGGGGATCATCTACTCACATCTACTTTAAGACTGCCTGCTCAAACCAAGGTCAGCCACAACAGGCTGCTCAGGTCTGTGTACAGTCCTGTTTTGAATATCCCCAAGGATGGAGACTACACCAGTTGGGCAACTTGCTCCAATGTTTGATCACATTCACAGTTAAAAAAAAAAAAGGTCTTTTTATGAAACTCTGGTATTTCAGTTAGTGCCCATTGTCCTTTTACCTCTCACTGGACAGAACTAAGGGGAGCCTGATAGTATTTTCTTTATTTACTCCCATCAGGTATTTATACACTTTGGTGATATTCCCCTCTGAGTCATCTTCTTCCAAAGGAGTAAGACTGAGCAGCCTGTGGATCCTCCTTTCCTATGGTATGCAGGAATGAAACAAATACTTTGCAAATAAAGTCTGTATTTTAATTAGGAAGCTTACCTTTCTAAAAACTGTAAATACAAAAACTAGCAGATTGTTAACAAAATGTATGCCCTTCAAGTTAATTTTATTAATAAACAACTGTAAGATCAACAGATTATGAAACTGAAGTGGCACAGGTGTATTGATCACAAGAGTCCAAAAGTTGACAGTGAAATGCCACTTAAAGTCTGGCAAAGTTCAGGCCAATATCAGGAGTAGGGCCTGCTCCTGTTACAGAAGACACTTATTCTGTCAATACCAAGGCTTAACAAAGAATATATCCATTTCAAGATCTTTCTGCAACATAAATATAAAACACTGAGTAGTGAAAATCCTGACACTTCAGTCTTCGGCTGGCCCAGCATATAAACAGCAATTTCACAAATAGCATGTTGTCCTTGTAGTTTGGAAAAACAGCAATGGCCACAAGTAAAATACTCCCAAGTACAGATTAAGGCAATTTATTATTTTCTCCTGGCATCCAAAATACCTGTTAGATCGACAGAATACATTTAAGAACTTGTGTGTTTATATATATATTTTCAGTCTAGGCCAAGAAATAGAAATTAGTCTGACGTTTTGTAATATGGTTCCTAAGAAGGTACAGAATTGACTCAAACCTGCACACCCCAGGATGTACATTGGGTACCTGACTTCTCCACAAGAAAGCATTTTTTCAAGGCAACAGAGCATAATCCTTCTGAAGTCTTGTTTTACTCCTGTCAGGGCCTAGTCAGACCTGAAGAGGTCCAAGACTAACAGAAATCTATTTTTGTACTCTTCTTTCCCCTCAAAACTGTAGCTATAAAGCTACTTCAGTGCACTATTTCAATTATTAGTTAACCTTTACTTCTACAGGCTTATTTGGCAAAGACTGTCATCACAAAGCACATAGCTCACAACTACAAGAGGATTCTCAAAAGACTGCAGGAAAATACTGCCTACTTCTGGAAAAAGGTTTTAATTCATGTCTTGGAGTAAGAAGCAGTCCTTGTTTTTGTTTTATGCTCATTCTAGTTAGGACTTGAGGTAAAGCAGCATTCTTGTTTCCAGCAAGCATGCTGAAGTCAGAGGCATAAGAGGAATCCCTCTCATTTACTATGTATTAGTGCTAATACATTTTTTGACATTAATCCTTTGAGCAAGTGACACATTGATAGTCTGGAACACTAATGGAATACATTAATTGCAAGTAGTATAAGAAAGAGGATTACTAAAATTCATGCTGAAAACAGAAAATTAGATTAAAAATGGCATTTTGGTTAAAGTTCTCCAGGCTATTAAAAAAATACAAGATGATTAGTCAAGGAGAAACTAGAAAGACCATAAATGAAAAATGCTGAGGGTCAAGGAGAATCTGGGAGAAGAGATTTATTGCTAAAAGAGGAAGAGAATAAAGCTAGAAACTAAACCCAAACTTAAAGAGAGAGGGGAATGGGGAAAGGATGGTATTTCTAATACTAAAAATCTTTATTCTTCAAAAGAGAGAGGAGCAAAGCTAATGCCCAGATACTGCAGATGTTTAAGCACATGAATGACTGTGTGGTTATAGCTAAATACTGTATTAAAAATAAAGCCAAGCAGACCAGTTGTAGAGGAGACACCAACATCTTCTTCAGACAATGAGAAAAAGACTTGACTCATCTTTGCACCATAAGAAGATTACTGCAGTCTGTGTGTGCACAACCAAGGGATTCAAATCAGAGTGGTGAGGAAACACTAACAGTGTAATCAGTACCAAAATAATGTAGTTCGCAGTGTTAAAATTCACAAGAAATTATTCGTAAGTGATCCACAAGGAAAAAATCTACTATCAGAAAACAGACGTTAAAAACATTAGGAAGAGATACTAGAACAATCAGAAAGCTAGTTAAAAAAACCTATACAAAAAGGTGAAGGAAACTTTGACAGTGAGCTCTATACTATAGAAAAAAGAATTACCATTAGACCAACTAATCCAGATATTTTTAGAGCGAAGACTTTTAGGACTGTTTCCTAAACAAACAATGGATTTTCTGTCTTTGGCTATTCTAAAGTTAATATTGGACATTTTTGTAAGTAATATTACCAAGGACACACCAGGGAGAATGCAACTTCTCTATATCCTGTTAGGAAGTCAGACTAATCATTCTTTTTCTACAATCTATTCAGGGAAAAATGATCCTGGGTACATCAATACTCAAGGTGAAAAATGAGAAACCTGCATGACTCATTTTATTTTTTAGTAATTACAATCTGTGAACTGCCCCAAGAACTTCTCTCATTTGGTAGTTCTTTGGTACTGCAGTCATAGTTGATAACACACCCCCTGCACCAAAAAAAGTAGTCTTGGATGTTTCTGTATCACAGCAGAGGTAAGAAAACATACCATACATAGAATTGCAACTGGAAGTGCAGAAAAGCTAAAAGAGAGACCAGAAAGCTCTTGTCTCACTGATCTTCCACCGCTAACTACATACTGTGATGAGAAACAGCAAAGGTAGAAATTGCTTGGAGAAAAGGATGTGCACACATGACTGTGCTAACATGCACTCTGGTGCCATGGTATTGAAAATCCATGCAAGAATTCGCTGATAAAAAGTGTGTATAGGTGTCTATATCTACACAACATACAGCAATCTCAAGTGTCATTAAGAAACTACCCAGTTTCTTCTGCTTTTTGACAGCTTTGTGAACCAGGGAAGACAGCAGCATTGAGAGGAAAGTTTCCAATGCACAAACCAAAATTATTAAACTTAGAGCCTTCAGAGCAAATTTGTCCCAAAAAGCATCATCCAAAATATAATTCTGCATGCCATAGCTGCTCTCCAGATCACATTATTTAGTTCTGAATGTATTTGTGTCAAAGGGACATTTCATTTCTCATGGCAATTTCCAATTACCATGTCATTTAGCTGTACCCAGAAGTACACTGTAGCCTACAGAGTAACACCTAGACTGTCCAGCTGTTTCACAGTAGGGCTGATTATCTGCCTGAAGATCAGATGTGCTTGCTCATTCTTACTTGTTAATCCATGGCTGTCAGAGGAAAGTTGTGCTGGGAAAGTCCTGCATGCAATGACTAGCAGGATTACCACAACAAAAGCAAACATACATAACCAGTGCAGTATAAACTTACTAAGCTGAAAACTTAGACAAATACCCATGCTTTCATCCCTCTAAAACAACTCTCAGAAACCAGTTAAAAATTAATTTTAAAATCAGAGAATTTCCATATATGTTGTATGACTTGAAGAAAATTGCTTACTTCAGTTTCTACTGGACTTCTGACAATATCTACCACCAAACCACAAAGACAATTTAAGAAATTGAACATTTTTTACATAGTTATACTTAAGGTCTTCATCTACTCCAAGCAAAATTCTTTTTGCAAATCTCCATGGTTATCAGCCTATATCTCCATCTCTGTAGAAGTAGAATGGAGCTAAATTACTTAGGAAGAAGTTTTGCATTAGTTATATTGGAACAATTCTAGAAAGGATTTTACTACCTTGTACTGAAGAACTTAGATGACCCTCCTTAAAAAGGAGTTTGGATTTAATTCTGTTACAGCAAGCATAGAAGCTGGGGGTTGGAGAGGAAGGTTTTGCAGAACAAGTATGTTGATTCATTTGAGGTTTTTTTAATACTTTTTAATACCTGAGATAGGAGGTAGGAAATACGGGAGTTAGTGACCAAAGCCTTATGGAAATCAGTGAAGCACTTTGCTTTGAACCATCTGAGTCTGACCTTCTGTAGCTTGTAGAAGACAGACCAAGTCTGCCCTGCAATGAACCCAAACATTCTCAGCAGATAAATGGCATTTTGAATACTGAACTGAGATTTTACTACCTCAAAAAAAAAATCTGTTAGAGACTGAAATGGGTGTAACATTTTCCTAATCTGAACAGATGCAGTGAAAGACAACCGATGTTTGCAGGGGAATCCCCTAAGCGACCTCAGGCATGATTCTAACTGAACTGCAAATATTAGGTTTCAGAAAACCTGCTCCAGATTGTATAATTTAAACAATATGATATGTGACGCAACAGGGACAAGCAGGAAATCACTTGGGAAAGGTTTTATTCTCTTTATGGGTTTAGTACTGTCACACATTCCAGGCAAGAAATCTACAAATCCTGGCTGCTTTATCCCAGTACATGGAAAGTTTTTACCCAAGTTTACCTGTGGATCTATCAGTGCAACTAAAAATGGTATATGTTTATTCTGTCATAACATTTCCTGATGAATTACAGACATTTCTCACCTGGTGAATCTTTGACATATTCTGCTACACACATCTGTACTTTTTCTATCATTAATTTACTTTTGATTAAAGAAGAAAAGTTGCCTTCACCATTTCCTTGTTCTATCTCTTAGATCATCTGGAAAACTCACTGAAGAGCACAAAAAAATAGAGGAAAGTAGTTTTCAGGAAATAAAAGCTTGTGTAGGATACAGAGTATTATAAAGGACTTAATTATTTTTATTTACAGAACAAACTTAAGCAACTAGATGGAACCTGAAGTCAGTTATTCATCTTCACTTTTAAGGCAGAAAAAAAATTTCTACTTCAAGCATTGTATCTGCTATTTTATGGAAAAACTGATGTATTATAATAGAGATTTGTGCAGTGATAGGGGTTAAAAAAGCAAATGTTGTGAGTACCACACTCTAATTTAATAACTAGATATATTTGAAACCCCAATAGCTGGGAAGCCAGAAGTAGTATATATAAAACAGCATCCTTACTCCTCAATTCTATGAACTTCCACACAGTTTGATACCCGCATCCCACAAGTCAATTTGCAACACAAGCAGCTTATTGTATAATATGCTGTTAAGAGCTGTGCTATCGAGAAGGTCTAATGGAATCAAAGGCATTGTAAACTCACCAGCTGGTCTGACAATTTTGGTAGCAATCTTAAAAATTAAATACTTTCAATGGTATGTAAAATTTCATGTTTCCCTATTAAGTATTACTGTTCATCTAAAAAAAAAAAAAAAATATTTACTGAGAGTAATTGGAAAACTAAACACTACAAAGAGAAAGCATAGGGCAAGGCCTGGCCTTTCTTGCTGTCTCAGTGCAGGCTTTCATCCCTGTTAGAAAAAGGATGCAAACTTTTAAACTTAAAGTGGATTTTTTTCCCCCAGAAAGATAAAACAATTCTTTCAGCCAAAAAAAAAATTAGAAAACTCTAAGAAACTGAAATACTTTTACTTCAGCTGAAATTCTCATATCTAAGATGCATTGTGAAAGAAGATCAAGGTCAGGCTAGTTAAATATTAGCCAGAAGTTAAACTTTTCCTTTCACTTTAAACCTTAATTCTGGTGCACTTAAACTCTCTGTGGCCTCTCTAAAAGATTCAGAATGAACAAACTCCTTGTGAGCATTGTATTACCTGGGTTTAAAGGATGTCATAGTTATAGAAGAAGCTGTATATTTGCACTCCCATGCATGACTAGCCCGGATTCTGCACTTTAATTTTTAAATAACTATATAGGGCTTCTTCTGGCATGGAATTATCATTATATTTTTTATTGAATTCCACATGCAAAGCAATTCCAACCATTGTTCATAGAATCACAGGTAAAAATTCAGGTAAAAATTACAGCTCAAGTGACATAGTAACTCAAGCCTCTCCAAAAAACAGTGGTTTTATTTCCCCACTAAGTAAGAGTTATCAGGACTGCTTGCAAAATTTTCTCACACTTTTTATCCATGAACTCTAGTAACTTCCATCATTTTAAAGGAGAAGCAGCATAACTTGATACCCATGTAATTATTCTCTCTCCCTCAGGTGGTCTTCACTTGCCTGCCTGCCTGTGCTCACTCAGAGACTTTTATGTGATAATAAGGATCCTCTTTGATCTCCAGCTACCTCCTTGGGGGCCTAAGACATTCTTTTCTCTATGGAACCACCCCAGTATTTTTGTTCCCATTGATGGTACAACTACTGTCTCCTCAAGAAACTTTATCTATGTGATTTTTCTCTTACTCAGACTTTGCACTGGGCTATATTTTATTTTATTATTTCAAGGTTACAGCAAATAAATTCATATTCATGTTAGGAGAATCAAAAGTGATACATTTGTGTACAGCAATATTATTTCAGACACTGGTATCTTGTTGGTCTAAGTCTTCAAAAGGCAAAAGGGACAGCATTCACAGTGTGAGGATGTGTGCCCATGTTTTGGTTCTTAGGTACTTGCATGCTCAAAGTGTCTTACTGGATTTCCTAAAAGAAGCAATATGGAACTACAGCATTTAATTCTCCAGATTAATACAATTTTCCCAAATGTTTTACTTTTGGGGTTCTTTTCGGTGGGGGGAGCAGGGGGTGTAAGAATAACATTTAGGAAAACATTTTCACTGTGAGTTATTTGCTCACTTCTAGACCCAAGAAAAATGCCACTTAGCACATACCTAATTATTTTCACAAAATTTGGTGCATTTCAAGTTTTTTCCTTCACTCCAAGTCTTTATCCTTAATAATTGGTGTTCTATCCCAGACCGAAAGCATAACTCTAAATAAAGATAAAAGTAGCCTGACAGCTACACAAAGACATAATTAGGAACTTCTATGTTTACTTTAAACCATGCAATTGATGCAGAAATATACAAATCAGATGGTATCTTCATAATTTCCTCACAACACTTTCAAAGTCAATTACCGTCACATTTATTTCAGATCATTCAAGAGATGTCATTTTCTCACTCTCTTTAAAAAAAAATCTATTTTCAGGGCCACAGTTCAGTTTGACAATTCATTAGCAGATCCTTGGAACTGATGCTTGGCAAGACTTTTGCAGCTGTGGGTTTTTTTAGTTCTTGTAAATAATTGTTGTTTCTATTCAATTCAAACTCTACACTCTTATTTTCAGTCATCTCCAAATAATTAACCATATCAAGAACTTGACAACTTGTATACCTGCTGATTTTACAATGCTATACTTATGTTAATCTTTTTGTACATCTTTTCTTCAATTCCCTGAACTGCCACTTGCACTGGAACTACCTTTAAAAACCTGGTCAGTGACATAAACACACTGGGACTAACTTGAGGTTCATCTTCTGACGTGTTCTTGAAAAATACAAAGGAATTCCACAGAGCACAGCAGAAATTACTTAGGCTATAATTTCTAGCAAGAAATTATAATCTAATGGTTATAATTTCTTGCTAGAAATTATAACCTAAGTAATAATTAGGTTGGCAAGAAATAGAATTCCTCTATGGCCCTAAGAACATATTTTGTAGGACTAGAGAAAAGTTCCTGTAAATAAAAGACAACCTCCAAAGAGTGGCCTGGTATTGCAAAAAGCTTAGTCAGTTGAATAAAAAAGGACACACCAGACAAACCTATTTAAAAGGTGATCTAGCCTCATTAGGCTCAATGAACTCTTGGTTTTTGCACAAATATCTCTATTTTCTAATCCTTGTGAGAGGTTTTCGCCGTTTCCCCCCACAACCTGCTGGGAACCTACCTCCAGGGCCCTTGAAGGAGGTTCCCTCCCGTGAGTTCTTTGCCAAGGATGAAGGACGAGCGAGACTCACTGATTCTCTTCAGTTTGTTGTGTATTTTTCTCTTATCTTAAGTTCGGCACGCTGTCTGCATGCCAGACTGAGCGAATGTGAGAAGCAAGGCATAAAATGGACAAAATGGCAAAAATGGCGAAAATGGCCTCGATACTCAAAACCAAGGTCTTTTTAAAGATAATCAGTCCAATTACTTTCTAACACGTATATTGTTTTTACTTTACTACCAATGACTCCTACTGATCCACACACGTAACAATTATGCTGCTACCATCCCTAACCAATGACTTTGTGCCACCAATACTACAGAAATTGAAGAAGAAGGACAAGAAGGAAAGGAAACCACACCCAAATCCTCCATCTTGTCTCCCATTCACTCTCACACCAAAATCCTAAAAATCCTAAATTCTTCACCCTGTGATAGATTACTATTACTACTGCTACATACCTAGTTCACACCTGTGCTCTCCAACTCATCCCAAAGCCTTAACAATTTTTTTCCCTGGGACAAAGGTTACAAACAGTGTCTGACTGGAGGTCAGGGCTCCCTAATACAGGCAGGGAAATATTCCCTGTGCCCTGGATTCCAACAATCCTAAAGATGTTTCTTTTCCCTATTGCTGTACAAAACTCTCAAAGAAAAGCTCACCATTTTCAATCCAAGTGATGTGATCACAAACAATAGCATCCTATCCTGCTCTGTCCTGTCCTTTCCCATTCAGTATAGTTAGACTCTCTCCTGCCTTGTTTCACACCAGGATCACTCTGCTTTTGTCACCTCTAGAACTGTAGGACTGCCACAGCATAAGAAGTGACATTGGCTTTATCATATTTTATATCAGTTGAAGTAAAAAGAGAAAATCCTGTAATACTTTTCTTCTGAATACTCACTCCTCCTCCTGTAATCCCACAAATCTTTGGTTGGGAGAGAGAAAAGGTCAGTCAACAGGGAGAGTCTTTAAGATGACAGATTCATCTTTTAGACCACTAAATCCAAAACAGCTTTAGAAAGAACTTACAACTGCTAATGATAAAAGGTTGTGACATGATTGGCCCACTGTTCCTGTCGGACAAAATACACTTTGAATAGTACATCAAGATCCTCTACTACTTGAACCTACTTCAGATAACAGGATATTATGACTTTAAAGGGAGACATTGTCAAGGAACACAGGAATATGGCAAGATTTAATTATGGTCTTACAATATTTTAAATGCATTAAATAGGCTATATAGGCTAGATCCAAAGATTACAGTATTCTATGAAAATACTCCTATTGAGATGAAAGGTGCTATGAAGAAATTATTCACTTAGTTGAAATTCTTTTTCTATTTACAAAGCCATTCAGCAGACCTGTCATTTGCAAACTGTCAGCTCACTGTGCAAGGAGCAGGAGTTCAGAATTAATATATTTTTATGAAATACCTAGTCACAGAGGAAACAGACTTCTCTTCTGCCATGAAAGACATCCACAAAAGAGTGTTGATAACTTTGCAAGCCATTTGTCATGAATGTACCATGAAAGTGTGGCAGCAGGAAAAACAGATATTAATTAAGAAACCACAATGCTATAAACCCGAGAGAAACCAAGCAGGCATACATTCAGTAGCCACAGTCAAACTTGTAACATAAGAAATCTGCAAGTATGAGCAGTCAGGTGTTGTTTCTAATTTTTGAAAGACAAAAAACCCCAAGAATAAGAATACTCCATTATCAAATATATGACTGTGCCACCAGACATTTTCATCTAAATAACCTTAGAGGAATATTTTACTAAATTTGCGAGATACAATTGTCAAAATATCCTTCCCTACTCTCTAACTGCACATTGACCAAATTCCTTATTGATCTCAATTGAACAGCAGCACCCTATTGCATTATAGAAATGATTTCATTGATTTTTCAACATGCAGTATGCTTAATGCAGCCATGAGGTTTTTGTAAATTTGAAACTATTCAACAACTGAGAGAAACTGAAAATTATATTTCATGAAGACAACCTGACAAGGTCTTTTGGTAAGCTCAAATTTTTCTCCCAGTGTCAGATAGTCTGATTATAACACTCAGCTGCAAGATATTTTGACTGAAGTAAAAGCCTTATTTGATCTGTTACAAATGGAAAACTACTCCTTTATTCTTGTAGTCCATCTAGTACAGTTTACTACAAATCACATTATCTTTGGAAATTTAAGTAAAAGTGAAGAGAAGCACAAAGAGAATTTTCTCGCAACATATCAACCAATAGAGCATGGATACATAAACACCAGGTCTGTAGAGCTGCCCAGCAGATGTCATTTATGCACCAGAGCCAGACCTAATTGTCAAACATGGTGCCTTAAGGCTTCCTCCTTGCTTAAGAGGATGTGAGTACTTGAAAATCACAGTTGCCTGACTCCCACTGTGACAAACTGTGTAAAGAAGCAAGAGCTCATCTGTAACCACCAGAGCCCAGCCTCCAAGGGTACCTGGAACTTGGGCTGAAAGCTAACTCACAGTGAGAAGGTAAAGGTGATACTATTGTCCAAGAGTTACCTGAGGCCTAGGAGTAGATAAACAAATATGAATAAAACAAAAATTTGCACACAGCTCACTGTCTGAAGTTCCTTTCAGCAGTTAGAACACATTGTCAAAAGCATCTTCGTGTACTAGGCATATAAACATAGACCTGTAAAGCATTAACAGCTTTAATTATGTCAAACTTCAGGCAAATGAGGTTCCAATATCTCACTGGGAACATTTGAAACATTGCATCATAAGACATTTTTAGACAATTTGATTTCAAATTTTATTCAGTTTTCCCTTAGTGATTGGTCTTAAACACTTATCTGAGAAAAAATACTCTGATTTAAGCATAAGAACTATCAAGAAAGATACAACATATTTCATAGGGAAAAAGTGCATTATAAAATTAAACTCTATTTCTTTTCCGCTATCAAATAGTCCTACTGATGTCAGTAAGATTATTCATCTGCTTAGATTGAAACAGATATCTTGTGCCCTACAGAAGCAGTGTATTAGTCACAGTCTCTTTTCTCCCAAGAATGAAGGAAACAGAAAATGTGCTGTAGTACAAAGTCAAAACAGGAGCAGATGTCATCTTTGACATGGCTTGACTTTGTTTTTAAGTTGAATACATTTTAGATTGACTCTATGTTTCTAATGCTGAGTTTGTCTCAATCATTGAATTTGAAAGTACAAATTGCACACTGTTAAGAAAAGTAGGAGAGCAATATTTTTTATATCATGCTTTTAGAATACTCACTGTGATTTTCAAATAAATACTGCAAGTTGCAATTGCAGTAATACAAGTTCTCCTGTTACCAGTTACTCCCAACCAGGAGCTCCCACTAAAGAGCAAATTGCTAGATTGTTGAAATCTTCTCTGTGTGGTTTCATTTAATAACTGAAATATTTTCCAGTGCTCTTTTAACCAAACCTCTCAAGTTTTTCTCATATCCATATATACAGAGTACAATTCACACTGACAAGATCATGGAAAATAATGAAGCAATAAGGATACTGAGTTGAAGTCTTGAACTGCTCTCAAAATATTTTTAGCAAAGATTTTAAAAGCATAGCTGATCATTCTCATTAATACAGATAATGATGTGAAGGATTTTGTTTACTCTTTAAAAATATAAAATATCCCAAATCATACCACACTCAAATGAGGGGGAAATCTTTCATAGAAGTTATACAAAATATACAAAAAAGACCAGTTTCATATCAGCACTTGCCATGTTGGATAGCTAAATGTTAGGCAAATAAATGTTTCTCTGAGATAACAGAAGTATCAGCTTATAAGTCATAATTTTTAACACCTCTCAGAAAAAGCTTTTTTAACTCTGCTCCTTTTTCCACTGCCCAAGAGAAGGCTGTACACTGGTTATCACTTGACACAGAATAACGTGAAGAAAAAGATCTGTTACTGAGGGTATATGACGTATTTAGCATTTGCTGCCAAGGATACAAAAATTAGTAATTCCAAGTAGGAGCTTACCCAGTTAAACTGCAGGAAGTGCAAACTTTCCAAACAAACGGTGAAACATTATTAAACACTGAAACAGCTTACTTCATATGGTGCACTTATAATTTTTAAAGATGAATTTAAATTTTTTCTTGCACTAAGAATTATGCTTGGATCCAGCTTTCCTGGGGTAGCCTTTGGCCTGCTGCTTGGGCAAGGAATTTCAGTTCCAGTCTCTGCCCTAATTCTGTTGTGTCATTTTGGAAAACAGACTGTTCATTTTACCCAAAATGGTCATGACCTTATAAGTTGTTGAGACAATTGTAATAAATATTTTATCAAGTCTCTACCAAGGAATGAGCTACTAAAACACTGCTGTGAGCATAACCTTTTCTCCACAACCATAAGCAACCAATTGCAGCTTGAACAAGGATATTGCAATTGGCTGTCTGGAATAGTCTATAGAGTTTCCTTCTTGTGATTAAATTGTGTTCCTGCTCATATATTAATATGCAAGTGAGAAGGAGGTCGTCTTTTCTCTCTTGTACTATTGCAGTGTAGCAGTATATAGCAAAGAGGTACCTTTGGCATTCCTTGGGCTCTCTCAAATACCGGGTCTCAATAAGATTAGCATCCCTACCAATGTCATTATGGATTTCACTACATCTAAATCCAAACAGACAGTTTTATTAGCCCACCAGAGCCAGGGCTGGTATGAAATGAACAGATTTTGCCTGTTAGCTTCTGTCAAACACGGGATTACTCCTCCAAGCAAACTAAGGTAAAGACATCTACATTGCTAAGGCTTGGCAGATAACCAGTTCCAGCACCCAAATGGGCTAAATAAGTACCCTCAGAGGGGTACTCCAAAACTCCACTAACCAAGTCACATTACACATTTTCATTCTTGATAATTTAAGCACTTAATTTTTGATACTGAATCTTGGAATAGTTCTCCCCTTTCCTTCATCATCCTACCAAATCTGCTGTAATTGTTTTGAAAAGCATTCCTGAAACCACTAAATATCTGACAAACTTCTTTTTGATAGCCTTGCAACAGAATAGAGCAATGCTTCAAACCCAGTGCCAAAGCATTTATCAAGACAAAGGTCTTCTGCTCTGCTAGGCTGTCATGGGAACAAAATTCTTTTAAGGGTGGATTTGAATCAACAATTTTGTCACATGAGAACACACATTCTCAGCTAAAAAGCATCATGCTGATTAATATTACTGAGGAAGCAGACTCTTAGTGTGATACTATAAATAACTTAATTATTAAAACTTCTGGCATAATTAGCAGGAATTTGATTTTTTATTGTCAGCCTCACAATAAGAAAATATTACTGCTAAAAAAGGAATCCCATTTGCAGCAGATGTTTTAGGGAAGTCAGTTCATGTGGAGCACTACAACCATGCAAATCTTCATTTGTTCCTAGAAATGTGCACTAAGGTTACAGTGAAAATCAAAATGCTAAGATCAGGAAAGCAAAAGCATGTTATATAGCAATGAATGCTGATGAATTACCAATGACCTTCTGCTTCTAGGTATCACCATTTCATAAGAAACAGGCTGCAGCAGAAAAATTTAAACACTATTCCTGACAATATTCAGATTTTTCTTTTCTTTTTGCGTAATTTAAATTTCTACTACACCAGCATTTGTAAAGAATCATTATACTCCCAGATCTGATAGAATACCTTGGCTATTACTTTGGTTTCCCATAGCAAAACAGCAGGTGTTGAATGGACTCAACAGGCTGACGTGGTCTTTTAGAAATATCTTAGTACTGCTAAAGACCAGTGGAAGACAAGCCCACAATACTGATTTACTAGAATACAGACAAACTTGAGCATCTAAAGCTACAAGTTTTCTCAACAATTTAGACTTTTGTTAACCATAAAAGTTAAAGGAAAACCACACATTCTTCCCATGTGTTCAGATATTAAAAATCCTCTAAGAGATTTTCTAGTTTTTCTTTGTTTTGCTTTTTGATTACAGCAGATCTCCCTGACAGAGTGAAGAAGCAAAGAAAGATTAGTCACATGCTGCAGCCACAAGAACTAAACTTTTTAAGAAAAATTTCAAAGGCATAAACACATCAGATATCAAACATGTTTTTAAATTTCCCACTGTGACAGATACCCAACATTACTTCTAGTTCTAAAGATATGTAAACTGTTATTAAATTCTTCCTTTTAAAATCTAATTTAAATTTAAAATCACTGTATACCACAAGCCACTAAGGACACATCACAAACATCTGAATATACAAGAATGTCACACAAGTTTAAAATACCTTCATCTTATAAAAAACCTGGAGATGGTAAAAAAAAGTCCATCAGATACTGTGTTCCATCAGTTTAGCTAATAGGGAAATTTACTAATTCTTCTTAGTAGAATAGAGTAGAACTTGATTCTTACAAGTCAGGATGCAATAAACAAAATATCTAGAACTGTCTTCAAATGGCTGGCATTGCATAATTTTTGTAAGGTAGATTTTTGCCTACAAATATTTTTTCCTATGCTTTTGCACCTTCACCATGAGAAGTTTAGCCCCACGAGGATAAGTCCAAAGATTCAGCTGTGCTGAGCCTGTTAGCCAAACTGTTAACACTAGGCCTGTTATATCAGTGTATTCACATCAGTCCACAAGACAGACATCAGGATGAATAGTTCAACCTGTTCAGCCTAGGCTGCCAGGTTTAGCTGGAGGCAGCCTATCTTGTCAGACAGCATAACAAGGTCAGCTGAGCTCTATCAGCTCCACCTGCTCCACTCAGGACAGATTCAGGCTGTACTTTGTGCTTGCAGTGTTTTTTTTATTTTCTGAACTAACAGAGATCCCTATAGATTTAATATAGAAGGATTTTTACGTCTTTAAAAGCTTTGCTCCATGCAGATTAGAATGGGTAGAATATTTAAGGTTCCTTCTGGCATTACTGGACTGAAAAAAGGCTATAGCATCATCCTACTCCAGAGCTCAAACGTATCGCTCTGTCATTTGTATATAGTGATTTCACTTCATAATATTTATACACAGCTCAACTCTTCTGTTCTTCTCACCTTTAGCAGGTAGGTTGAAATGTACCATTGTGTGATGATGTTAATGACATACAGTTTTCTATTTAAATATTACCTACAGAAAAAAACCACAATGTATTTATCTTTAGAATTTAAAGTACTGAAAGCAGCAACACTAGCACTCTTTGTGAGAGTTTTCTGGGGCTTTTTTGCTGCTACATAATCATATATAGGGATTTATAAAAATCAAAACAATCACAGACTTTGCCTGGCTGAATCTACATTTTTGTACAGAGAAGAATATGCCTAGGATCATGATAGTTACAGGAAGATATCATGCTTTTCACGATTTCTTTCCTGTTTGCTTTCCCACAAGAAAAAAAAAGGCTTTTTCTATCACTTGAAAATGTGCAATTGTAATTTTCATACAATTTTTTTCACTTTTCTATTCCTTCTTTCACTTCCCCCTAAGCCCCAGATACCCTCAAACTCTCTTCTTTCTGCTTTGGAATCCCTAGTGTTGAATCCGCCGAGATGAGTATCTGTGGTGATGAGTTCCTCTGAGTCATTTTCCTGGCTACTGACACTAAATCTATAGCTGGCACTTCAGAATTTAGCTAGAAAGGATTCTTGTAATGCAACCTAAATTAGAAAGCAACATGCTGCAGTCCAAATAAGGGGTGTCATTAAAGATGAATCCTTCTCTGCCTCTTTAAATTCTTGAGAAAACATTGGGAAAAAATGGATGAAGACAGAAGTGGCCTCAGTAAGAGAGACTTCACATCATTTTGAATCCTGTTAACTGTAAGCAAAAAGGTGTGCCAAGACAAGTTTCACTACAATTACATTACTAAGATCAGTTGTTTTAAGTAAGTTTCTTGAAATGTTCCCCCTGTTCATTCCTAAAATGGGAAGGAACCATTCCTTCCCATTTTAGGAATGAAAAACATCTCTTCCTAAGCAAATAAAATTTCAGAGGACTTAAATGGCTTTGTATTTCCAAGGTAAATATGTAATTGCAGTGTAAATTTAGGCTGACAAATACATAAAAATAGTAATGTTAGAGGTAATGAAGATGATGGCACACGGCAGTGCTACAGAGAAGGATGTTCAAAACCATTCAGGCAAGTCCTAGTCCAGAATTATCCACTTCCTCGCAATTTTGATTAAGCAAGGGGAATGTCACTAAGAAATGGTTTTCTCAGAAGATTCACATGATGGAAATGAAGGTTAATTAGATTACAGCTTTAATTATCACATAATAACGTGAAGGTAATCAGTTTTTTCTCACTCACTGTCCCTTGCTTAAGGGATGCTGTCAGTCATAGCCACATCTCAGGCTCCAGCTGAGATCACATGGCCACAACATAAAAGAGATAAAGAAAAAAAAATAAATTCCATCTAAGCCAAGAACATTGCATTCAAAATCTTATTAAATCACAAGCAAAAAAGTGCATGTCAGAAAGACTTCTGAAGAAACACACATTTATTTCCATGCAGTAGGAAGAGTGAAAGTTTGATGAACCTCACTGAAGACAAGTCCAGTAAAATTCAACATGGTTATGATGGAGATGAAATCAATCCTATTTCTCTAGAGCATAAACTGTGTTTGACTTCCCTAGTTTCTCTTTACTACTTTTTCTCAAAAAATGACTAATTTGAAAAGAATGGCATTACATTATTTGACCGCCTCTCTTTGGCCCCACAAAGACTGAGACCCAAAGCTTTCTCTCCATCGCAAGCACTGGCTGAGCCTTACCCAGTAATCCTCACAGACACTGCCCAAACACAGCCATGCTGTTGCTGCAGCCTGCACTTCCTTTGATTGGCTCCCCACAGGCTGAGAAGCCCCAAACATTGCCAAAATGAAAATCTCTCCAGATAACACCACTGTGAAAAAACTTTCCATCTGTGTGATTGCTGTTGGATAGCTTGTACATGGCTCAACAACTGTTAGGAAAAGGTTTGGTACAAAGTCTAGGGGTCCCAGGGTCACACCAGTGAACACACAGAGCTGCTTTGAGCAGTGCTGGCTGCTACCCATGACTCCCTGACAAGAACAGTCCCTTCCCCAGTTCTGACCTCTGACTGCCTGACATACCATGTCCCCAAACTGGCTTGTGAAAACCATCACCAGGACATAATAATAGACATCTTTATTTTAATGTGAAAATAAAGCTGTAGTGGAGGGGCGGCAACTTGCATAACACCCCTCAGTCAGTTCTAATGGCAAGAACTCCAAATTCAAGGGCACAGTTTAGCTCGAATATTCACAGTAGCATAATACTTGCTTACCATATTCTAAGAGCATTAAGTGGACTGTAACTCAGACTGCTGTTGCACATTGAACAGCAAGCACAAAGTATGAAAGTAACTAGCAGGCAGAATTAACTATAAATATTTTACAGTATTAAAGTCAGTTACTCCCCTTATTTCTGGAGTCATATGCTACACTAGTTTTAATATCTTTACCTTCCATTGACATAAATAGCTCCCAAAAGATTAAAAGAGGGGAAAAAAAAAGGACTACACAAAATTACAACTTTTAAAACTGCAAGAGAAGTTCATTCAGATGGATAGGCAAACATGTCCCACATTTGTTCTCAAGCCCATCACTAAAGACCATTTTTATTGCAATAGATGTTCACTACAATACAATTTTTCTCATATATAAAAGAACTTAAAACATCTGGGATACAATTGTATACATGCAGATATCTCTCATTTCTAGAATTAAGATAAGCAAGGAAAAGCAAAACTGCTATTATTATAATTTTCTGCTTCAAGGCAAACCTAAAAAAAATTAATGTGTTCTGATCAAGCAATTTTTCCATTTCATTTCCCTGAAATTATGCTGTAGACCTCTACCATGATGATGAATGCCTTTTAGGTAGTAGGGTAAGTATCTCAATGGCTATGTGCAGGCAAAAGCCTGACTGTGTAACTAGTTTAGTGTATGCAACCGCATGCACTCAGTAAAGAGCTCTTATTTCTGGAAACTGAGCCATTTAGGTGCATTTTGTCTTTTTGGGACAGTCAGTAACCAAGTCTGTGAGTCCTTGCTTGTTCACGTACACTGCAATTATCTGGTCTTCACCTACACTAGGTTTTTTTACATTTTCACTTGCCATTTCTAATATCTCCAGACTCTGATTGAGTAGACTGTGTCTCAAAGGGGAATTCCGTCAGAACTTTGTTTTCCTTTAAGACACCTGAACTCGATGAGAAGAGACAGCTGCAGTAATATTGTCTGTAAAACACACGTGCAGAATGATGAGATGAGAAGCAGCTTAGGTTAAATTTACATTAGCATTTTAACACCATCTTCAGTAACTGCCTCCTAGTAAAGAGGAGTATATATGGAATATAAGAGTTTAAAAAGTTTGTTCAATTCAGAACCATGATGAAATTCTAATTTTTTGCACAAATAAGTCACATTTGGCTCTTCAGTGAGATAGCAGCTTGTTCAGTTCTAAATGTGACTTCCCTGCTCCTGGAGTTACAATTATCTATGGTTTCTAACAGGAATAGTTTGTAATAGCATGATATTAACTAATGTTCATAAAAGCAAGGTGTAAGCAGACACTACACGCATTTTGTGTCTGTTAACATAAAAACAAATGAAGAAGTAGACTTCAAGACAAGTTAAATCTGATACAAATTGTCAGAAGCATGAAAACCATAATCACAGTTGGCATTTATTCTTCAGCTCAGTCGTAGCACATACAAAATACAATATTATATCAGGTTCTCAGTACCTGGTAAAACTCGGGCACACCAAGGTGCTTTCAGACATGTTTGCCAAAGAAAGATTGAATTTTCTTATTATTTCTCCAGAACAAGACTTCTTATCCAGTCTTTTATTGTTTACCTTATTAATCCACTTATTTTGTGGTGGCATAAAACAATAAGCTGACATGGCTCTCCCGCTTTAAGATCTGATTTTAGTTTTTGATGAACATCCATGAAGGCCTTTTGCATTCATCTTATGGTAAAAAACTAGCAGCCTCATTGATACAGCTCACTTCTGTGGAGTGGTAGCAAGACTTCCACACATAGAAAGTCTACAGCCAATATGGTAAGATAGAAACACAACATTCCCTCCAGTAAGTCCTAACATTTACTGTAATAGCTTGCATTATCTCCTTTTCCATTTTCCCCTTTGAGTCTAATATTATGAATAATTAGCCAGACACCAAGTTTATGGACAACATTGTTACTATAATTCTTTCATCTAACAACTGGCAATCATTTTCCTAGAGGCTTCTTCCTTCCATTTTTTGGGCTCCTAATCTCTTAACAATGATTCATCCAGCAGATTCTGTTGAAATCATCTATTTTACTCACACAAAGCTTATCTAAGGAACACCAGCTGCCCCTAGCTGCATGGAGTAGCAACACAATATTGCATCAATTGCATATGATGAATTACATATTAAATTTCCAGTACTCTATAATATATAAACCAACACGGAATTACATTTTCACAACAGCAGACCTTTCTTAGTGGAATTCTATAAAGCATATTTCTTTTTAACCAACAGATTGTAATAGGGCTTTGGAGCCCCTGAAAACTATCAACCAAGTCACAAACCATTATTTCTGTTTATGGGGAAAAACTACCCTGGAAGACTTTGGTTTTTTATTTTGTTTAGGACCTATTGCCGCAGCAAAGCACGTTGTGCTGAGTGTACTCACTGGAGCCCACAGCATCACTCTTTCCCCTGGGTCTCCAAACACCTGCATTGCCCCTATTCTTACAGACAAAAAATACATGTTTGTTCTAGGCATGATTTAGAATGGAATGGGACACCTAGTTAGGAACCTGGGCCATCTTCACCTTTCCCAGGCACTTGTGTACACACCCGGCATACATAAAAATGCCAGAGTTTGTGTGTGTGAAACTTGCCACACAAGACTTCACAAGTTCTTAAAAACACTGGGGTATTGGTTTGGGGTTTTTAAGTTGCTCTTTCTTTTTGTCCCTTACTCTTGTGTAGCAAACCTGGGTCAAGTAATTTTATATACCATAAAGATTGAAAGAAAGCTAGATCCTCCATCCAGTAAGCAAAATGGCTCATGACTTTTCACTAATGATTACAAGAGACATCAAATAAGACTCACGTGGTGGGTCAGAAAAAACAACCAAAGAAACAGCAAATAGATTCTGAAAAGTAACACATATGAAACCTTTGACACTCTCAGTCATGTCACGATGACCATGTCGTCTCTGCTCAGTCAGATACACCATTACCAGGGTGACACTGAACTGCGCTGACAACTCCCTTAAAACCTGCGAGACTCACTGGGCTCTTTCCTGTGCTTAAAAATAAGGGCACATAAAAAGTGTTGGTTAAGGGTAACAAACACAACACAGCATATACCTTTTAAGATTTAAATCTAGTGATAAATTCAAAATTTTAAAATTTATCAAATTTCTTATTTATGGAGAAGAAATATTTGTTTTCAGCCCAAGAAAGATAAACAGTAAGATCAAAATGCAACATATGAGGCATAAAGTAGAACACTGCACATATCAGACTCACCAAAAAACCTGTGCCCATAGCTGTTATGACCATCTTAAGGATCGACAGAGTGGAAGAAAATGGATGGAAAGAGCATTTGCTTGTTCCTTTGCTTTTCCTGGCTGCTGTAAGTACAGGTGTACTGAACATGACATGAAATGCAGGCATATGTTTGTTCAAACTTAGGGCAGCTCCATTCACCAGCCAAATCTCCCACAGGCACCATCCTCACACAAATTTACTCTGATAAATATTTAAGCAACTTTCAGCATTATTCCCCCCCCCTCCCCTTACATTTCAAGGCATCATATAAAATTCTTTCTTCAGGTCGTTCTACACAGTAGTACATGCTCCATGATAAGTCTATAAAGGCCATACTTTACCACTCAGCTGCCTTGAAAAATCAAAGGCACAAGTTTTAATTAATCTCCTTATATGAAGAGATGAACTAACAGTAGTACAATTTCTGTAGGAGATATTAATCTAATTTTTGATCTTCACCAATAAAGAAGAAAAAAGAAAATAAAATTTTGAAGTTCTTTACATAATTATATTCCTATTACAATGTTCATTTATGAAACTGTCTCCTGTAGTTCTAAATAGCTGCTCTTTTGGCTCACAAATCATGTCATTTCTGAATTCTACACTTTTTTGTCTTCCATGTTTTCCTTATATGTATATAGAGAGGTAAAGATTTAAATTTTAAAAATCCTCCAAACAACAAGAGACTTAATTCGATATTTCATGAAACCATAAAATTTCAGTGAGACAATAGAACAATTTAATGATTAATTATAGGTACCACCACCAAGTTATCAGTTAATCTGCATACATACAGCCAGGACTCCCAAAGGTAAGAGAAATTCCCTACTCCACATGTGGTATTTATGCCTATAAGAAATGGTATAGCTAAATAGTAATTTTCCAGGTTAGTTTTCAAGTTCTTTTCTTTGTAGCATAGAAACATTCATTTTTGGGTAGAACAGAAATTTAGTGGAATGGTTTCTATGGACACGGTTCCAATTCTTTGAAAAGGTGATGCTTAGGAAATTTGCTCTCTACCTTACTCTAAAATTAAGTCAGGCCACAAAAACAGTAATATTGTTACAGATTTTCAAGGAAAAACAGAGAAAAAAATAAAAAGGGAACAAGAGATATTGCTCACAGAATTTTGCTCCATTCTCCTTCAGTCTTGCAAAGCACTATTGTTTGAGAAAGATGGAAAGCTAGGATGAGAATAGGAAACTTTTGCTTAAAAAAAAAGAAAGCATCATGCTAGAAATTGTTTAAGTTTTTAAAAAAGCATATCTCAAAGTTTATTCTTGAACTGAGAAACAGTTAAAAATGCTTTAGAGTTTAGGTAGAACATACCTTTTAGAAGGGTTAGTAAGTTAATAAGTTAATAAGTTCGGTTCCGATTCATAGCTTCTGACAACAACAAAAAGCCAGAACCTAATTTTGAGATTGCCTCAAGTGAAAAGTTGTTAACTGGTATTACACTTCTTTCCAGTTAGAAGACTTGATGAATAGTAATCAGTGAAAAATACAAAGCACAAATAAGTAACACAAATGACACACTGTATGATCTCCAGGCAAAGCCAAAGATCTTTGGACCTGAGCAAATCCTCCTGGAAACACTGGGCTGACTTTTTCCTCGAGAAGAAAACCCTCACTGAGCTGAGCTTTTTTCAGGTTAAGATTTTCACATAGCTTTTACTATTAAGACATTACATTTCACCCTGCCACCTAGGGGATATGTAAAGAGTTTGTCAGTCTAAGCACTTCTGTAAGTAGAAGAGATGGTAAAAGGGGTAAGCATTTCTACTTTTTATTTTTTCAGACATAAACTGACTGCTAAATCTGGTTTACTTAGCAGCTCTTCACACCAATATATGAATGGGGAAAGGTTGCAAAGATATTGTAGAAACAATATATGACAAAGGCTGCACTGAAGAAGGATAAAGATAGAAGAAACAATAAAATATGGTCTAGCTTCTATGCCTTTAGGAGAGGAGATGCTGCCCTGGAGAGAGCTTGAACATAAGCACAAGGTTCAAATGACTGGGCAGGAGGTGTAGCTTAATCCCAATTGGCAACTAAGCATCACATAACCACTTGATCACTCCTATACCAGCAGGATCAGGGAGACAATCTGAAGAGTAAAAGTGAGAAAACTCATGGGTTGAGTTTGGAATATCACTTTGGTCAGTGTGGGTCAGATGTCCCTTGTATCCCTTCCCAACTTCCTGTGCACCCTCAGCTTCCTTGCTGGTGGGGTGAGGTAAGGACCAGAAAAGACCTTAACTGTTGTGTTCAGCAATAACTAAAACATCCCTGTGTTATCAAAACTGTTTCCAGGACAAATGCAAAACACAGCCCCGTATCACCTACTATGAAGAAAATTAACTCTATCCCAGCAAAAGCCTGTATATCAGCTATGAAAATAAAAATACCATTCCAATGAAAATGTTTCAGTGCTGAGAAGTTTATTTTCTTCTATATGAGGACAAAACAGTCATTTTCCAGAAAGTTTAAGATAAATTTAAGGAGAGATTGCTGCAAGACCAGGATTCAGTACTTGGTCATTCACCTGGATCCAGACTTCCCATAACAACTTTTAGATCCAGACAACCTTAACAACTTTTGCTTCTTGACCAGAAGCAAAAATACAGATTGGGGTCACCAAAGTCCTTGAGGGATACTGACACTATTAAGACCTTTGTGATGAAAAAGCTTCCATCAAAAATTCTCTGGTGTTTTCTATTTTGAATTGACTTCTTGATAGCTTTCACAACATCCTGGTACCATCTCAAACATATTTGGTTTCACTTATGTTAGCAAAAATAAGACATCTTTTGAAAGGACCATCAGTCTGCCTTGTACACATCATGAAAAATGGAAATCAGTTTGTCGCTTAAAAGAAGATACAATAAAGACATGAACTATATTTCTTTGTTAAAGATGAAATAAAAAGTCTAAAGGCAAAACGCTGCCCCTGTTTCCCATACTTCTGCCCCATGATATGAGGGTAAAAGTCTGCATGACAAAAGCCAACCCTCTTCTGCTCTTCCCCAATCACTATTTATATACATTACTAGCACTGAACATGTCATAAATTAAAGATACCAAGGGAGTCATATCTTCCTTTCATATAAATTTCATCATCATCATCATCTGTTCTGGGCTTAATTTAACAATTTTTTAGGCTTTGGTACTACAGATTTTCTGAATAGCAAAAGTAAAGAGAAGCTTCCATAAGTGTAAAATACAGCAAACATGGTTTAAAAATTACATTCTACACAAATTTCCTTTTTGACAATAAGATCTGGTTTTCCATTTATCCACTAAATACATTGGTAAATGTTGTTCATATCCTGAAATTATGAAGAACACATTAGTGTTCAGTCACTGATCACTACAGTCAATCTCATGCAATAAAACCTGGTGGACTTTGTCAGATACGGCCAATGTCAAAGGAGTTTCACCAAGATAAATCTGATTAAGCATTTTTACTCTACAAATATTATTTCAATGAGGACACTGAAATGTGTCTGCATAAAACCAGAGTTAGTTTACTGTCTTAAAAAAAACCCAAGTAGACAAATATTTCAGTTAATGGACTAACATTAATTGAGAAATAAATTAGTCATGATACATTTTCAATCCACCTGCATGCATAAAACATTAAGAATATTTTGAGCAATCAAAACAACCATGTCTGTTTAATAGCTCACTTGTTCCAATTATAAGAATTGACCAGAAAAAGGGAAGAGCAAGAAAAAACTGTTCTTGTGTTCTGTAATATTTAGTGCCCTGCTGGGTCCCCCATTTTTTGCAGATGTGCATAGTCACAACATATCTTGAAATATCTGCAGCCATTTATTTTGTTTCATACATAATATTCCTGAAGCAAATGCAAGAAAAAAATGGGGCTTAACCATCCTTAAAAGAAAGTCCAGCAATTTATTATGTTTATAAACCAGTCTTACAACCACAGCCTATCTACCATTATCTACCATAATTAGGTAAAAGAAGAAATACTGTCATTTCAGACCCCTTTTTTACTCCCTAAGTAATTTCTGGCAATTTGAGAGCATTTCTAACAGTGACCACATCAATGGTGCCATCATTAAGCAGTAGTAGGAATAACACGTGCACAAGACACCCATCTAGGGAAATGGCTCTCAAATTTACCATCAATGTGTTACATTAAAGTATATTAGTCTGCATTTTTAATACCCATTCTCACAGTTTCAGACTTATTTTCAGTAAAAAGGGCACCACTAACCTCTTTGATTGTTCCCTCCCTTTCTGGTGATGATATTACCATGCCTTTAAGGCATCAGCGTTCAGCTGAGTTGGCTAAAGACTGCTCAGGAGTGCCCTTGTATGCTATGATTACAACTTCTCTCTGCAATGCAGACTCAGATATGAAATAAGCAATATGAACATGATGCCTCCCCACCTTGCCTCCAGCTTTTCTCTCCCTAGGAAGTATTTGGATTTAGTCTTCTTCTAATTGCAACTCAAAATTACTCTTTCTGCAATTTTTCCACAAAGGTTGAAGATAATGTAATTTTACACCCTGCTGCAGGCAATCCTGTATCTTCAACAGCAAATTTGTTCAGTCACCCAGACATATTTCAGCCCTATTCAGCCTTATCTAGACCTCAGTCCCCTTTGCTGTACCAGAGACCTGTGTTTTTGTTACATGACCTGTCCCAGAACACACAGAGGCATTTCAGAACCTGTAGATGTGAGGCAAATAGCATGTAGCATATGAGTTTCCTCAGATAAATGGGGACACATCTTTATAATTAATTTATGCCAAATTGGAGGGAAAAGAGTAGGGCGTTTGCTCTGTTGACTTCACCCCACTCATAACAAAGCCAAAAGACATCACCATGAACACTTTTGTGAAATTCTTTACATAAAAACCTGGTGGCACATATTATGAAGGTAGACACGTCTGAGGAGATATGTGTCATTTCCCTACTTGTCATAATCATAATTCCATCCCCATTATAACACACTTCTGGAGGCCTTTGTACATCCAAACAATGTACACTTTTAAATACAAATTTATATATTAAATATACATATTATATATAATATGTACATATTAATACACATATGCCAAATACCCTGGGTTTTGTACACTTTCACAAAAAACTCCATGCACACAAAGGCTAAGTTTTACAGGTACATTTCTCCAGCTTGCTTTTGTCTCAGAAGGGAATCTTATAGCTGACAGCTAACCTGTTTGAAAGAAAAAATTTTCTGCAGCAAGTGTCACCAATTATTCTTACAAGGCTTTGATCACCAGTCTTTGTAATACAAAGAAAGATGCAAATTTTCTGATTGCCACACCTCTATTTTCAGACTGAATGAGGAATGGATTCCTCCAGTTAATAAATGAACAAGCAATTGCAAGCAGATTTCAAGACTAATTCTTCTGGCAGTTCTACAGGAGCAGACACAGAATGTCTCTCCTCTCACTTTGCTCTAACCACAGAAAAACAAGCTGCAAAAAGAGTTTTCTCAGAATGCCTTTACAAATTCAATAGCTTTGTGCAGGTTTTACCTTTTCACTGTGGAAACGCTAACAATGAACTAAACTGAAGAAATATGATGGTCTAGTTCCAAGCAATGAAATTTGTCTCGGCTGTACTTGTAACAGATTCAAAATATTATTAATTGCTCTTTTATCTTTTTTCCTTTCTTCTTTTTTCTGCCATTTGCTTAAGGTATTCCCCATTTTCCAGGACTAATAAAGATACCCTTCTATGTGCTGCAGTGATCCTCTGAGACAGGGGAGGTGAGCGTGCATAAGCACTGTCTGACTGAAGGAATTTCTCTCTATAGAAAACCCAAAAATGCACCACAGACAGCACCCAGAGGACAGTGCTCTTGAAAGTTCTTGGCAGTAAAGTCAGTAATCTTCAATCCCTACATCACCAGCCTTGTTTCTTCCAATTCTTTACATAACCAAAGACGGCAATATGAAATTCTTGGAAAACACATGGTGATATTTGAATAATATTTTTGGAAAACACATGGTGATATTTGAATAATATTTTAAGTTGCAATGCCAAGAATTAATTTCCTGATGGGATTAACAATAGCTGCATATTTTTAAGGATAAACCTTAATCTTTAAGGATGTACCTTTTTCCCTATAAAAATTTCCTCTCTGATGAATCCTTGGTTAAAATAATTTTATTGGATAAAGACAAATGGTTCAACAAGCAGTGATTATGGGGAACGCTGATCTGACTAACATTTTATTAACATACAGATTTATTAGTCTGATTTGGGAGCTTATCAGGGAACACTCAGGTCTTCCTCAGGGAGCAGCAGTCCAGGACAACCCGACTCCTGGTTTTCTTTCTAAACCAATGCTGCCCCCATCTGGGAGTAAACCTGGAATCTACTACTGCTTACAGCACTTGCTCTATCCATACAGAAACGCAATAATTGTATGGATAAATTTACTAAAATTATATACTCCAGTATAAGAAATTCATCATGGCTCAAAAGACTTCAATTCAAAATTTATAGACAAGTGCTTAAACCCAGTGATCTGAAAATCAAGATTTCTTTTCCTACTGGATACATGCACACTGATCAAATATAAGGCAAGCGTACTTTGGAGCATGTTACAGATAAGTAACACTAAATATTTTTATTCCGAATTTATTGAAAGCAATATCAGAACCAAGTTTTAAAAGCACAGAATGCAATTCCATTTTATACTATATATAATTGTGGTCTATAATCAATATAAAACCATATTTGTTGATATTTTGTGATCTGTATTAGCATAATACACCAAATTCAATCAATGCAACAATTAAGTCATAATGGTCTACAGAGCTGAGCATTTTTCTTGTCTATAGTTTCAGTGTATGAGCATGACTCATTAGTAGCTGGCATGAATATTTACCAAAGATTTCCTCAAGCATGAATTTATCAATTAATAACATACTTCAACAAATGGATCCTAATGTTGCGTATGAACTTCATGCTTATTCTTATTTATGCCTTTTTTTATTCCCCTTACCTCACCTCAAGAGCCATACATGTTACCCACAGAGCTACAACGAGTATTTGCAGAACATGGTAGAAGCAACTTAGATCAGAGTTTTTATCAGTCTTTGGACCAAAATCACATTGAAGACCTGTTATTTTACAATTCCAAATTTTACCAGCCAAACAGATAATATTTCAGAGGAAGGTAGAATGGGAGAAAAATATTGTGGCTGACAGATATGAACAAATTATGCAATTTGACCAGGGTCTGTGTCTTTCCCTTGCTATACCTGTTCAAAGTAGGATAATCACTCTATGCATGAACTTGCAAGAAGAGCTCAACTACATGTTGTTTGAAATAAATATTTTTATGCACTGAACCAACATTTAACTATCTGAGTTGAGCACAGTGCATACTGCATAAATGGCAGTAAAGAAAAACAGGAAAAGACACAAACCCTAGCTGTTTCTTGTGAAGCACACACAGGATGAAAGATCAAACTTGTTACTGCCACAGTCCAGACTATCCCAAGTAATTGCAGATTAACAAAATGTTCATTTACACTGACATAGGCAGATAAACAGACTGAGATCTAGATTTTTCCTAGAACCACTGCCTACCTTTGATGTATATTTGACATCTCCCTTCTGATACAATAAGCTCTGACAAAGCTTAGCCTGAGAATGGTCTATCCAAATGTGCAAGGATAGCCATGGATAAAAGTAGTAATTTTTTCTGTATAAAACTAGATAGCAGAACAATACATATTGAATATTTTATACTGTGACCAAAACATTGTTAGAACATTTTATTTTTAGTCTCTTAAGGAAACCTAAGTTTTCATTGCAGTACAAGTTCATTTACTGTTATATTCTAAAATCTACATAAAGTTTATGGCCTTTTTACTAATACTACGATAAATATTTGGTGCTGCATTATAAAATAGCAAACAAATGATAATTTTACCCTCTGTTCTGTGCTGCTATAATTGCTTCCCTTAGGAGTTCAACCTAGCCTTTGTCACTTTGATAGCACTGTTATTCTCAGACACAGACAGCAGAGCAGCTAAAGGAGATGGATGCATATGTAAAAAACTTTTAATCACAGGCATGAACATACGTAAAGCATCGGTGTGATTCTTCTTCCAAATAAGGTGCCTGTGGCTTCAAATCAGACACTTGTAAATCTTAAAAATACACAGTGAGAACATCTGGCTCTGGTTTAGACCTCTTTTAAAAAAATAAAAAAAACTAAAAAAAACCTCTAACATACTAGAATTGCAAGCCTCAAAAAGCAGTCTTCCATTTTGTACAGAGTACATTTACCCCTTACCATTACCACAGTGAGGTCAAAATTACTGTGAATATGGATAAAAATCAATGTCTTTTTCACTTCTTGCCAGTTCTCTGTTCAACATTCCATTAAAATTTACTTTAATACAAGCATTAGTGCCAATCTCTACTATTTAACTCAGCTTGGAAGGGGGTTTTGAGGAGAGAGGACACACTTCAGTAATATTAGATGTCTCCTGATGGAGGTTTGGTACCATAACATTACACTTTGTTAGCAAAGTAATTATTCCCACCTTTACCCTCACCTCCCTTTAAGATACTGGATATCACAGAAAACCACCAGTGCAGGGCTGCTGGAGTCAAGAGAAAACTATCAATACAAATCCACTTTCTATACATACATAAAGTGACAGTCTTCACAATTTAATTGCAATAGCTTTATTTAATCATAGGTTCATTCTATAAACAAGATGTAAAAAAAACTAAAAAGCACCAATATAAATTATTTGGGAAATAAAAAGATCCATTTGCAGGGAGTTTATAAAAGATGTCTCTGTAGATAAGGTACGTTTTTCCCCATGAGATTTGCCTTCTTACTTTTATTTTTGATTCTATACATCACATAGATTTTTGTATGTAACCATGAATTATGAATTATCCAAAGAACAATAGCTTGGGAAAAAAGATCTAATCAATAAATTAGACAGCTGAACATCATATGGCATGATCAGACAGTTCATATTAATCTAATTAGGAACTGTTATATTATGTACCCACAAGACTAAGATCTGCCATTTCTTGGCTTCTGATACTTTGAGCAACCTAACATTATTTTAAAGTCAGCCATGCTGTTAACATATTAATAAGCAAAGATATGACTTAACAAGTATTTCATCTTTTCACTGAAAATTTGGCTCATTGACTTCTTGTTTTAATACAATATAGTTACTTTTTAGAGGAGGGTCTAGTAGATAAGAGATCAATTTTTTCCAAGTCCATGCCAATACTGCCACTCATCTCTGTGGACGGAATTTCATCTTAGGTATGACAAATATTTTCAACAATTGTTAATAAATCAAAACACTCTGAACAAGAAACTGAGTACTGTAATTAAATACAATTAAATCATCTAAATTCATTTCAATCAATAAATTAAATATAATTAAATGAACTAATCTTCATGAAAGCCAAAAATACCAGCACTTGGGATCTCAGAATACTGATGTTTTATAACCTTTTGAGGGATAGTCTTTGGCATTCTGGTTTCTACTCTAGTTCAGTTTCCCAGAAGACAAGCATTTATAGCTAATTACCAACCTCAATCATATTTGCATATCATTTTTCTTAAAACATCCTTTCAAATACTTCTTCCAAGATGAAATTCACTTTTTATTTTCAGCTTGAGCATAACTGTAAAGTACACTTAAAAAATACAGATTTTTATGGCAATGACTTGGTCTTTTCTGATTTTACAGGTCTCTGAATGAGAACTACAATGAAAAGATCAGACTAGACCACTGCAAGTGAGGGCATTCTCCACTATCTGTCATATCCACTATCCCGAAGTATGTGAATCAGCATCTTATATTCCTTTCTCTGGAGAAAGGCATTCTGTTATACATGTGGTTGCACAACAAGATCACACATATCCAGGAAATCAAATAAAATAAACACAGTCCTTGAGCTTTCTCCTCCTTAAATTCATCTTCTGACAGTTTCCCTGCGCTGAATACTGGAATATGCCATTGATGTTACTTCATAAGACCTCTCAATGAACCTTCAGAACAAGACTCATATACATTTTTTTTCCAACAGCCTAAACTGTAGTAATATGTGCTTAAACTAGGTGTAAAAATATGGTAGGCAATCTAGAAGCCTTATGATGCTTCCCATAAAAAAATCAATTTATCATCATTCAGATTTTGTGAGAAAATGTGTTTTTCTTGCTACACCACCACAATGAGATGGCAAGCAACAGATTAGGATTCTGTTTGGAAAAAAATTAAAAAGCTAGAAGAGATAATGGAAAAGATAGGAAAAGTTCTAGATACCAGTACCTATGCAGATTTTTAATATGTCTAAATGTAGATCATCCGGGGGGAAAAAAGGTGATTGTGACATGTTCCTCACCAGCATCTGGAAGTTTGGCACAGAAAAGCCATCAAATAGAAGGTGAAACTTCTGCTAAGTTACTGGAGTCTGAAATTGCGGGCTTCTGCATTTCTGTACTATGACTGCACAAAAAGCATTTGGTGAGCCAGATTAGAGGTACATTACCAAATTATCATATCAGAAGATCAAGGAAACAGTGGTATAGAATTCAGAATCCCTTGGCTTTTCCTCGTGGTCCAGGAGAAATCTTATCCTCAAGTGGAAACTTTGAAATGTTTAAGTATCCCAAACTACACAGTTTCAAACTTCTCTCAAGAATTAGCTTGATATTTGCTTTTTTGGGGCCACTCACAGGCCAAATTCATCTGAAGCAAATTGAACTGCTGTAAGAATTAACAATAATGAAGAGACATGAAACGACTTCACATCTGTCTCTTATAGCTCTTTTTTATAGGAGCAGAAGCAGTTAGCCACTTTAGGACTAGCAGATGAAGCAATATTTATAGTGTTTTTTTAACAGGAAAACCAAGTATGGAAAAAAGTTGATTTAATATCATTTTTATATCATTGATTAAATTTTCAAAGCACTTCGTTGATATTTAAGAGGAAATACAAATGAGAAAAGAACATATCCAATTAGCACTGTAATATTAGATACCGGCCTTACCGAGTACATCTGCAGTATTTTAGGTGAAAGCAATCAAGAAAAACATTTGGAATAATCTTGTGACTATGATTTTTATGTATTTTTATTGGGCACATAAACCAAAATTACTTTTGGAAAGGAAACATGAGACGCAGGGAAGGAACTCCATCTGTCAGGTTCTAACGAGCTCTAATAATTCCTTTCTTTGAAAGAAAGGAGTCTTGATAAAACAACATGTAAATCAAAGTCATCATGCAGTTGGTTCCAGTACCAACCATATTAAAAGATGTAACTCTGCAGATTTAACCTCTGATGTTTTGCTCAGCCCTTCACACTCTTGTTATGTGGCTCCCCATCGATAATGCCCTCTTGGGTAACTGAAGTCCCAGATAATCCTCTCTAACATCTCCAGTGGTGAAAAGTCACCAAGTGCCCTAAGGTTCAGCAAAGCAGGTCACATCAACCCCCACTGCAGCACAGGATCTGACTGAGGTTTCTCCTGTTGTAACAGGAGTGACCTCACAACCAAGAACTGATAACATCTCATACAAAACAGAGCTTCAGCTGACAGCACCACACACTAGAACAGCCCCTGGATGCCTGTATTTTGGTAGGGTAAGTCATAAGGATCATCAGATCTGTTATGGGCAGTTAGCATCTTTAGTAATCAGCACAGAACCTGTGGCTCAAACAACACGTTAAGGTGTGGCTCCCTGGCATGTTATTTCTAGAATGTGGAAATAACCATATGAAAGACCATAGAGTAATTATTAGATGCAAAAAATGCTTCCATTTTAGACCAAGTCCTTCACCTTTCCTTAAACATGCTAACATATAGTAATTATTTCTTACACTGATCCATGTTAAATATTAGTTTTACCCTTTGCTTAATGGCTTCATTTATGTCCTTCCTGAAAATCTGACCTGTCCTAGAGTATTTCCTATATTTTCACTTAGTTTGGCCTTTTTCTCCCCTTTATCTACAGTAGTTAATGTTACTCTATGATAGCATATCTTTCTGAAATAATTTTGGCTTATTTTCAGCCCTAGAATACATAGTTTTCTTTCCTGAGGCAAACCCATTTAGCTTTAGCTCACGGACATATTTAGTAAGCATGCTCCCCCACTGCACAATCTAAGACACAAACTCCACCCTGGATCCAATGTGACTGAGTCACACATCCTTTATCTTAACTTCCATTACAGACTGTTGGTTTCTGCATGACTGGGCAAAGTTAGAAGCATCTAAGTTTAATTTGTGTTTAAGGTGATAGTTTGGTAACTAGATACAAAGGTCTAAGGAAAACTTCTCCCAGTCATTGTTCTTTGCTGCACAAAATATATTTTGTTCCTCCTCAGTTACTATTCTTACTTTCAGGTTCAGTACTCCTCTCTCATTTCTCACAGTTATCTTTCCAAAGCCTGGACACAGATTAAGATAGGTCATTCTTTCATGATTTGTGAAATCTTATGCATTATTTCTTACAAGCTTCTTTTATTTAATTATTAAGTCCTTCCTAGGTTCAAGGATATTATTGTTCTATTTTGCTTCCCAGTTTACAGCCTGATTTACTCAGCAGCATGAGAATTCTCACTGCTTTTTCCACATCCTGCCAGGATGTTCTGGCAGTCTTTTCTTATCATGGTGCTCCATTATAACACTGTTTTAATTAGGACTTCCAACTTAAAAAACTTTGAGCAAGTCTCAAATCTTGCAAAATATTTTCAAAGTTTATCCAGCTTACTTCTTTTTGAAATCCCACTCAGCAAATTATTTCCACAAAGCACAGCATCACTGCCATTTCTTCACCACTGTTTGATAAAATGCGTTGTGTCATTCTACTATGAACTTTCCATAACTTCACTGGCTTGAGACTACTTTTATTCTTGATCCTTCTCCAATTGTCTCCAATTATTCTTGATTAAGATACTCAAAAGTTTGTTATTCCATTTTCTTTCCCACCTACTACTGTTTCTACTTCCAACCCTGATAATGACTAAAGAAAATTCAGAGTCAGAACTGATACCAAAAATAGTACTACTCTACCTACAGGGAAGCTAACAGTCAAAAAAAATCAGAGAAGAAATTAATGCCACTAGCCCCACAGCTGCTAGTGTTTCCATCCAGAATGTTCCTTGCCAGTCGATACATACATAAATGCCACTTTCAAATAAACTTCCTTCAAACAAAAGTGAGCCAGCCAGGAAAGCTAAAAAAATCTGGTACATCTTTCAGGCCCTGTTCCAATGCTACTCACCAGCTCTGCTTATGCAGCATGAAGGATGAAATATGTCTCTCATTTGCCTTCAAACAGATCTTAACCAGTTGAGAAGAGGCTTTCTGCTGGTATAAACCCCACCACCCCACTTTGCTGGGGCCTGTAAAACCATCACCACACCTTCTGCAAATATACCCTTCCATGATCTTACAGAAGCTCAACAAACCAGTCCTGAACAAAATGCAATGCAAATATCCTGTATTTCTTTTCAAGATTATTACCTCAAAGCTTTGCATAAGAAAAAGCCGAAATGCCTTTTTTTTTTTTGCTGACTTTTCACTCTAGGCAGGCATGCTGAGCAGTAAGTCCATTTTAAATGGTGCTTTTCAACAGAGGGTGTCAGCTTTTCAGAAGAGAGCTGCACTTCAAATGTAGGTCAACAGAAGGTAAGACTGCATAGGAGGAACACCACTAAGAAAGGAAAGCAGACTAGATTTTATTCAATGGGAATTCTTAGTAAATTCAAATATTGTGTGAAATTATAGAAAATAATGAGAGGAGCATTAAAAGTTTGTTGACTTCAAGCAATAGAATTGCCTATAAAGAAATGTTTCACCAGCAAAATATCTATTCTATTAAAATGTTAAAAGCTAGCTACTTTTTTTTAATCCTTTTTAATAGTCTATGTCGTTCAAACTTTTTTTTTGCTGATCTCAGTGAGCTCAGTTCATCTTATTGAACAGCTGCATAGAAAAAAGACTAGCTGCTCTAGGAAATATGAAAAGTATTGTCACTTTCCCCAGGAAAAATTGCAAAACAAGAAGGATTTTCATCAGCTTCCACCTACAAACAAGTGATAGAAGTTAACCTCTATATTCTACTTCAATTATTTAAACTAAGGAATCAAGTAATTAAGCACATAATCATTAAAAACGGTGTTAAAAGCTAGCTACTTCAAGGGACAGCATGTCCTATAACATCCACAACAGCAGGATGACTGTGACATGTTCCTGGACACCCACATATTTTATTGCTACACTGGAGACAAGCAGGTAAATAAATCTTCTTGTGGTCAATGACTTAATGATGCTGGTTCACATCTGGTCTACAGCCTCACTGATTAACTCCACATATCATTTTGCATCACATTTTTATGTATTTTAAGGAGGCAATAGTACTTTTTCCAGTTTCCATTTTTCAATTCAATGCTATAACCTGAGCAAATGCAACCTCACAATGTGTATCTACAATAGTAGAAAGCTAAAAACCACACAGATGTCCTACCCTCTGAATGACACACAAAAACACGTTGTACTGGTTTAAGTACATTCTATTAAGTTCAAGCTCTCTTCCTTGTTGTATTTCACTCACCCATACTGATGTGCTCACCATAAGGTATAACATGGCCAAGCCAGAACCACCAGGAAACAGCCTTGGCAGTGCTTTAAAGGGGGCATCTAGTCCATATCCTTGTCCAAAACCAGAAGCAAAAGTATCTGAACCATTCTGAGTTGCAAGTCTAATCTCTTACATCCCCCTGCGGATCCAGAGCTTCCTCAGACAGTCCATCCCTTTGATTCACAGCTTACAACCACAAACTCACCTGCTGATTAACTTGTACTCTCCCCACTGAAATGTAGGACACAATGAGGAAAAAGAGAGTAGGATGTTGAATGGCAGACACATTGGATGAGCTTTAAGTGTGAGTGCTTAGCTGAGATGCCATTTAGGCAGTCTTAGGTTCACAAAATTCAAGTCATACACTCACCATACATCACTCTTACTACAGATTTGAAGACTTCTTGTATACTTGCCAGCCTGCACTTGCCTGTAAAAAATTAAAATTAAAAAATTTATTATGATAGCTCATTCCTAAAAATCTACTAAAGAAATAATTTGAATTGTTCAATAGTGAAACAGCACTGTAAGTTTATGGTCCAGACAGACCTTCCTCTCAGCTCGCTATGAACTTCAATGCATTGTTCAAACTGAAAATAGGTCACCAAAAAGTGGTTCTTAGAAATTTTTACTGCAACAGCTCAGAATCAAACAAATCTGCTTAGATTCCAAATGTTGCTGAACAGATGCTGGGAGAGACATCCTGCACCAGTGTTTCTGTAAAGTAGTCTGTTTACAACTAGCATGTTTTTCCATGTGAGAACAAACAGTCAAATCCAGAAGGTGTTTGCTGCTTTCCTTTGGGAAGAACTAATTTAAATCATCATGGACAGTGCAAACTGGCAGCCCAAAAAGAACTTAAGAATTTAGCCAAAAAAAGAAGTTGATATACAATCAGAACTTTGATTTTGCCTGGGAAAAATAATGTAGCTAGTGCTGATTCTGGAAGTTTTATAAAGTGTTTTATACCAAAATCAGTGAAATTCTTGCAGGAACAAGACATTTGTGTACACAGTTGTTGTACAATTGTTGACAGTATTTTATGTTGTTTTTAAAGCAGAATTAGATTTACCACTATTCCCAGCTCAGTTCTTGTACAAGCTGTATGGCAACTGAGCTTTCAGTGTGGAAACAAAACCACCTACAATTTTGTATGTAGCAACTTTAATCCACACAAAGCCAAAAATCAATTTTTAATTAGCGAAATAGCTTGAGAAATCATGTTCTTATACTATGTTTGCAATCTTGTGGAAGCTAAGAGCAAAAATACCATTGACTCTAAAGTAAATAAGGTTGAACTTGGCATCCTCAAGCCCTTTCCCAACTAACTTATTTAAGGCTGGGTCTCAATGAGGCAAAAACTCAATGTACTTTTATAGTCATGTTCCCAGTTGAATGGGTGTGATATGATTGAAAAACACTGTTTAGGAGCAGGCTAGAAAACCTAAAGCCACATTAGCTGACCCAACTAAAGAGAAGACTATTTAATCATATTCAGTTCATTCAATTTTGCTCCCAAGATTGAAGGACAGACTCCTAGCTGCTTGTCAAGATATACCCCAACTGTTTAACAGTGGCATGTCATGCTAATTCACTGTAAAAGAGTGACAAAGACAGCACACAAAGCTATGACTTATACATTGCATCCAGAAAGCCATTCTAGCCTGTTATACACCCATAGATTTTTTTCATCAGCATTTCACAGTGCACAGCAAAAGCCAGGCTGTGATGAATAAAAGAGTCTATGGGCTATTTATAATCTCGGTTAAAGACTGAATTTCCTGCACTTCTAAAACTGTAAATATTACTTCACTCAGTGTTACTGGGCTACCTTTACATCTCCATTTTGGATCAGGAATTTAAAGAGTAGCAATATGACAAAAAGTAATACTATTTAAGATACAAATTAGGAGAAAGGTAGTAAAATAACAAGCAGTAATACTGCCCAGCAGGCAACCAAGATTCAATGTTCTTCTATTTACTATTAATCAGTCAGCAATTTTTGCGGGAAAACCTATCTGACTTAGAGGAGAAACCACATGTAAGGAAAAAATTAAATCTTTTCTGGAAGATGTATTTTAAGTGAATCAGACCAAATAATAATAATAAACAGTGAAAAAGCAAACAAAGCATATACTGGCTCCTACTGTTTGTCTGAATCTGTATGTGTCCTCTACCAGCTATACTCACACAGAATACTCTTTTGCAAAAGACAGAAATAATTATCTTGAACTTTCTGTAGCCCACTAAAAATACAGAACACAGTAAGCAAAAGGTCTAAAAAAGTACATGCTCAGTAACTAAGACACTGTAAGAAAGGATCAGCACTGGTCCTAGAAGCCTGAAGCAATTAAGACACTTCATTTCTCCACTGATGCAGGGGGCAGGGTACACCAAGGACACAAGGCAGGGATCAAAATTGAGCTCATGCTGGAACATCTCTAAACTACAGTAATAAGCCCACATACATATGGATGATAAATGCAGGGTGTCTGCTGAGAACTTTGTCTCTTCACCCATCCATTTGGATGCCTGCATACAATGAAAATAAACCTTTATGGGGGGTAAAAGGAATGGGGAGAGGAAAATAAAGCCTAAACCCCTAACATTCAAGACTACCAAATACCTTTCATAAAAAAAAACCTACTTTATTTTAAGATACATTCCAGTTAAGGTTCAATTTAAGGTTCTTTGAAAAAGACAAAGCTCACATAAAACCAGGGAAAACGGTCTCTCCTGTATTTCTGAAATCTAAGGGCATGCTTTTGGAATGCATGGAGGAGAAAAAGACTGTAGAAAAACTGCAAAACCACAGAAAGGAGAAGTTATAGTGCAATAGAAAAACAATCATCATGGGAATGTTGTTTTGCTTTTCATATGGTTTGGTTTTTGTTGGGTTTTGGATGTTTGTTGGTTTGCTATGTTTTTTTTACAGAAAAGCCCTCTGAATTTCCTAGCATTCATTACCATCAGAGATATGATATTAGGAACACTAAAGGACTATGAATGTAATAAAATATCAGGAAACCCTGCCCCAATCTTTCCCCTCCTTTTCCAGTATCTTTCAGAGAAAAGTGAGAACAAGTCCATAAAGGACTAATGTTAGCTTTAGGATTTTTGTCTCTACTTATAATTATCAGATCAAAAATAATAAAATTTTAAAAAGAAGGGGGAGAGGTTCAAGAGAAAAAAAAATTTCTTATTCTCATCTCCCTTTCCAACCTCAAAGAGAAATTGTAATATATAACTGAAAACCCTTAGAAAAGACAATCTAGCTCTTAAAGTGAAGGGACACAACCCTTTTCCCTAGAGTCAACAGAGACTGTGGTCAAGGCACACTGAGTTGAGCTGCTGAGGCTTCATACCCAGCTTTGCTAAAGACGGTTGTGGATGAATGCCAAGGCAATTATTTCATCTATCAATTCCTATTTATAATTCAGGCTATTCAACAGAGTTTGCTACAGGAAAGTTTCAAGTCCTATGCTACAAGAATGAACTTGGAGCAATTGAAGAGTTGTTGTGAGATGGATAAGGGCTTGAGTTTCGAAGGCTGTTAAAAAAAAAAGCACACAAAGGAAAATTTAACTCTAAGGAAACAAAAAATCATTCTACTGCAGTAAAAACAGAGAACAGCTGAACTACTTAAATTACAACTATATTTTTTAAAAAACACATTTTTTTTATCCTGTCTTGGTTCAAAGCAACACAAATCCAAAAAACAAATTTTTATATGGGCTTTTGTACAAGAATGCATTTATTTATTTTTCAGAATAGAAAGGGAATGCTGCCTTGTACTCTGGTTACACCAACGTCTAAAAGAGTCAGTTTATTACGTTAATTATTCTAATATTGAATCAATGACATAACATAGGATGACACCTCTCAGTTGTTATACATCTAAACAATAAATGTGGCAACCCATACGACCAGTGCAGTGGTATCACTGTGTGATAAGCACGTGCAGTCTTGCAGCACATAAATATTTTTGGTCCATCACCACCCATGGCAAGGGAATATCTTCCAGATGTTCACGGTTCCTTATAATCCATTGGTCACAGTTCATGCTTCTTCAGAGAAACAGAGAAGCTTGGCTTCACAAAGCATCATATAGAGATTGCTATTAAATGATACTGTTTATTAAAGAACTTATTTTAATCTTTAAAAGATGAGAATAAAACACAGACTCTGGGATCAGAGAGAAATTGATTCTTATGCCAGGAGAGAAAATGGGCAATTCAGAAGACAATGGTGTGTGATACACACTACAGACTAGTTTTCCTCAGAGCTCTCACAAAACAAACAGACCTTTAAGTCCAACATTGCTCAGGAATATATGCATTATCACACTACCTGACATTATTTAGCATGACAAATTAGGAAAGCAGAGGAGATGCAAAACTATGCAAACATGTACCATCACCAGTGGGAATAATTACATTATTTCAAGCTTTAATGTGACTCCTATAATAGCAGTCTTTAAACAATTGCTAATAACATTTTATGTTTCAGTCTATCCTGCATTACATGTTTCCGAAAGCATATGGTACTCTTCAGGTAACAGCCCTTAAGCTCTAAGCTGGGGTTTCTAAGTCATGTGCTTACCACTTCCTTGTTGTTATACTTCAATAGTAGTAAAAACATGAAAACAATTCTTTCCTCTATGAACTTTCAAAGTTAAATATATTTGAACTGAAGTAATTAAGACTATGTTACACAGTCTCTGTACACCACACAGTGCATCAGCAGAAAAGCTCTTTTGTTTCCATAGCTTTAAAGACTTCTAACTCCATCATCTCCTTTTTGGTTGCTGGTTAAACAACCTCCAATACTGCATCTGTAATAGGTAGTGTAGTACTGTATTGCATGGGAAAAATTTAAGATGTTCCCTTCAAAATTAGCTGAAGATACATTAAGTAAACAATGTATTTAAAATTTTTTTTTTAAAAATCTATAAATAGACATTAGGCTAATAGTTATTACATTCAATAATTTAGCATGATGTGCATGACAGCTTCGACCTCCAAAATAATTTACCGCCTTGAGCTGAGATTAAATGCAGAACATTAATTTTTCCCTCCGGTTGTCAAGCCAACCAAGAGGCCCGTCAAATCTATTTAAATTAAGCCTGCATCATGTAATGATATTAAAGGGATAAAATATTAATATGGGTCTGTGATAGAACATTGGACAAAATAGCTGCAGTAAGGCAGCTTTAATTTACTACACCAACAATCTGTCTTCACACTGAAAGCAGGATTTAACGGTCCGAAGGAATACATATTTGAGTTTATATTATATGCTAATTTATAAAATGAAATTGATTTGAATTGCTGAGAATACTTAGCAGTATTATGTAGAATAAAAAAAGTTATGATTCCCTATATAATTCTACAGATGTAGGGAAAAAAATAATATTGGATCAAAGTCATGATGTCTGTGTGTGTCCCATAAGCAGATGTTATTTCAGCAATAGCAGTATGGCTGCATCCATTTATTGCCAGCAATGAATTTTCTTCCTTCAGCTAAAGGATGAAAAATGTCATTCAAAACTTCAATATTTCATAATACAAAAATGGATTGAAAGGGTAGGTAGACTCCCAGACTGAAGACAAACAACTGAATATTTAGGCTATGGGTACTTTATGAGAACAGTAAGGTTTCTGCTGTCATTAGAGAACTACTCAAGAGAAAGAATAGTAAAAGAGAACGAAATAAAACAAGTGTCTGCAGCTTCCCATTAAAAAAAAAAAAGAAATCCAGACCCTGCAGATTTAGACACATTTCATTTGAATGATAAATGGGATTGGTCATGTTTACAAACAATACCCCAAACATTCAGAATATATTCGATATCACATTCTTCCACTCCATCACAGTTACTTTTATTTTTTAAATTTCCAGATCATTTCCTTTTCTAACATTTGGGATCCCAACAAGAATGCAGACTTGAAAATATTTCCTGTGTCACCTAAATTCAGAAAGAATCCTGCACACTGCTAGTTTGCAAAGGCGTTGCTGATAAGTGTCCAAAACTGGACCAAGGTCCAAAGTCACTTTATTAAGAGTAAGCATTTTTTATTACTTTTTGTTCATATGATGGTGTGCCTCTTGTGCAAAATCTTATTTCCTAGAAGAACTGAAAAAAATAAAATAAAAGAAAACAAGTAAAAGGGAAGGAATGCAGATGATACCTAGGAAAAACTATCCACACACAACTAACACACCAGAAAAAGTCCAGAAAGAAAAAAAAAACACCAAACAAAAGACAACAAACCACACACAACTGAAAAAGGACCAATGTAAAGAAGATTTCTAAGCTTTCAGATACTAAGTTTAGGGCAGAGGAAAAACACAAGACACATACTCACCACAGAATTACCTCAACCTTCCCTAAATATTTACTTCACCCTCATGCTCTGAGGCAGAATCTGTTCCATAGATACTTTTAACACTGTATGACCCTACACTTCACATTTTAACTCCTGTGTAAAGACCACAACACCTAAATAGAAAACAAGCAAACAAAAAAAAAAAGAGAGAACCATTTTCTTGTCAATTTGACTTCATTGCTAACCAGTAGGTGAGAAGAATACTTTAAATTTTCTTGGGAAGTTCTGTTTAGCAATTTTTATACTGTGAGAATGTTTAACAGTTCTGCTTTCACTGAGCTTATATTTGAACATCAGCACTTGATCTCTGTGAGGGTTCTCCCTCCCCAATGCCATGCAAGAGGAGCACAAGGCTGCACAGTGTTTTACAACCCATCACAGTTTGCATCCAGAGACAGTGCCAAATTGTGCGCCCAAAAGCCACCAAAACAGAACTGGAAGAACAGAACCACAACTTGCAACACACAGCACTTTGACCGTAGAGAGCAGGGAGTCAGCAAATTGCAGTAAATTATCTGATGAAAGATTATTGGCTCCTTCTCAAAGTTTAGCAGATTCTTGAGTTCACATTTTTATAACAAACTACTGGAGTGCTCAGTCTTGCAACATTTACAGAAGACACAGAATTTTTATCTGTACCTTCTTTTGGAGGGTATGAAACAAGGCTTGACCTGCTTTATATCCTGGATGATTTCTGGGCATTTTAGTTTTTCTATTCAGGTATGATACCAGGTTTATCATTAGGGCATCTCCACACATTAAGAACGTTGTTGACATCTGGCTATTTTTTTTCTTAGAAGACAAGAGCGCACACTTAGAATTTCTTTTTATTACATATTAACACCTGAAAAATGATTTTAAAGAGAAGTGATCTTATTTAAGTGATTATTAAATAATAAGTGATACTTATTATTTAATAATAAGATCTTAGAGACAGTGGATCTGCAGCTGTCCACAATCATATCAGCAATAAAGCCCATCAACTGTCTTCTTACAAGATTCGATGTTTTTGTCATGATCTATTGCAGAATTTTGTCAGTTGGATACCACATCAAAGCAATGCCTCCTTGGACACATTACTCCTAGATACTTTGAAGAGAAGAATCAGAAGACTGAATATGATCCCATGTCAGAAGGGTACCTGGGACAATATCTTCAGGCAAAGAGCTCAAATCATTATAAGGCACCAAAGGAAACAACTGCTGCAATTCAAACAGCCGAATTTTTTTCTGAACATATCTGAAAGCAGTAGCCATCCTAAAGCATGACAGATTATCATTACTCTTTGTTCTATTCTTCCTTTCACTATGAAATTAAATGTCAAGAGACCTGGAACTGGCAGAAAGCCAAGAGCAATTTCAATGGTGGTAGCTAAGAGCCACATCACTTGGATTCGTACAAGGCCAGCATGGATAATCTGTCCTGCACATCCCTGTGGAGAGGATGAACAGAAAATCAGAAGATTTACCTATTCTGAAGGCAGAATGAAAGGCAGAAAGTAATATCTTTGTCTGTAACTTGAATTAGCATCACCAAATGTAAATAGTCTTTATCCTTTCATTTACGCCATACACACAATTCCAATGTAAGGAAACAACAAAACACAGGTAAGCACAGCACAACACTTTTGTGTCTAACAATGCACATGAAACACCCAGTGTCATTTTTATAAATTTTTACAATTTAATTCTCCTAGCGTATCAAGCTTTATTAAATACTGTTCAGGTTACTGGAACAAAGTCTCTGAATTGGAGAAATAGAAGGATCTGAAACAGAAGCACAGAAGAACAAGAATGGCAATAACAGAGGACAGTAGACATAACATAAACCAGAACAGCACTCCACATGTGGAGACGTCTTGCTTCTAGCTAATCCTCTGTTTTTCTGACAACAAATAATGACCTAAACTAATTTCCAAACTGAACTTCTTGAGGCTGATGCACACTTGCATCAGTTTCTAATTATTTTGCCTTAGGCCCTGATTCACCAAGCAATTTCAAATTCCACGTGGTATTAATCAAGGAATTATTCCAATAGCATTCTAACACTAAATATCTTTGGAAAAGGTCAGCAACAGATATCAAGTTATTCTAGCTTGTCACAATTTCATAATGTCACCGCTATAAAACTGGAGTCAGTTGTTTATGATTCTCAAATATGAGCTTTCCCCAGATGTACTATCAAAAGAATTACTGCATATATGACAGTAAAACTTAAGAAAGGATGGCTAACCATCCCTTCTCCCTAAAATGTGGAAGAACATTTATTGAGTACAGGGATTTCAAACCACCTTTTAATGTTATTTTAATGCAGCAGAAAAGTTCTACCTAGTCCCTACTTTAGAAAAACCCAAAATCTACTGTTGCCCACACGAGTTTGTTATACTTAGATAACATTTACACTATCTCCACAGTATAATCTATAGTCTTGTAAGCTCTGAGGACACACACTCACTTTGAGGAACACAAATTCACATAGTTTGAGTCAGTTCTGCTCGTGAAGTTTTCAGTAAGACACCTGTTGGACCAAATACACTTCCCTAAAATACTCTGATATCAGTTACATGTTCTTACAGTCCAAGCAATTATGCTGTTGTCAGTCAAGGAGTCTTGGGTAGGACAGAGATGATGCTTCATGTTAATTTATTAATTGATTAGAATATTCTGAAGCATTAGGACTTTTGGATCTCATTCCCAAATGGAAAAAACTCCTCTACTTCCACTTCTGTCTGGACAGTAGTAGAACACAGAAATGGTACGCTTCGAAACCTCCCCCACACATAGCACTTCACTCAGAGATATATCACAAAGGTTTTGTAGAAAACATACTCCTTTTTTCCCACCTGAGGTATATATTTCTTAACTTCAGTATTATTGAGCCAAGCAATTTTTCTTCAAAATTACCTTAAATACAACAGACAGGGTATCACATATGTGGATAATTTCATTCATAAGGTGTTTTCCCATGGCTCACTACTTACAACTGATTGGGACCATCTACTAAGAGATTCCACTCTTTAGACTCCATATATTACATTTTCAGTTCACACATTTAATGAGACATTAATATGCCTTGGCTAAAGTATGCAGTAAATGAAACACAGACTTTTTAAGCATTTTATACACCTTCAGAATACTGCATGTGTCCGTGGAAAAGCAGTGCTGCTTTTGTTTGATGTCCATAAAATAGCAGACCCATCAAAGTAAAGAATTAAATCCTCCAAATTGCTTTCCTGACAAAAAACCTTGATTTCATCTAACATTCTGCTTTCAGGGCAAAGACAGATCATATCTTTCATTTTGCACTTTTTATAAAGCAAGTTAGTCCATTCAGCTTTGCTTGGAGAACAACCAAAATCAGGAAAGGTTTTTCACCTTTTGCAACTGACGAGTTAAGGGGCTCAATTTTACCACCTTATGGACACTAAAAGCAGTCAACTTGCTCAAGGACTAAAACAAAAACCCCCATATATTTCAAAATTGGGCAAAGTATGGCCTTTTATCTATTTACAGTGGCCAAGCAAACTCCCTCCCCCTAGTTTCATAGCCAGCAACTCCCTGAGGCACAACACAGGCTCAAGACCCTGTCTCAAATATGTTTTTAAAACAAAGAAAAGATGATAAAAGATAATGAGAACATATGTCTCAGAATATGTCTTGCATTGGTGTTGCATTTGCTTTAATTGTTTGGAACACTGAAAATCTAGAGCAAGTTTCTGCTTCACATCTTACATAGCTGGTTTTGACCCTCCATAAAACCACAAGGTCACATATCAAATGCAAATGTTACTTTTTAAACTACCTTGTGGTAGATGACTTGGCCAAAATTAATTAAGAGTTCAAGAATCCTATTTCAGGGAACCTCAGCCTTCAGGGTGAGCTATAGTGGTGCAAGGCCTGGGGACTTCAATCTGCCCTCTGAACACATGACTGACAGCAGAAACACAAGAACCTACAGGATAAGAGGGCAGCTGAGAAAATACTCTGACCAAATAAATCTAAGCATCTGGCTGTTTCCATCGCTCATGTCAATGAGTTATTCAATCACACAGTAATCTATGATCTTGGCAAGATAGTCAACTCCTTTCAGAGCAGGCTATACTGGAGCATACCATTATGCACCCCAAAACCGTCTTTCACAGTAAATCCGCAAGAGTAAGTAGGAAACAGTCAGTGGAATCACTGAAAGCCACTCTCTCCAAACAAAAATGATACTGTACTGCAGCCTGCCAGAATTAGCTCCTAAATTTTCTGACCTTTCCAATTTTACCTGTCTATAAAATGGAGGTCATCATTCTGCCAATTGAGTGAGAAAAGATTAATTAATGCCTGTGACATTATGGAAGTGGAAGATGAATAACTCATGGAGGACACTTCTTTTACCCATAGATATGGGGGCATTTCCTGCATTTCATAACCTTTCCTTTAAATTAAAAAATTGCTATGTTTTCAATAAGTATGATGGTTTCAGTTGCGTCAATTACACTTTTAACAGCAACTCTGTTACAACTCCTTTTAAAAACAACTCAGCGTTTTTTCTCGCTAGAGAAAGAAGCTTATCTTCCACAGATTTGTGTTACACGACTGACTGATATTTTTAGCTGTACTCTAACAAAGCAAGGCAAGGTTTATACAGAATAGTAACACCTTATTACGTCAACAGACACCACTAAAAGAAAAGCACAGTTTTGAGCAAACAAACCTTTTTCAACAGCAAAGAATCCAAAGAGAAGGACATGCTTTACTGGAGATTACATCCTCCTTTTAATATAGCATGATCTAAAATTTGTAGGTCATTATTAATAATTTGTATTTATTAATTCTATAGTAAACAATAGGGCTGAGTTGACTGTGAACTTTCAGGTCTCTGTAACATTAAAAGCAAGTTTTCATTGCTGAGCTACTTTATTTAATGAAATTTGAATGCTATCATTATCTTCTAGCTCCTCACCCTGCCAAACAAGTCAGTCAAAACTCTGGTTATATAAGACTGCAAGTCAAAGAAAATCTCATGCAAACCTCAGACAGGGAAAAGTATTCAAGACCGGATCTATTACCACAAATATAAGTCAAAAATGTTACTGCTTGAAATATTTTCAAGTCAATTATATAATGAGAATCTGTACCTAAGCAAATAAAATTTCACATCTCAAATTTCCATTCAGATATTACAACATGTAAAAACAATCTACAGTGTAGTGCAGTTCATTCTTAATATTGGCAGAAAATAACTAGAGAACTGAAATCAGTGGTATACTTCAGAACACTCTAATTCTATAGACAGTTGAGTCTGATTCAATACTGTTAAATCAGCAAACATGATTTTTTTTTTTTTTTGGCTGAGTAAGGACTACAGGATTCACTTCTTTGCCACCTAAAGTGGCATTTTGAAAAATGATGTTAGTTTGGTTGGCAACCTCAGCTGACGCAGGAAAACACTAAGATGAATTACTAACATTTCTGCATGAGCTCTGGACAGGATGATGCAATACGCTGAAACAACCCGAGCAACAAGAAGCCGCCCAGGAGCAAACGAGCAGCAAAAGCAGCCCCTGTAGCCCATGAGTGATTAACTGCCTGCACTGATAAAATGGGGAAACCCTTTCAGTGCCAGGTAGCTATTTACTTTGGAAACGAAATCTAAAACTTAACACTCTGCAGCACAGTCTGCCTAATCTTCATCACTGCAGTCCATGAGAACAGATTTGTCTGTAAGGCACAAGGACAGAAATGGGTTCACTGGAGCCTGATTATTCAAAGAAAAAAAATATGTGAAATATTTCAACATGATTTTCAGTATGACTAAGCAATCAATTCACAGCAGCAAATAGATAGGTTTCTCCTTAGAATATTTTGTGTAGAAAAGTGAGATGAAAAAGAAGTTTCCTTTTATCATTTTATGTTGTAGACTTAATTATCAGCCACAGAATTTGGGAGAAATGTAAAGACCCTTCTGCCAGATCACACAAATAAGGAAAATGGCCTTGAAAGAACCAAAAGGTATCACTAGAGGATGAAAAAAATGAATCAAGGAAAAATAGCAATGAACCTGAATTGATACTTAGGGTTGAAAGAAAAACAGCAGCTGTGTATAACCAGAAAACACACAGCAATGTAGAGGGAATTTTGGCAGCAAGCTAAAAGGCAATGTCATTGTTTATCCAGTATCCACTCCCTAATAATAGTAAGGGAAAAATTTTTCTGCAAGTTTTCCAAAAGGGACAGGAAATCTTAGAACTAAGCCACAGTACTTCCCTCCTAAAAATGTTCCAAAAATTACATTTTGGTTTAGGTGCAGTGGAACTTATATAGTCTGTTTACAAGCCCTTTAACTAATCTTCAGTGAACACAGGACTTCTGGCCTCACTTGTTTCACACAAATTAAACAACTCATTTGGAGGTCAATTTCCTATTGAGCGTTAAAACAGAATTCCAAAAAAGAAAAACAAAGTGAGGCATTATTAATTATGTTCAATACGAGCACAGCTCTTGGATTTTTACTTCAACTATAGAAACAAACTGCTGTATTGTTATTTTAGCAAGTACTTTTTTTGCAAATAAGAATTTATGTATCTCCTCATGTGTCAAAACAGGACTGCATTGGTCCTCCAGGGGTCTCACTAAATGGTATGAAAATTTCAAATTATGGACAAGAATTCAGTTAGGCAAAGAGATCTTAATTTTTCAGTATGTCAGTTCTGGGTCTCACTTAACCTTCCTATAACACATATTACACAAAACCAAAGGAAGACACTGTGAGAAGATAAAGAGGGGCTTTTTCCTGTCATCACAGGAAAGATGATAATCAAGAAAGCAAGCAAGCAAGCAGACGAAAAAGAATGTCATCACATGTGTTTCAGGACTACAGACACTACACATAATTTTTTATTGACACATTAGAGCTGTCAGTAGCAGGTAAAATTAGGCTTCCTCTCTACATCAGACATCAGCTGGATTCAAGCAGATCAGGAGACAGGTACTGCATGTCATGATAAGTTTCAACTGAATGAACTGGTAAATGAGTGCAGACTGAAGCAGCTCCACTAATTGGCAAACTAAAAGCTCAGACTGCAACCTGGTAGGTTTTACACCAGTGTGAGTACCACACATCATAATTGCTACCACTAACTCCAAATCAATATTAATAGGGAGCTGTGCTCCAGAGCACACCAAAGATCCCGCTTCTTTCATCATTCAGATGATAGATCTTGCCAGAAAACCTCTGCAGTTTCCTTGCTGAGAAAGTATTCCCACATCCACATAGTTCATACACATTGTCTAATAAGGTATTGATCCTTAAGCAGCAAGTTAAAAAACTCTAACACACCTGAGTCTGCATCCCTGCCATATTCCCTTCTATTTTCCTTTATTGCCAAGCCACCATGTACAATTGCCACATCAATACTACTCTCCCTTATGAGATCCTTGCTTTCATTGCCTTCATACATCTGTATTAGTTGTTAATCATTAAAAATTATTCCTCCCCTGCCTCTTACTGCGACACTGTCACATAAAGGGTCTCCCAAATCTACTAGTGCTGCTTCTTTTGTGCCCATTTCACTTCCCTAAAAGTGAACAAAAGCACTGTGAAGCCACTTTATTAACTGAAAACACAATCCTTTCACAATTGCTTATGAAGCTGCCTTGCCCCATAATCTCTGAGGTATTTTCAGGATACAGCTTTACAAGGCAAGCATGACTTGAGTGTTGTGTGTACCTTAGCTGGGAGAATGGCTGGTGGAGAGGATCAGGCACAAGCTCATAAGCACGTTTCATCTCAAACATTCTGATCGTTGCAACAGGAAAGTTGCTATTGCAAAAGAGGGTCCTGCAGAGATGAGGCCGTCCTGTTCTGAGCCAACTTCCTTTTCTACCTTGATATTCATGTTCAATGCACCTGTGTCTAGAAAAGGGTTGAGTCCTGAACAGCTCACTAAGGAGATCTATAATCACCAGAGATCCCCAAGCCTGCCCCCCTTACTTCCTGGAGGGCTCCAAAGGGCTGAAGACACATGCACGAATTACATGGTGCAAATGGTGTGAAAAATCTATTTTATACAAGAGGTGTGCACCAGGTAAGCTATAAAAGGAAGTGGATAGGTCCCATACTCATTCCCTCTCTTTTGGTGACCTCAGATCTGGACCATACACGGCAGAGGAAGGACATGAGATCTAAGGACCTTTTTCTTTCTCTCTTCCATGTTGATTTCTCTCCTCTCATTTTATCCTGGCAAGTACAGTGATTGTATTCTACCCCTCACTCTGTACCTGAAGTTTGTTGCAGAAGTTGGGAGTTTGTTATAAAAGTTAGTTATAAAAGTTGAGAGCTCGTTAGCCAGCACTTCTATGACTAAGTAGTTGCTGTAATAAAGGCAACTACACAATCAAGCATAAGACTTCCCTGACACATGGAGTGCCATTATTCAGCCAAACATGAATTTACAACAAACATCATGCCCACTTCCAGACTGTGACAGCTGGTCAAGCTGGTTTTGCTCAGATTTTGCTCATTCAGGATTGTATCAGGAAACTTGGCAGCCTAGGGTTTTTCCTCCATTCCTCAATCTACCTTGTCCTTGATTAACAAATCAGATGTGTCTCTCGTATCTGGCTAATGGTTTGCAGTGTTTCACTCCTCCTGAAAGCCCAAGGCAGAAGAAGAGAACTGCAGTGCTAAATGGAGGGAACTGAGGCTTAAAAACACAACAGCATCAGCTGTCAGTGACACAATACATGCACATTATTTATCTTCATCATCTATAAACTCTTAGCCCATCTGCTGGAAGCATAGCAAGGGTCCAAGGCAGCAAACTGGATTCAGGTCCAAGTTTCTCATTACTGTTTGTCTATCCAGAAGACTTTAGTCTTTAGATAATGCTTAAAGAAAGGATCATTTCTGAAGTCCTTTCCTTCTAGAAAGTACACTCACATGGATCAAAATAAAGCAATTTGTCTCATTGTCTGAATGCAACTTGAAACATACTGCTCAGGACATCCATCATTAATATAGCTCCACAGCTACCTTCTAAGAGCATCATCAAAAACATTTAGGTTTTTTATTGGGTGTAGTTTTTAAAATCTAGTAAAACAAGTTTTAAGAAACTTGACTAGATTGCCTGCTCTCATTGACAGGTTTGTCCAATTCTAAATCTGTCCATGATCTAGAAGTACACAAGCCCTTGAAAAAAGGAGGATCCAGCACAGCATGAGTACACTGTGGCTTCACACTCCGGAGATACAGGGCTAGCTGAGGTCTGCCTGCTTGGGAGCACATTTCCAAAGCACCACTTTCATCTATTTATTGCAATGCAATAAATCTTCACCTGCCAGAAGAGAGATGTTCAGAACATGGTCAATGATCAGAACTGAAGAATGTCAGAAGCACAAAGGTGAAATCCTCCCTGGTAAAGGAGATAAGGCAAATATCTACATGAAGAGTCTTTGATATAAATTTTAGGAAAACACACTTAAGCTTCAAGACTGTCCAGAAGATGTGTATCTCTGAAGAACCATGGGAGACAACCTGGAAACAGCTTCATTTAGCAGCCTGCTAGCAGAAACAAATGAAAGGAACACTTCAGGGTTAATCCTGACTCACAAGTAGCTTCTATACATAATATTTTTAGTGCTCTAAATCTATCCCAACATATAGCTAACAAGAAGAGTTTTGCAAAGCACTATAGAGTAACATGCATGCCTCCAACACTCCAGTCCTGAGGAAGGATTGATTTTGAACAGGTCCTCACTTATAGGATCTGGCACGCCAGGGAAGGTCATCACCATTCCGTGGTAACCTGCACTGAGCAGCAGAGTGGGAAAAGGTTTTAAAGAAGAAAATTAAATTGCAACATCAATATTTAAAACAAAGCCCAGCTTTGCTTCCTCTGGACATTGTATCTCTCAATTACTAAGACATGTCCAGCTGAAAGTGAACTATACTATTGCAGCAAGGATACAGAACTGCAAATGCAGATTCAAAAATGTCTTGAAAATTAGGATAAATAATTCAAGAAGTCTCTGCTAGAGCCTCCCTTCTTGAAGAGACTGATGAGGTGAAAATCCATTCCTCAGAAGTATTAAGCACCTGTGGTATCAAAAAGGGCGGAGAAAAACATGGATTGTAATTAATTTCAGATATTACTGTCTGTAGAAGCAGCTTGAATTTATACCAATATTGAAAACAGTTCCATTTTTCTGGTAAAGAACTACAATTCTAAATCTTTTCAAGGTTGGTTGGTGGGGTTTTTTTCTCCCATTACAAAAAAAAAAAAAAAAAAAAAAAAAAAAAAAAAAACTATCTCTGT
>VXAX01002645.1:90368-164407 GCA_013399835.1 Leptocoma aspasia
AAGGTTGGTGTGGGGGGTTTTTTTCCCCAAAAAAAAAAAAAAAAAAAAAAAAAAAAAAAAGCAAAAAAGAACTATCTCTGTAATGGAACTTTTGAGCACCAGCATGACTTTTGCCATTTCTCAAAGCCGCATGGTAACAAAAGGTCACAGGCTGGCTCCACTTCCCTTGTATTTAATAAAATAATCTGGTTCAGAACAGAAAAGCTCAGCTTAAAGGTCACAACAAAATCTATTTTTCTTCACTGTATTATTCTACAGAATATTTCCTTAGAGTCATATTAGAGTCATGCTAAAGCAGAGTGAACAGGTTACAAAATGAATGCAGATAACACATTGTACATGCTGTTTTCTAGACATTATGACACTATCACCTTTGTCTCTTTTTGAGTGGGGGTAGGGAAGGACACTAAACTTCACCAGTCAAAAAAAAAATGTTGATGGAAAAGTGCCAGAAGACTTAAGGAAGCTAAATATCACAGCAAACTATATCATCACCTGTCAAAATCATATATCATGACTTTAAAAGCTTTAGGGAAGCAACTCATATTCCTGGTTGGACTATTTCTTATAAAAAAGTAATCAATAGCTATAAAAGTAGTTATAAAAACCATAATCTGTTTCCAGGCCTAAACAAAATTTCCAGATGCAAGTCCAAACGCCACATCAGGCAAAACCAAACTTTTCTTTTTGTTTTTTACTTATCTTCTCAACTGAAAGAGCATTGGAATATTCAGTTCAGCCTGTTCCTTTTGTTTTGATTTTGTTCCTTTACAATCAGCTCTGAGCTAGAGGTTGAGTTAAGAGGAGAATTACTAGAAATGGGGTATTTAAAAGGCTTTCTACTGAGGATTAGCATAGACCTTTATTGCCTGAAGGAACCTTAATGAGCAATGATACTAGTTATGGATACCAAAGGGGAGGCCATGGAGTAAATCTTATTCACCTTTTTCTTTCCTTTTGAAAAGGTTGCCATCCACAGAGTGCTGTAACAAAGTAACTTTGTGAATAAAAGGGGTTATACCTAGATTTTAGACAAGGAAATGGATGGAGAACCTCTTTGAGTCTTTGAATCCTTCCAATTTACAGACATCCTGTGAAATTCACCTATCTGCTCTGTTTACATCCTAGTTTCAGATATACTATAAGACACTAAATAAAGCCAAAAACCCAATATATCATATGAAAGCTCTTTTGTTCTCTTCACTTGTGTAATGTTCCTCTTCCTCCCCTCAACCTTTAAAATAAATGTTTGACATGGATTGTGATTATCACTTTCTTTGAAATGTGGGCAGGGGAAATCTCAGACCACAACCACCATTATACCAGGTACTCTATGAAAAAAGAGCACGTATATAAGGATATGCACAGAGGACATACATATGTATCACCAGAAAGATACATATCAAACTGAAGTGATAAAAACAACAAACAAAAGAGACACAATAAGAATACTCTGATGAAGTGCAAATATATGTGTGGGGTTTTCATGTCTGATAAAAATGTAACACCTTTTATTAAGGAATAATGACCTTTACAAACAGTGACTTCATCTACAAAATATTTCAGAGCAATACTAATCAGCACAATAACTGAAAGCTTATATAGCAGAGTTCCTGATAGTCAACATTATAACTTTCCCAAAGAAGAATCAAAAGCATGGACTGAACTTTCACCTTTCTTATCCAAATTAAAAGAACTACCACAGATCTTGTTATGAGCATGTAACATTGTAAATTCACACCAAATAATGAGAGCACTGATGCATAGCACTACTACATGTAGAAATGTACAAAATAAAGAATAAGTTTGATTTTTATTTTTTACTTTTTTATTTTTTATCCATATGTAAAGAAACCAGAATAAATGTATATCTCTGTGAATATCCCTAGAGTTATCTAGGAATAAATATAAATGGTATAGAAGAAATCCAACTTAGCGTCACATAAGACATTTTAGATTGCCTGGGTTTTTGTTTTGGTATTCCTGATTTAAATGTGAGAAGTAAATAACACTAAGTCTTTTCTTCCTTGAATATTTTACAAGTCTCATTTTATGGGCATCAACACTTTTTATTCAAAAACAAATCTTCTACTAGTAACCTAATTCAAATTATACATGCCTACAAATGTGGATATATTTTCCTTTCTAGATAAATAAGACGCCAACCTACTCAAATGTAAAACAAATTTTTGCTCACTTGAAGATTCTAACAAATCAAGAGCAATTGATTATGATTGATTATTATTGATCATTCATTGTTTATGAACCATGTTTACTCATTAAATTACGGCTCCAGATAAGAGCTCCATAAAACATGACGGAGACAGGAAGCATGAGAACTAACAACAGGACCATCCTGCTAAACGCAGTGAGTATTTTTCATGTAGGTTTCTGCTCACCTATAACATATACACAGTTTGGGTCTCTTTAAGGAAGATGAATTGAAAAGCAAATATTTTTCTTCCTCCTCACACTTATACAGGATCAGCAGAAACTGATTGGCCTCTTTCTACATGCACACTTTGTACTCAGCTCTATTTAGTATCATGCCATCTGGGCCTAATTTTTTTTCCTTCTGACATCAGCAAGCTTCATAATGCAAAGCAAATTTCTTTTGATGCTAAGGCTAGATCAAGAAGAATGAGCAGGCCAGCATGTTTTTCCACATATAGAAAGCCAGATAAACTCTTACTCATCTTCATCACACACTGCTGAAGAGTCAAAATTCTCCTACAGAGGCTCAATGTCTTAAAAGAAAAAACAGATGCAATATGTAGGCATTGTTGTACAGTCAACAGTAAATAATTTTCAAATTCAGCAACTGTCAGCTCCTTTGCTATTTACACAGAGTAAGCTATTCCTCTTACAGTTTGGGTTTTTTTAATAAGAAAGCAAAGACGAAGTTAGTTAGTCACCATCCATACACTACTACATAAGACTTCTTCTATCCCCTCTCATCAGCAGCACAGCTTATCAGCTTTTTTGTGAGCATCTCATAAGAGAAAGGTACCAGCAACACACAGTCATGTTGTCAAGCTCTCAGCTTCTGGTAAAACTCTGCCAGTTTCCAAGGTAATAGCCCCCTTGATTATTGCTTGAGGCTTGTGTTCACATACAGAACAGACTTCTGAAGAAAATATCTAAATCTTCCTTTGCTTTCACTGTATGTTTTTGGTTTTTTTTTTAGTTGCTTATAACTTTGCACATATTTTAACTACTTGGGTCAAAATCTGCAATCTTGTCTGAATGGGTAAAACTTTTTTTTTTTAATTTCAACTGAAACAATGCATTCACTGCTCAAGCTCAGGTGCTTCCCCCATGTCAAAAATTGGGTACATACATGATCTGCAGCCAAGACTTGTAATAATACAGTAGCGGTCCACTGAGACAAACACACAGCTTTTGTCTCCAGCATTTGTGCTGTTTGAAGATAAAGATTTGCTAGAGATTTAGTGTCAAAACTCTGACAGATTCCACTGGCACCAATCTATTTCAACATACAGATGATCAGGGATTTCTTTATTATTTTATCTGTGAGCTGCAGTGAAGCAAAGAACCAAAGCTGAGAACTTTAACAGTTCAAAGGAACTGACTGAAGCAGCACTCACAAAAACACCTCGATGCATATTCCTGCTGTGGAATAAATGTGTGAGCTAAGACTTGGCTATCTGAAAAACAACAACAAAACACACTCCACCCTTTACCTCCATGTCTGAAAGGTCAGAGCTTCACACAAAGGGTACACACAGAATGGTGTAGCACTGAGATTCCCCTATCATCTTTTCCTTTTTGTTATTGAAATGAATCTCTCTTCAACAATCCTACTCATCAGATGACAAGACAATTGCTCTCTAAGGTCAGTCCCAAGCCCTTCAGTTTAAACTACAGAAGACAGAGCAGCAAATTGCATCTTTCAGAGTCACCAGTGTGGAGCTCCAAAAAAGACTGCATACTGGATGAGAAATTGAGTTCCCAAAGGCACCATGCCTATTTGATATGGTCTAGATACCAAAACTGGTATACTTCTATACACCATTCCTGTAGTTCCAAAGTGGTTTACTACAGAAAGAAGTTTCTCATCAAATCTCTCGCTGCATGGTATGTGTAAGGCTTGAATACCAAGCAAAAACTCCTTGCTCCACTAAATAATTATCTCAAAGAGTTCTTTCCAACACTAAACAATTGTACTCTTGACAGTCCCAACAATTTCTAGGGCATTATTAATAAAGTGGCGGCACTATGGCTTTTCTTTGAGTACTTTATCTTTCCTTAGTGGCATGCTATCTTTGCTAATACACACAATTTATGATACTTCTGAAAAGGAACAGCTTCCCTTCCTGAAAACAAGGTCTGCAGAAAGATATGCATTTTATTACAACAGTCATTTATCTTATCGTCATTCATTCTCACTCATTCTTCTCAATTCTCACTTCCTTGACCAAATAACAATTCTGTGCACCCTTCTTTCAGTAGAGACTTTTACCTGTTCAGGTCAGAAACAACTTCTCAAACTCACTCTTTACCCCTGATGTTTTACTCCTTACTCTTGTTAAAATCTGGGGATTAGTGACAAACATACCAAAACACCCACAGAAAAGTAAAAATTACTACCAAGACAAGTTTTAGTGCACTGCAGAGTGTTATCAAAGAAAAAGAGTAAATATTTTAAATTATAGAAAATTATCTGATAGGATAGATTTCAAATGATAGGACTATTTAACAGTAAATATTTTAAATGTCCATAAATATTTCAAGTGAGAGGAAGTGTGCAAAGAGGAATATGTACTTAACTGACTTATTTCATGACTGACGAGGAGCTGTGAATATGGCCTGGAGTTCTACTCATTACAATGGCAAAGTTAAAAGCACAGAGAGCTGCGAAATACACACAAAGCCAATTGACAATGCATTGGAGTAATTCTTTACTTGTTCTGAAATGCTACTCAAGCAGGAATGACTGCTTTTAAGATTGATATCTGCAAATACTAGAATTAGTACAAACCAAAAGTGGGAACCATTCAAGGATGGTTGCATCAGCATAATGTCATGTAAAATTATCACAGTCACAACAGCTTTGAACACCTGGAACACATTAAAATTACTACTGAAATCGTTGTCATCTTTGGCATACAGAAAAAAAATAACAGAAAAAAACTCCAAAAAACTAGGTTGCTTATTTCTTCACATTTTTAGATATACACTGATAAAAACCAGGTCCATTATGGAAACCAAGATTAAAAATATTTTAATATTAAGCTTTGAAGGAGGAAAATGACCCATTTAAAATAAAGAGAAGAAACAGAGTTAAAGGCAGCACACTGAAAGCTTGAGTTTCTTCTAACTATAAATCACTCCATTACTGTAATAAAATCAACACATGGTAATCTAGTATTTTTCATTCATAAGCTGCAAAATCTACAGGAAAATTTTCTCAGCTGATAGCAATAACATTGTCTCATTAAACTATATATTGAATACTTTGATTTTGAGGGTATTTAATGCTATTTTTAACATTAAAACTGCTCATTCTTCCTTGCTGTAAGGAACAATGTGCCACCTTGGAGCCATGTGCCAGGGATAACTATTAGGAAAATCACATATGCATCTCGCTGAGGTGCAGGAGATTAAATTTAAATTTAACTTAAGAAATAGAAACGCACCCAAATAATCCAATCAGACAAAGGAATGTAAGAAGACCTGAGAATGTGTTACTGGTGATTTATAAAGCCTTCCAGGTGATCACAGAAGGTGAAACCACACTGCAGAAAAACAATAACCATTACTTCTATTAGCTGTGATTCCACTTGAAAGGCTGTGTGCAGCTCTGGTAATATTCACCACCAGGCTGCAAAGAGTAGCATGAATGATAAGACTGAGAAGCTGATTTATGAGGAAAGATTAGGAGTTAAACACATGGAATTTTGCTATCTAATAGTGAAGAGTGAGCATAAGAATCCATGAATATTTGATAGATGGAATTTCTAAGGAGAAGGAAATCTATCTAGTGCGACACACAAGAAATAGAAGTAAAATGATGAAGACCAGAAGAGAAATTTTTGAAAGCATTTCCTTATGGGGATCTTCCTTCCATTAAATAATTACACTGTGAAATTGCTTCAAACTATCACAGATAAAAGTTTCAAAAGCAGGCTGCAATGAGCATTTTCACTTTGCCAGGGATACAGACTGGCTAATACAGCCATTTCTCCTAGGCCCCTGGATAACTCTGCTTAAGTTTGAAGGGGCAAACAACAGCTGATGGATCAAAGGCAATTGAGCCATGACCCATTCTACTGCCTTCTTACCTTTCCTTTCATATGTATCTAACTACCCCAGTTGCTGTTCATGCCAACTCCCTTTACATGCACATACACAGCTGCTGCTCCTTGATTCCAAATGTAGTGCAGAACTCGCATCACTCTGGCTATTTGTATCCCTAATGATGGACATGGTTACTAGTACTGGGTATGTCACAAGCCAAGCTCAGGTAAGAAGCAGAGACTGCATTTGGTGTTCATAGACAGATCCTTCTAACAGAGCCTTTTTACCCCAATTGCAACCATAGCAACCCTTATAATTCTTAGGCAAGTGTACATTGAAATGGTTCTTGGGAAAAGGCAGCTCTTGAGGAAGGTACATGTTCATGTAAAAGAAGATTATTTGTTCAAACAACAGCCTGGCCTTGTCACTGCTGATACACACAATGTCAGGGTAAAGCTTCCAAAAACATCCTGGTTGCACAGAGACTCTTAAGAGAAACATCTTTCAATTTGTTTCCTGCATTACTCAAAGTGACTGCTAATAATGAACAGAAAAATAATGGATAACCTATAATCAATACTGAAGCATGCCTACTTTTTCCAAAAAAATCATCCAACTCCCTTATTAAAGAGTTAACACTTCTAAAATTACTTACCCAAAGTGGCCCCCTTAAAAGCCTGTCTTCTCTAATCTATGTACAAAATATTTTGGTGGGGTTTTTTCCATTTAACAAACAATTCTTGAAGTGGTCAGATACTTAAATAAATAGGCAATTTAAAAGGCAAAACAGTTAGAGGTATGACACTGCTGTTCAACTCAACTCTGGATGGTGACCATTTCCTCAAAAACAACATTTTAAAGCCAATGTATGTTTTGGCATGTAGCTACCTTCATATACGCTGATACGTAGATATCCAATATATATAGATATCAAATATACATATGCAGATATCCAATACAGAAGTATTGGAATTCACTCACATTTCAGGTATGGAGATCTAAGCCTCTGAAATCAAGACAATTCCTTGGTGTTACAGGGTTTTCTAGTTTAATCTTACCACTCCTCATGCATATATCAAGTAGATATCATGGTGTTTCCAGCTCTGTAAGCTTACAAAATAGACACCATAATCCTGTTCAGATAGAATTTTTACTGTGTGATTAATGTGTATTAGTATACATTTAACAATATGCATATATTAGTATACATTTCAGTAATATGCACTATGAAGATGTATTGAATATAGCTATTTAGAAACTAATTACAACAAAAAATTAAAACAAAAAAATTCAAAATTCAAAAGCAAAAAAAATTTAAAAGTCATAACAATTCAAAATTTTGGCTTACTAAAGGGGAAAGATACTTCAATCTGAAAAATGTGTCTGTTTCAAAATTGCTAAGCTCCATCATGACATCAGAAAGTGACTCTGAAACAGCAGACTGGAAAGCCTATTGCCTCTCACCCCTCACTGTCTAATGGGTAGCCAGCTAGGGTCTTGTACAAACTCAGTTAGTGAAGAAACTTGTGATGTATATTAGATATATTAAAAAACCTGTGTTTTTATGTACTGCAAAATAAATTTATGAGGCTTTCTGTCACAGCAGTTCAGTGAAGTAAATAATACAGTAAACTTCAAGAGAAATGGATATGAATATGATTCAATGTCTACAGAGACACTGTACAAAACTTGTGAAAACATAACATATTTGGCCCAAAAATGGGTCTGTACTCATAGTTGAGAGAAGTTACAAGAACTATTAAGTCAGATGCTTTAAGTCTCAGATCCAAAACTTCTTAGGAAATCCATGGGTTTTTTTCTTTATGAGCTGCATTATAAAAACCAGAATACTAAATTAATTGTTATTGGTAAAGACACTTCCCTCAGAGTCTCCTATACCAAACAATTGTGAAGCACAGTCCATCAAAAAAGGTGTGTTTCTTTCTTTCCTGATGGACTTACTTTTCATAATTGTTTTACAAAGAACACTGAAACCCAAAACACAGGCACTGTCTTCCCCAATACTAATGTAATATTGGAAGGAAGAACATAGTCCTTTTATCAACTTCTTCAGAAATGAAAATGGGGAGAGGAAACAGGTGTCACTGGAAGAGAATTGTTTGGTTTTCTGTGGTTTATCAGGCTTGAATTGTTCTCCTCCTAGGAGGATTTCTTCATGCATTTTCCCTACAGGTATATAAAAATTATGATCAGGATCTCAGTATCTGATTTGTCCCAGGGAAGAAAGTGAAGAGCAAAGTAGGTCTCTATCTTTATTACTGCTTGGCTGAGGTTATTCATACATTGTGCCAATCTGTTAATGTAGGAGAAACAGAAGAATAGCAGTAGCAAGCATGCCCTTGGGTAAATCTAATGGTTGGAGAGCAGCAGGTCAGGAGGTTTATTGAAACAGAACAGACAAGCTTTATGATCTTCCTTGAATGTCAGGTATCTGAAAACTAAAAAAATATGCAAAAAACATTTGCATGTAATTCTACATTAAGCAGAAAGACTCATGTTGTTTCACAGCAGCCTAAAAGCACTTTCCCAAGGTTGTATAGGGTAACTGAGGACCTTTCCCACTCCTTGCCAAACAGACTTTTCCTTCCAAGGCCAAAGTTACCAATATATGGGAGACAAGCTATAAATCAAATAATGGATATACACAGCTTCACCATATATGTTACAGTACTTCACATGTCATAGCCAAATATTCAGCCAACATTTGTGTTAACAGCATTACTCAAAACTGCCTAGGGACTCACTAGTGTCACAGTAGCATCACTGAAATCATAGTCATAACAGGATTAGCATTTTTAATGTCATCTAATTAACTAATTTCTATTTTTAAAAGCACAGCTCTTCTGCCCAATTTCATTGCAAGAAAGACTCTTCAGCAGAGTGGGACGTACTTGCATGAATAAGTAATGACATTGAACAGGAACAAAAGTACATTCCCCCAAGTTCTTTCACTGATGGCTTCTTTTTTAGTTAAAATTTCTTCCCAACCAGATGAGTCAGCAATAGACCAGTGCCATATAATAGAATTTTTTTCTCCTCATTCACCTAAGGTCAGGAAAATACTAAGTCCAAAGTGAAGAACCAAATACATCTCCCACTGGTATGTCAGTCAAGTGCAATTCTTGTTTTAAGAACTTTGCTTAATTTGTTCAACTATTTATGTCCACTGTGATCACAGCTCTCATTTCTTATAACTGGAAGTAAACTTCAGTTTTCTCTAACAATTAACAACTGAAACTCCTTAATGTCAAGAAATGAAATGACAAGCCATTTTTGCTGCAAGTCTTTGACAACAGGTCACATGATGGATTTCTGGTTTAAAGCACACAACACAGCCTTTCCTGAGTAGTCACTCTGAGGAATAACAAATGTCAACTCCTTAGTAAAGCTGATCTAAACCACAAAATCTTCACATGGTCACCTAAAACAGGTACATCCTTCTTGAAGCACCACTATTTCTAAGAACTGCAATATAAGCATACCTCTGCGTATAGGCTCAGGTCCCCCTCTTCATACCATGATATGGATTTTGTCACCAATTTTACATCCATTTACCTAATTTTGAACCATTACACCTTCAGGGGCAACTGCAAGTCAAAATCATCAACTCTCTGCTGGAAAAAAAAAAAAACAGGAAGAAAGAAGGCACAAGGTCTCTTAAGGCATTAAAAAAAGAAACAAGAATCACATTTAAATGCAGCAATATTTCTTCCATTTCCCACTTCCCCGCCTTCCCACTTCCAAACTGTGATCAGTTTGGAAAGCCTGACCTATATAAGCATCTATGCAGACAAATAACAAAGTAATAAGAAACAAGTCTGCAGCCCTCTGCTCCTTGAATTCTAATGCAGGTTTAGGGCACTAGGTTACAAACTCTGTGAAAGAGAGATTTTCTTCACAGCTCCTGGAAAGTAGACACTGTACAGATAAGCCGGCTTCAGAAAATGGCACAGAGGGTGCCTGAAGCTAGTGTCCTCATACTTGCCACTCAAGAAAAAGTGCTTTAACAACTGCTTCTTTAGTAAAATTTGTCATTAATATAATTGTTTAAAAAGTATAGACACTCCCTGGGGAATTTTACTGGCCAGAAATGCAAGACCTCCCTGCACTGCTATTATTATTCTGATACAAGATGACAGGGTAGGAGGATGTCTCTAAACTGGAGGGACATGGATTTGACAAATGGAACACTCAGTGGATAAGAAATTGACTGGATGGTTGCACAAAAAGAGTTGCAGCCAATGACTTATGTCCAAGTAGTGACCAGTGACAGGTGGTGTCCTCAGGGGTCAGTACTGAGACAGGTGCCATTTTAACATTGCTGTCACTGACATGTACAGTGGGACATGCTGAGCCCACCCTCAGCAAGTTTGCCAATGACATCGAGCTGTGTGCTGCAGTTGACATGCTGGAGGGAAGCAATGGCATCCAGAGAGGCCTGAATTGCCCATGGAGTTCAACAAGCCCAAGTACAAGGTCCTGCACCTGGGTTGAGGCAACCACAAGCATAAATACAGGCTGGGTGGAGAAAGGATTGACCCCTGGGGAGAAGGACTTGGGGGTATTGGATGACAAGGAGCTTGACACAGCAATATGCATCTGCATCCCAGAAAGCCAATTGTGTCCTGAGCCACATCAAAAGCAGCATGGCCAGCAGCTCAACAGAGCTGATTCTCTCCCTCTACTCTGCTCTTGTGGGTCCCCACCTGGAGTGCTGCATCCAGCTCTAGAGCCCACAAAATAAGGACATGGACTTAGAGCAAATCCAGAGAGGGGCCACAAAAATTATTAGAGGGCTGGAACATCTCTCCTATGAAGCCAGGCTGAGAGAGCTGGGGTTGTTTGGTCAGGAGAAGCCTCCAGGAAGATATTTTAACAGCCTTCCTATACCTAAAGGGTGCCTACAGGAGAGCTGGAGAGGGACTTTTTACAAGGTCATGCAGTGATGGGACAAGGGGAAGTGGCTTCATACTGACAGAAGGTAGATTTAGATTAAATATTAGGAAGAAATTCTTTACTGTGAAGTTGATGAGGCACTGGAACTTGTTTCCCAGAGAAGCTGTGCAGGCCCTATCCCTGGATCTATCAGACAGGGCTTTAAACAACCTGGTCTAGGCATCTTAGAAGGTGTCCCCGCCCATGCCACCCCCTGAAACGAGATGGTCTTGAAGGCTCCTTCCAACCCAAATCATTCTATAATGTTTATCTAGCAAAATGAAGACGCAAAAACTAGCAGAGTTTGAGGTTTCTACATATACTCAATATATTTCTATTTGAAATTATGATTTTGTTTAAAAGACTATGGCTAAAAGTATGTGCAGGATCAGGTGACTACTGATCTCGCAAGTCCTTGACTATAAACTACAAACCTCCAATTAACTTCAGCAGTGTACTGCAAAGCACACTGTTTTTAATGATTTATTTCTCTTACAACCAAAACTAACAAGGGATAACATGCAGATCGCTGCGTATCAAAAGTATTTAAGGGGAAACCATGCATAAGATTATTATATAGGTCACATCAAATACATTTTATACATGACATTCCTATTTTTGGAGAGCTAAAAAAACATCAGATGGAATCTGTAGGACTTGCAAAATCTATGCATGAAGTCCTTTCCTGTCCAAGTAGGTATAATTGTAATATGAAGTATATAAACAGAACCAAATATATTATACAGGCAAATAAAATTAAACCAAAGTGAAACTTACTATACACTTTTTTCCCCCATTACAAAGGCAAGGTTGCTCTGCTCTATATTTTGTAAACTACTTGCCCTGAGAAATGTCAGGATATGCTTCAAATCTGATGCTAATTTTCAGGAGGTGCCATCCTACAACTTAAAGCCACATTTTAAAATCCACGTACTTCCAAAGAGAAAGGACAGATTCAAGAATCAAACACTTGTAATTCAAGTAGGAGAAAAGGGTTTAGAGTATGCTGCCATTTTAATTTCAGAGACAGAAGACATTTACTCGATAGCATGATTAGCTACAAAGTACAATTTGAATACAAGTGCTATTATGGTTAAAAAAAGCGTGTAGAACAGAACAGCCTTATTTTCAAGAGGAGATTGAAGCTACCTCAGGGGTCAGACAGTCTGCGTTATTTCCCATCTTCGACTTAAAAAGCTACAGTTAAACAAATGATCAAACCAGCTGCTTGCTTGAAGAGAAGTGGAATTGTATTCAACACCTGAATTTCAAGTTTGCTCCTATTGTGTCCTACTTATGTATGCATTTTGTCACCTAATACTGAAGAAATTTCTTTCCCTGATCATAAACACCAGGGTATTTCACCTCTGTGTTAAGTTAGCTATCTTACTTTCATCCAAAGCATAGTCTCATCCACAATGATATTCCTACGGAATAAAAAAAATTCTGACATGCAGGGATCTTCCAACCCACTGGTCACTTCCTTCTGACTACAATCAACAATTAGCACCTTGGAGTGTTTCCCTGCACCCAGACCCTGCCTCACACACAGGTCCTACCATCAGGCTTCCACAGGAAACAAATGTGAGCGCACAGATGAGAAGCAAAGCATTAATCTGTCACCTCCCCAAAGTGAGAGACTCAGGGAACCGGGTTGAAAAGCACATTAGCCACCAAACCTGCCTCTCCAAGTTGGACCTTGCCTACGGTTTTTGCAGAAACAGATTCTAAGCCTTGGAGGAAGCTCTGTCTTTAACAACCCCAAGTGAATTGATAACTCACTTTCTTTTGTGGGTTTTTATTTTGACAGAAGTACACAAAAGAGGGGAAAGCAACAAAACTCTCAGCCTCAAACCATCTGCCCAAGACAGACTGCATTTGGGCTTCTCTGGACCATGCAAAATATAGCCTAGACCCCAGGCCCTCTGCTTCAGCCCATCCCCACAGCTTCCTTTGAGATGAGAAACTACTCATGAGAGTGAACACAAATAGCACACCATAATCATTCCCAAGCAGAAAAAATACCTGCAACAGAGGGGGTTCAAGCCTTTCCTTCACAGTACAGCAATATATCTATGTTATCTTAGCACTATATATACACTAAAGACTAGGACTTGGTATTAGACAATGGAAAAAAAAGGTCCTCATGCTTTTAGAAAAACCTGTACTGGAGTATAAAATGCTTTGCAGATTTGTCAGTTACATTGACTTTTTTCGTACTATAAAAACCTTTATAAGACCATTCTAACATTTTGAAAGTGCCATGCCTCCTTAACCTTTAAACTATATATACATATATATGCATGTGATGCGTGTGTGTGTAGAAGATTTTCGTATATATAATATACACATTGACAAACATCTGGCATCAAAATGAAATCCTTAAACTTGATGTTCATAAAACACTTAGGTCAATTTCACACAGTAATTTGTTTCCATTCTGACTTACTCAAGCTGTGGAGAAACTTTCTGACCTTATCAAAACCCAATTATTCACACAGTTATACTATGCTAGTGTTAGTCCCCCCGTTAACACAGATATTCTTTGTGTCAAAGTCAGGAATTTCAGAACAAGCTACATGAGCCTGTGACACTTAAGGTTTCAAAACTCTCTTGTGTCTCTTGGAAAATTTACAAAGCCTCACATGTCTCTGCATATGGAGAGAGTGTCCTTCCACGGGAGTCAATTCAAAACAAGATTTGTGTTTAAACAAATTAAGTCATTATCAGAAGGAACTAGCAATTTAGAATTAACCAAGCCTAGACATTTTAGACTCAATTTGACCAATGGGAGCCCCTTCTGAAGGACTTAAAAATCAACTAGAAATATTACGATATTGTCATCTGAAACCACAAATGGGATAACTGCTATCATTATTCTCCTCTCAAAAAACAACTGTGGTTCTGAGCAGGCCAGGTATCATTTTTGTGAAACCATTATGTTTGTGATTCTCGTAATGGTTTATTGACTTGTCCCTGACTTCTCTTTAATTCCATTATCTGTGGAAAAATATTTTCTTATCATGAGTAAATTGAGTTTTTGAATAATGAAGACTAGTGAAGACATAAGGGAGGAAGTCATATGGAGCTACAGGAGTAATTGAAGAGTCTCTTAGTAGAGGCAGGTTTTTCCCCTGAAATAATACTTGCTGAATTTACTACCTCCTGTGCTGATAAAAATGAACAAAGCCTCTCTGCACAGTGTTGTAATATTGCAAGTCCTGTAAGTAGCTGAGCAGCTGCTACCCTCATTAAATTAAAGATAGTAGCAAAATGCAATCGATCTTAATTTGTACAGTGATGAGCTCTGAATAGATTGCTAATTGTCCTAGCAGACATAGATTTTATGTTTCTCCTGTGATTCTTCATTTCTTCCCTAATCTTGTGACAGACATGAAGCACAGGAAACTGCCACCCTAGAATATGGTGCCACCCAGAATATAAACTCAGGCTGGTTTATTTTATATGCTATAGAAAGTACTCCCATGAAGAAGGAGAAACATCTCCACTGTTTTCATAACAATACTACATTTATAACTCAAAAGTGCAAATTCCATTTGACTGCAGCCACCTTTACTATGCCTCATGCATGAACAGAGATTTTTTTTTTTGGTATTGCACATTACAAATTACTGTAACTTATCACAGACAAGTGATCAATTCAGATACCTAACACAATGAGACTATGAGCATCTGGCCTTCACAGAAGGTGAAAAAATAGCTGTGAAAAATGTAATTGGCATGTAAACAGGTGTACCCACATAAGATGCATATTCTTCCAAAGATATAACAGATATTATTCAGAGCATATTCTGGGTTAAATGTTGTCAACTTAAGCCAGTTCTTATCAGTTTTTTTGCATAGGGATTTTATCACTATGGTGCCTGCCTCAAAAAATGGTCAATATGTACATCATGTATTTATCAACAAGCAGAAGATTGAGAGGGAAAGGGGAAAGAAATAGTGCCCATTTAGTGGTGTTTGTAGCAATAAACTTCCACCCATCTGCAACATGGAAATGGTAGAGTCACTGGGATTCAAAGAGCAGCAAGAGCACTCAACAGTTCAAAGTCCTTATGTAAAACTCCCATCAATGCCATAAACCCTGTGCCACACTGACTTGCAGCCATCCCCAAGGAATACGATGACAATCACACGGAGCACATCTGTGCACAGAACAGATAATGGGAGAGGGATGAATGGTTTTGCCCTTAGAAACAGAAAAAAGTCTTCAGGCTTAAGAGGCACAGGTGCACCAGATCAAATATTAATTGAATTTAGGTACTTTGGTCTTTTCAAGGGCCTACACATAGAAATGCTTTCAACTATGGTGCTCAATTTTTAAGCATCTTGAAACTACAATAAATTACATGAGCCCTGAGGGGGTTTTCTGTTTGTCTCTTAATAACACAGGTGGCAATTACAAATATATAGAGGATTAGCAAGCCTCCTCACACAGACCAGACCTTCAAAAAAGCAAAATAGATGCCTTTACCCTCAACCCACTTGGGAGTGCAATTCAGACATCTTGCTTTCACATTGCTAAAAACAAGTGGCCTCCCCCATTAGAAGTTCACAATCTTTAATTGTGAATAATGCTTTGAAACAGTTCAAACAAAAAAAATCCATGCAACTCTCCTCATTTGCAGTACAGCTGGCAGGTGGTCTAGCTACTCAGCTGCTACAATAGTACAGCTTAGGGGATCTTTCTTAGCCACCAGTTGCTACAAAATGCAAAACTCTTCAGTTGAAGCAGTTTCAGTTTAGAAGGAAATAATAACTTCTACAAGACTAAACCTAGAAATACATACCCCAGACCTACTGATATGGGTGACAAGTTGGATTCCAGTTCCTGCTTCAGTGCACACTTGTGTTTCACTAACAAGGATCTGTATAACCCTCCATTCACAAACAGTAACAGACATCCAGCCTGTACACAACAAATTAGACTATTTAGAGAGGAGCAGCTTCAAACTGAAAAAAAAAAAAAACCAAAAAAAAACCAAAGCACCCCAAATCAAAGACCATCAGTAACTTCACAATGAGGAACTTTCAGAGGGAATGATATTCTGTCCTCCCTTATTCCAGAAAGTAGTCTAACCACTGCTTGCCAGGCAGCTTCACAGAGAGAAGCATGGGTTCTGGACTACAGCAAAAACACCCTGCCACAATCTGGAGCTAGGCAGCCCAACAAGGCAAGCACCCTAATAAGTACCAAGGACAGAAATACAGCTGCTAGTCATTTAGTCACAAGTTTGTACACCAGGACCCCATACTTATAAGCAGAACCCTCCCCACACATTATACAGGATACCTGTGTGTCCAGTTTGAGAGAGAAAATTCCAGAAGGAAGCAAGAAGTTTAAAATTATGTTACTAAAACTTTACTATGATAAGGGTTGTGACAATTCAATCTTCTCATCAAGTTGAATGAAATTTTGCTTTTTCTTTTTTTTTTTTAATATTTTAGAAATGCCCAAATATTACCAAGTAGCCAAGAACAAGCCTCATGGTATTGTTTTCCTCAAAGGACTTAGTAAAAGCAGACAAAATACCACTTTCTTTATCAATAATGAAATATATGGAGCTTAGAATGTTTGGACTGCATATCCTACAGTACCTGTAACAAGTGAAGTTATGCATTTGGTGAAAAAGAAAAAGCAGTGTTTGATAGAAATGGCAATGCTGAATGAGATCAGTATGAATGTACTTGTAAATAAGTTCTATCACTCAAGAATCACAAATAATACGCATCTTACCATCTCTTGCTCCAAATCAGGACAACCTGGTTTTAAAGTAATCATCAAGATACAAGAAAATATATTATTTCATCTGAAATCAGATAAAACCAGACTTTTCTAGTCAAGTCATTGCATTAATCTTCTGTAAAACATCACGAGCTTTTCTCTCACTGCGAACAAGCCATTGTTTTGACAACCTTTTTTAGACATGCTGAGAAGCATTTTTTTAAATAGCAAGGACATTTTAATTGTGGATGACATGAATCAACTGTGTGAAAGAACAGCTGCATCTTCAGACGACATGAAGAAAAGCGTGATCTGGATGCAAAGGAGGGTAAAACAGTCTTTCATTGTACACTTGCCATTTTTCTACAAGTTCTACTTCAGAAATTTCACAAAAGGTTTTATCAACAGAAAATAAGGTGCTAGGGACAAAGTTATTTTATGTGCATCTAGAGCCTATGTTAACCTGGTTCAAAGACTGTCTAAAAAATGAGTTGTTTTCTGTTCACCAAAGCACACTTCTTCCCTGAAGTTGGTGATGAGAGAGCTCAATGTTAAATTAATCTGATCTCATGAGTCTAAAAACAGAGCCTTCTCATTTTATGTTTTATACTTGGAAGAAAAACACTGGAGTACAAACAACTATGAAACTCAGCCTTTGCAGGTTAGGCATATTTTAATCATTCTTATAGGATTATTAGTTATGTCTTACAGAAAAGCTCTCAAATGCAGGAGGAGGCCTCAATAATTTAGACAGAAATTGAACTACAAAGCATACCTTGAACACAAGGACTGACATCCAGCCTCTGGCATGCTGCCATCAATAGTAATTACTGCTTGGTACTTCAAATACCACAACAAATGTAAAACAAGAAGGCAAGGTATGCACTCCAACTAATATTTGGTGCTGTGTACACTGCTGTTCTAGCCACTGCAGACACTGTTCTCTCCCAGGCAGAGAAGTGACATAAGGCCACCATTTCCCATCTTTCACAAGTTACTGAGACACAGGAAAGGATTACAAGATCTTTAGAAGTTCTTCTTGAATGTACTACAGTGGAATTTATCAAACAGTGAGAGCACTTCAAACCTGAAAACTCAGCACTTCCAGTTCACTCTAGGCTGGGAGTTGACCATGGTGAAGCCAACAGTAGTCTAGTGAATGAAAGCAATATAAACCAGTTCAGAGGCATGAAAAGAAATGCTACTCATAGCTGTTTTAAATTTAAAATACCAGATAAATTTCACATTAAACTTAAACAGAGGAAAACCCTACAGAAAATTCCAACACTTCACCAGAACAAAAGTGGTTTTAAGTGACTTTTCCTAACCCAAGACATTGCTATGAAGTCAGCACATAAGATAGACAAATACAACACAGATAAATGGCAAAATAGGCCAGTGGCACATTTTTGAGGAGAAAAGTATAAAATATCTCCAGAGTGAAAGAAGAATTAGCAAAATCAGTTATAAACAATAATTCTATGAAGATGATGGCATTTATCCTCTTTTCTTTCGGAAATTTTCAAAATACTCTTATACCTCACTCAAATACCAAACTCTTTCATATAATATTAGATTCTCCACACAGCCACAGACATTAAGTAAGCCAGCATTTTACCAATCTTATTTATTGAAACCTTACTACCAGTTTTGCAGGAACTTGTAAAACATGATTATATGTAGACAGAGAAAAATCAATTAACAATCAGGCAAAGGAGATCTTGTCTATGGAAAGCAGAGAATAAGATGTCTGATAGTATATATAGGACCATAGTTGGCTCATCTTCTAGGGATACTGAAAAATAGGGAAATAAAATAAACAACTGACAGAGCAATAGCAGAAAATCACTTTCTGTACTGTTATGAAAGTACAGTTTCATAACAGTATGCTTAAAATGCTCAAAATACAATCAGCTTCTAAATTAATTCTGCCTGGCACAAGTGATCCATAATCAGTTTACAAGTAATTCTCAAACTGAGAAAAATATACTATTCCCACGATCTGTATGCATACTATTTAACAACCAAAAACCCTCATGAGCTATCAAGATCAAGTTTTTAAAACAGCTTCTTCCAATGACAACTGATTTTTTACTTGAAATTTAGTTTTCAGTGCAAATTTCAGCACCCTTTTCCAGCTATGCACTCACATGGAAAAATACAGATAGGCAAGAGACTTGAATTTACATTTTCTGCAATTTCATCTCATGGGATGAAATGCTGTGGATACAAATTACAGGGAGAAAATTACTAGATTAGACCTCAGATCTCTGAATATTTAGCACCATAACATTTTCTGCCTTGAAACTATTATTTGCAGGTTGGGAAAAGAAGCTTCTGCCCTAAACTGTAGGAAAATTCCCCTAAGAAAGGGAAATTGCATCTAAAAACTGCTTCCACCAAGGCTAGTCCGATAAATTCCTTAAAGCAGGGGTGAAAATCCTATTAGTTGGCTTATGCTTTTCAGAGCTTCAAAAGGTATCCTTTGAAGCTGAAAAAAAACTTCTGAAGTGACCAGTGATGCAAACAAACTTTTTAAATGACAGGCTATTATGCAATACTGTATTCTTCCTGATATTCTGTAAATAGGGAAATGATCAAAGTCGCACAGGGATCTGAAAAACATGCCAGTGAAGTTAAGGCTTTTCCCACTTCTGCTTCAATACAATAGCTTTTGCTAAGTAAGCAGGAGCATTCAGCTGGACAGCCTCCCTCTTAACCATCCAGCACTTCACAGCACACTTTCAGGTTTTAAAATCTCTCATTAAGCCCCCACCAATTTTAATACCCCATGGATTTCAAGACCTTTCTGCAAGATTCACTTCATTTTCAGTCCTAGAATTATAAAGTACGCTCACTGTTCCTGCAAGAGACAAAGAATAATTAGGAGAACTGGTCAGGTTTTCAGTTTGCCTCAGTGATATTCAGCCACATCTATAAATTTCAAGGTGAAGCATAATGAAACATTATGTAACCAAGTCTCTCCCTTTATCTACTAAGAGCAAACCCAAAATATATCAAAATCTGTAACCATCTAATACTAAATGAAATAAACAGCCACCAAAACAAGAAGGGAGATTTGGGAAGGTGGAGCAGGGATGTTAAAATTAGAAGTTTCACATGAAGCTAAGTTCAAAATTTTGATGCAGCTTTAAACAATTCAAAGACTTCATTTGACACACCACCAATAGATTAAGAGAAAGATTATGAAAATTATGTCTCAAGTAGGTAATTCACAAAACTTTCAGACAACTCCAACAACACCTAAATAAGTATGAAGGCAGGGTATAGGAAGTACTTTCATAAACAGATCCATGTATGGTAACATTTATATTCTGAAGCTGTTGTTAATTTTCATTTTGAGTGAGAAAAATATTTGGAAAACATTTGACAATGGAACTCATTTAATAAACAAACAAAAATATCTCACACGTTATATTCCTCTCACCTCCAGCACTCAAATCTTTTCTCCATTCACTGTTGGCCACAGTCCAGATGTCTAGATGGAAATGTTTACAGTTCCTCACCTCTTACAGGCTCACAGACTGGTATATGCAGTATCCATCTTCCCCCCTCCACCCAAAAAAGTAAAGCTCAGCTACTGAACGGTCTCAAGACTATTTCACCACCTCTAGATGCTGTAGTGCCAAGACACTCATGTCACAGAAGCCAGAACTGCCAAGGGGACAAACAGCTGGGGAAGGCTCAAGCCACACCATAGGAAATCCTCAAAGTGTGTATAACACACCACAGCCCTGGAAGCCTCAGGAGCTGCAACACTGTCCATCAAAATAACAGAGATTCAAAATCCTGGCATTTTACCAAGCTTGGCAAGTCTGAGGTCCAACAGCAGATATCCAGCACAGCACCTCAACAGTCTTCCAGAAACAGTCAGGTTTCTGTGCTTCCTTCTTGGAATCATGGGGGGTTTGCAGCATGAAGCAGAGAAAACTTCAAAGCTCCTTCAGTCCAGCAGTTTTGTTTTCTAGTGACTTGATAAATAATCATAAATCCCCAAGACCCATGGATAATACATTATACTGTGGAACATGATAGATATCGAGAACATGTGGGCAAATCCCCAGAACACTCAAGTAAGGTGATTAGTTTTCTAAATAATACTTTTATATATGTGTATCATCCCTAGCTCTCTGTCTGTGGTAGGTGTAGTCAGAGCAGAGCTGGTATCTGTTGAAGTTAGCATACTTGTCTCACGCCTAACACAAGTCCAGTTTTCTAAAATATTACTGCAAGTTTCAGCCTGGGGTATCTGCATGGGAAATACCTGGCTTTCCTAAAAGCAAAAATACATTCATTTAGATCCTAATTCCAGCTACTTCAGGGAAGCACAAAACATGTATCAATCTTTCCAAACACCTACTTGTCTCACCTATGTGATAATCACTCCCAAGAACTCCTGCACACTAGAGAAACAAAGACTTTCCCTAAATTCATATGAAAAATTGGAATTTTGATTCACAATTCATAGAATCACAAGGACACTCTCACAAACACAGTTCCTCATCCATAGGCAATACTGCTCTACAAGATCTATCTATCTATAAGCATTGGCAACAGACTATTCCTTCTGTCTTTATCCCCAGTTCCATGATAAAAACATATCATTAGCCAGAATTACTCTAAAATATGGCCTGGTTGTATAAACAGTTACTTCAATGCCTCAGCGAAATTAAGGAGATTCAAACATGTTCTATAGATGATTAACTGTTTTATTATGTCATCTATTGAATTTGCCTTATAAATGTTCTTGTTTTCTAGATTTAATTCCATCATTCCACAGTTCATCTTACTTGTACCAATTTCTGCCTCCATTTTAGTAATTAATCAGACTAATTTATATAACTTAATTCCTGAGAAGTTAACTTCTGCTGTTTAATTGCTGACAGCTTGAGAAAAAAGCACTTTCTAAATACGTTTTAAAACCAGTGATTTATACTGTTAATGCAATAAAAACAAAGACAAAACAAAAGCAACTGCAGAGCTAAGAGCTTTTGGTGAATGCCAAAAGGCCTTTAAAATGCTGTTCATAGTCTATATGATACAGTCAATTTTATCATTCTTTCTGTGAATGCAATTGCTTCTGCTGAATGTGCTGACAGAGAGGTACAAGTCCACAGATCGTTGGTGCTTGTAGAATTGTTTATCATTCTTAAACTTAGTGGTGTATGAAAAAACACAGAAAAAGAGTGTGAGTTACAAACTGAGATCATAAAAATTAACTTGGCTGAGGCTGTCTCTTTGAGGATTTAGAATCATGGCCCAAATAAGCCACAAGGAAAAGGGATGAGGAATTTGTCAGGGACACAAACACTGAAGTACAAAATACGTTAAACAACGATAGCGCAATCGAGACTCACACGACACAGGAAGAAAGCTATTTTACAAAGTGAAAGTGAGGGTTCAACATCAGAAGAAACGGGATGTACTATTTAAAAACATTATATAATTATCTCTCCTATAATAACTCCTAAAATAATTTTTATTATTTGATGATAAATTACTATAACCTTATTCAATCATAATCTGTCATCTTTAAAGGAGGATTTTCCAAGATTACCAGACCTATAGAACTGCTGATTTTACTTTCATCTGTCTTGTTATTCCAACAGATAGTACATCATTCTGATTGTCCTGTGGAAGTTATATTATGCATTACAGCAGTAGACATAGCAGCAGCAAAACACTTTGTCACTGGCTAAAGAAGAGTTTAGTTAAAAAAAACAAAACAAAAAAACACCAGGACATTTTGCACAAAGCCTTACAGAATAGACAATAAAATATACCCTGGTTATGACCCAAATATCTTGGTTAAGGATCTCCTCTGAAAAGAGAGGAGAAATTTGGTTTGCTTTAACTAAGAAGCTGTTCCATGTAATATGAAAGAAGATGACACAAAAGGAACCAAAATGAGACCATTTCAAGGAATCAATGACAGAGCTGTACAAGAGGAAAGCATGACAGAGAAACAAGGGTCTGAGGAATAAAGAAGAAAAAAAGTAAAAGATTGAGATGATGCCCAAAGATCCTGCAGCTCTTCAGCATTCAGGCAGACATGAACATACTTCATGAGGAAGGATCACCCTGAAGGATCACCACCTGCATGGAAAGAAGCCCAAGAATCTGCACAATAATGCATATTTTTCACTCTCGGAATTGCAGGGCTCAGCATTTGTTTGAATAAGGATTATAGAGTAGAAAAAGATGCCATAATTAAAACAGACTACTTCAACCTGAATTAACAAATGAGCATTATCAGAACAAGAGTGCATTTAGAAATTTCATTAGGAAAGAGCAGCCATATGTAGAAGTTGTCAAGAAGAGAAACTCGAGTTTTAAGCATGTTCTGAGACTACTCTCACTTGAGAGAAAAAATGAAGAAAAAAAAAAGAGAGATGGTCTGAGGAAAAAATACCCCTCGAGTACCCTATAAATGAATGTCACTCACCCTCTTGGTTCTCCCTATTCCTGCCTAGTCAGGGCTTTTTCTTTCTTCAAGGACACTGAAGAACATTTAACCTTTTCTAGAGATTAACTTCCTGTCAACATTACAGAGACTCTTTACATTAAAGAACAGACTGCAGTTTCTGGAGCTTCTGATCTATTTTAAGATCTGAACCTCAAAAGCATTGGCCAACAAAGAGGGAAGTATGATATTCCCAACACAGCAACACAATATGTCAAAACAAACATACTAGAACCAGGGAAAAGCCACTAGGGAAGTTAGGCTGGAGATAGAGTTGGTCCATTTAATATGTCTCAACAAATAAGAAACATGCTTTTTCAACAAGTTTTCCAAAATTTTTAAAGAGTCCTAGTTATATGCAACAATTATGAAGTATATCAAGCTAAGTCTGCATATTATGGGACACATAACACAGGAGAAAATTTTCATTCTTCAAAGCCAAAGGCTGCATCAGACAATCTCCCAAGACTCCCTGTCTATTCGGAGTGACAGAAGCACCTCAGGCTGCTTTAGGAATTCTGTATCATCTCTGGAGCCGTGTAATGACTGAAGGCAGGTAAGTACTGTAAGACCAATTGATATGGGGGTCTTTCTTATCCACACCTGCTCTGATAACACATGTAGACGTCTGTTCCCAGAAGTGATAACTTTCTTTTGACTACAGATTTGATTTGAACATGAAGAAACATAGCTCTTAAGAACAAAATCTAATGGAACAGAAGCATAATTCTATTGCCACTGCTGAATGTAAAATTTGGCTTGCAGCAGGATACAGAAGAATAGTCTGAGGTATTTTTTATGTTTATAAAAGCAACACTCAGAAATTAAAATAAATTCTCAACTTACTCTCATGACATAAGGCCAAATTTTAATCAAGAATTAACAACAAAAATGTATCTTCATCAGTTTGAAGGCAACTAGATACAAAACTAGCAAATTATTTCATGCTGAATAGACAAACTTCAAAATACAGAAAGAAACAACACATCTGTAGTACCAGTTGTCACCACACCTAAGAAGTATATTTTCTCCAGGCAATGAAAACAATGAAGCAACAACTTCATTTTTTCATTATCTCATTTTGCCTTTAGGATCATTCCTTTTTCCATGCCACACTTGCACCAGACAAACATGTGACCTTGCTAGGAACAAAGGAACATGCAAGGCCAGGGGAGAAAAACACTTTTACCTCCACTAAATGAAAATGGATAACCAAGGTTCAGCCCCAGGAATAACATATATCACAAATAATAGTGAGTACCTGCTTCCTGGGAGATTTACACAATAGAGTTCACACGTCAGCAACTGTTTGCCTATAATATAAATTCAAATTGACAAGACTGAGGTATTATGGAACAGCATTTATCTCAAGATTGTCAGGAGAAGTCATTTCATTTCTTATGATTCATTTCATTTAGTTAGTGTATTAACTGGATACATTATTGATCTTTGCTCCATCCAATTTCAGCTTCTATAGCATGGACAAAGTGATCCAAAAAATATCAGTCCTCCTTTTTTTTTTCTTGAAACACAGCAATGTCTGATTAATATCTAAGACAAACATCTCACTGTATTAGATGTCTTATCAAAGGAACATATTCTGGAACAAGCAGCTGCTTTTGAGGAATACATTAGTGTGAAAGTCAGCTTTTCTATAGTTCTTCTCAGAATATCTAGAAAACTGTTGTTCTAGATACTGTGCTGTCCCCTTTGCTTGATTGGATATAAAGGCAGTGATAAAGCAATGAGGACAGTCCTTGTACACTGGAGGAAAAAAAAAAAAAAAAAACTACAAGAAAGCAGAATAAAAAAGGTTGTCAATCAGAGTAAGACTGCTATATGTCTGGGTGGCACCACCCTTCAGGCAGAGAGGGCTGCTTCAAACATATACAAGCCACAGCTGTCACTCTGCAGAACTGCACATCTACTCTAAGACAGTATCTTTTGACAGCTGCTACAAATATTATGAATATCATGGATATCCTGTTATTTTCATCTGACAGTCTCTGAAGCATAAGGAGCTAGCTATTACCAAAAAAAAAAAAAGAGAAAAGGGGATGTGTGCGTGTAATAACACAAACAGCAGGAGAAATCACATTAGGATGTCCTCCTAATGCTGAGATGGTCAGCAAGCATACAGGTGAGACTGGGATACTGTTTAATTTTATTTGGATTGGCAGCAGGATTTGTAACTGAGAATCAATCTTCACTCTTCCCTAAGCCCTCTCCCATTTTAGGAATGAATCGAGTTTTAAAACCCTGGAAAAAGATACCATTAACATGTTTTACTATGAAGTTGCCTTAGAGTAGGAGAGGAACAAATGGCAGCATTCTACTTTTGCAGCAGCTCTGATTAGATCCAGCAAGATCAGAGTCCCACTGAAAAAGGCTCAACATAAAGGAAGAATAGAAATGTTACTTTCCCAAGAGCTTACAGTAAAGACAGAAAGAAGTCAGGAAATCACTCAAGTAATCTGCAAGCCAAAGGACAACTAACTTCACATCTCTTCCACTAATTGTCTCCAGAGCCAACACATTCCTAGCAGTTTTAGCTTCCCACAGGAAAATCAGACACTTCTGATGCCTGCAGTAATTGTGTCAGTGGATGTTCACATCCTAGATTCAAAGTGTCCTGTACTGCTGAGGTCTTCCTGATCTCAGTGGCTGCTGCACACCTTTTGATGGCTTGTTGCACACGGGTGTTCTGCAAACATAAACGTGCTGCCAAAGTCAGCATTTTTCCTGAGGAAGGCAGCCCTTGGCAGAAACAATTTGCTTCTAATGTTTAAAATGGCTGATCTCACACTTCTCCATTTTCCGGTCTTATGCGATTTTCTCATGGGCAGCCATTCCAATTCACGATAAAATTCCCACCTTCACATCGTAACGCTATTTTGACAGCACCACTTGCCAGTCTGTCGTCCCACCCGCAAGAAGCACTACCGGCAGAAATTTAACCCGTTCACTGAAACGCGGGTAGCCAAGCTGTTCAGGCAGGACTCTTAATCACAGTTACAAATTACAGCCAAATAAAAGATGCCAATATGATTTTAGCTGGAGTTCCCGTTCCAGAGCTGGAGCGCGCTGCCCGCACACGCAGTGCGCACGCGCCCCCCTGCGGCCCCCGAGCGCCGGTGCGGGCCCGGCTCCGCCAAGGATCGCGCCTGGATCGCGCCAGCTATTAACACTTCGGGAGCAGCTCTGAGCCCCGCCCGGGGCTGGGCACACAGCACCGTGTCTGTCACACACTCACATTTAACCGTGTGAAATTACCGCCTCAAATAGGGCACTCAAACATTACAGAATACATGCTATAAAACTAACAAATGTACAGCATCCCAGGCTACAGCGCAGCGTCTTGGAGAGATTTACACTTTATTGATACAGTTGCAAAAACAGCAACTCAGTTAAAATTCTGTGTTTACTGTCTCAATCCTTTGTCCTCCTCTTAAAACAAATACTCTAAAGTCCTTAGGTGAGAAGGAAACAGAAAAGTAACAATATTTACCTAATCTCCCTGTTCTTCATGAATCAAATTAGGCTTATTTGTTCTGCCTGTTGTTTGGGCTTTTTAACACGTAAGTGGACATAGCACATAGCAAGTTTAGAAAGAGGTAGTACAGTTTCAGGCGACAGGAGACATTAACAACCACCATACGTAGACCTTGCCGATGCTTCAAGAATTATGCAAGACTTGCATAAAATCATTATTGTTCTAAGTGCGCATGCAATAAAGACAGCAAAGACAGGACTTCTGATACAGTAGTAAAACAGAGCACTCAACTTGTGGTTGCTAAGAAATATAAACAGTGATCCAGAGAACTGCCAGATTAATCCAGCTGGGATAGACATCCAAACAATTATACACTAATTACTTTTTTTAAAATTGTTTCAATAGGATGACACCATAATTGGCTAAGAGACCAGACAAAGCCCACAAAAATCAATGGAAAATAGAAAACCTTCCCTTGACTTCTCTGGGCTTTGGTCTATGTCACAAACTGCAACACTGACAGCCAGGAAATGAAAAAACAGAATTACACAGAAAGCAGTTCAAATTCAATCAGTCTTTCACAGCCAGAACCCCACAGAAATTCAATATCTCTCCATTTGCTATCTCACATTTATATACCCATCTTTTAGTTTTTGTCTGTACAGCACACAATTAGAAGGTAATTACCTAAATTATAAATTCTTCATATCATTAAAGCGATTAATAAAATTTGATTTTCAGTGTAAGAGCATTCCCACAACAATCAAGAAAACAATTCTTCCTGACTGCATCCCAAACTTGATAAGAACTCCATTTCTATTTCAACCTACTCCATCTAATTATGAAGCCTTTTGGCAGATCCAAATACTGCATAAAGTCACCCAAATTAAAGAAGGAGGGAGAAGAAAAAGGTACCTTGTTAAGGTACCTCATCTTTTTTGTAGAAACATTTTGCTCTCATACCTCAGCTTTGCCTTCAGCAAGTTTTGGAAGGTTCTAATTAAAAGATGCTTTGAGCACTGGGCAGCATAAAGCCTGGTGATTTCCTGAATTAAAGCCTACAAATGCTCCAATGCTCATCCCATCCAGTATTTTTACTCTCCTGCCTCCAAGTTAAATACAAGGACCTATATGCTGCAAAGCACAGCTGATTTTGCATGTTCTTGCACAAGTTTTTTTCAGACTACTTTACACCTAGACCCCTTTCAAGCATTTTGCACTCAGGAGCAAGGGCCATGGCAACCTCAGAGTGCTGAAGTCCAAAGCCATGGCTAGAAAATGACACCGTGTCTGCATCTTTCTAAGCAGCAGCAGCTACACCACCAGTTACATGTGTTGCACAAGCAACGGCATGTGACACCCAGCAAGAAGGGATGTGTCACACCTTCCACTTTTCCTTCCACTGATCCTACTCATCTGTGGGAAAAAAAAATTACTTACAGATGACACACTTGAAACTTTTATGAGCTTCCTTTTATGAGCAAAACCTTTAGTGGAAACATCATAAAGTTGATTAAAGTGTGACCGTTATCATTACAAGGGAGATGATTCTGCCCCTCTACTCCACTGTTATGAGACCTCCCATGCAGAGTGCTCCCAGCACAGGAAAGATATTGATCTCTTGGAGCAAAGGCACAGGAGGGTCATGAAGGCTGGAGCACCTCTTCTGCGAAGACAGCCTGAAGGAATTGGGGTTGTTCACCTGAAGACGCCAGGGCACTTCCAGTACCCAAAGGGGGCTGCAAGAGTGCTGGAGAGGGACTTCTTACACGTGCCAAGCGGGAACGGCTTCAAATTGAGAAAGAGTAAGTTTAGACTGGATAAAAGGGAGAAGCCTCTTAACTGTGAGGATGATGAGACACTACCACAGGTTTCCCAGAGAAGTTGCGGATGCCCCACCCCTGAAAGTGCTCAATGCCAAGTTGGACGGAACTCTGAGCAACCTGGTCTAGGGGAAGGTGTCCCTACCCGTGGCAGGGGGGCTAGAACTAGATCATCTTGAAGGTCCCTTCCAAGCCAAACCATTCTGTGATTCTCCTCCGTTTCCCCCTCCGCTGCCGGGCGGGCCCTGGCCGCACCCGGGGCTGCCCAGCCCCCGGCGGTGCCCCCTGCCCGGCTGCCTCCCCCCGTACTGCCGGGCTCCGGCCCTCGCTTCGCTGGCACTGCACAGACGGAAACGGTGAGGAAGCCGCTCACTTTAGGGCTTTCGCACGGACTCGGACAGGACCACTTTCGGGCTCCCGCCGCCACTCGCTGCCGAGCTGCCCACAGCGCGCAGGCGGCAGCGCCGGCCGGGGCCCCGTGTCCGCTCACCGCCGGCCGGGCACACCCCCCAGAGCCGGGGCCGGCCGGGCACACCCCCCACAGCCGGGGCCGGCCGGGCACACCCCCCAGAGCCGGGGCCGGCCGGGCACACCCCCCACAGCCGGGGCCGGCCGGGCACACCCCCCAGAGCCGGGGCCGGCCGGGCACACCCCCCACAGCCGGGGCCGGCCGGGCACACCCCCCAGAGCCGGGGCCGGCCGGGCACACCCCCCACAGCCGGGGCCGGCCGGGCACACCCCCCAGAGCCGGGGCCGGCCGGGCACACCCCCCACAGCCGGGGCCGGCCGGGCACACCCCCCAGAGCCGGGGCCGGCCGGGCACACCCCCCACAGCCGGGGCCGGCCGGGCACACCCCCCAGAGCCGGGGCCGGCCGGGCACACCCCCCACAGCCGGGGCCGGCCGGGCACACCCCCCAGAGCCGGGGCCGGCCGGGCACACCCCCCACAGCCGGGGCCGGCCGGGCACACCCCCCAGAGCCGGGGCCGGCCGGGCACACCCCCCACAGCCGGGGCCGGCCGGGCACACCCCCCAGAGCCGGGGCCGGCCGGGCACACCCCCCACAGCCGGGGCCGGCCGGGCACACCCCCCANGGGGGTGGGCAGCAGGGGGGTGTCTCGGAATCGCCTTGGGGAGGGCGGCGAAGCGGTGCTCAGCTATTCCTTAAAACACAGCCCCAGCCCGCCCTTGCCCATGGCCAGCACCGCGCCTGTGCCGGGCTGCAGGGGGAGCGAAGTTAAGGGAAGTATTTTTGGAAAGCACGACATGTGTTTTTTCAAAGCGGCCTTGCTCGGTAGATCGTTCCTAGTAACTGCCAGCACATGCGTGGTGCTGTGGGTGCTCTTTGCCCTTCCATTTCATTTCTGTGCTTTCCTTCCTTTCGAAGGAAATGTCTTCTTGTGGCCTTTCCAGGCCTTCGGGCTTCCTGCCGGACTGTAGTTCACTGTCTACTGAATCTCTATGGGCACCGGGGAAAAGGAGGAAAACACTCATCAGATGCATTTGAAAGACGTCCTTAATTATCCTTAAAAAAAAAAAAAACAAAAACACCTCTAACTTGACAAGTGTTGTGACTTATAATGATGGCTTGCAATCCTAAAAGCACTTCAAATGCAGTGCTTAACACAGCTAAATAAAGCTGGATTCTCATTAAATAAAAAAGAGCTGATGGTTGTTTAAGATCCATCAAATTCTCAGATTTGTAATTTGCCGTTAAAACTTCAGAGCTGACAGTAAAGGGAGGGGAAAGGGGCTTTTTCCTGCTCACTGGCATACCACAAATTACCCAGATCAAAAGCATTACTTGTGGGAGATGCACGTACTAAAAGCACACTGGAGTTCTTATTCCCTTTTCCAGCTTCATGTCCAACTAATTATTCTTTCTCCATAGATATGAATTACTCTAGGTTCATCACCACTGTGAGTGCAGCAAGAAAACCATCTCCAATAAGACTGCTGAGTGAGTAAATGTCCCTTCTTCCCAGTTTCTCTTAAAGTATCATTCTATGTTCTGGTCTGTGCTGGGGTATCATGGCTTAAGACTTTAAAAAGTTTGAAAGAGAACCATGCTGTAAAGCTGACAAATCAACTTGACTTTTGTCAAGCAGAGATGCCAAGCAGGTATAAAGAAAAATAAAGTGAATATCCTTGAACCATTTCAGAAACCCATCCAGACAGACAAATTAGTATTATCACTTTAACAGGTGTCTGAAAAGTCTCTGCTACTGTCTCTGAACCCGGCCTTTTGGCACAGTTTGCAACTGAGTTTATGTTGTGTGTGCAGGAACAAGCAACTGCTTGAAACAACTTGAAATTCAGTCCTAGCAGGTTTCTCCCCACCTCGTTTTCCTGTATCCTGTTCATGTCCATAAATGCCTCAGCACCCCCACCCACTCAGTATTACTACACTTTCCTTTTCCATACTAATCTATCTTTAGGCTACACCATTACATTGTCTTCCATGTGACAGATGGAAGAGCTTAACTGCCTACTTGTTTACTCAGTTGAAACCCACAGAGACCTGACAGAATCCAAGCATGAGACATACATCACTAGTTAAGCCTTCAGGGGTCAATTTCCCCTCTTGGTACGGGGCTGGCATTTGCTGTTCTGCTTAAAATGTTTTATACAGGTACAGCTAAGTCAAGTAATTCAGTCTAGGCAGCCTCTTTTTCAAGTGATACGTTAATATGCATCGTAACAAAAGTATTAAGTAGCACAGTTCCTGTAGAAAGGCATATTGAGCCTGCAGTTTTGATGGCAAAGTAAATCTCTCTTTACCAGGCCAAAAGTCACGGGCATAATGCAAATTGGTGAAATAACTGATAAGAATTAACTCCCCATGTTCAAGTCTGCTAATAAGTACTGGAAAATAAACTCAATAACAGGCCTCTTTTAGGCCAGATCTGGTGTCATCTGTCCTCTCATATCTGATGTAAAACTGTCAAGCCAGCATGAATGCCATATTGTGAGTTCTTAGATTTAATGCAATCAAGTGGCCTTGCTGGATGGATTAAGGTCTGGTCTGCACTGCATAGACAGGATCTGAATTATTGTGAAACTGTGATTTAAAAGCAGGAATTAAGATTTTCTTCATAGCAAAACACTTACACAGTGCCTCTGCCACTAAAACTGGGCTGCCAGAAACATTTCCATTCCCTTATAGAAAAGCTATAATCATCTGTCAGTACGGCTGCCAGATCAGCTGAAGTGAGACTGAATGAAAAACAGAACAAAAAACAAAGCCATTCATTTCAAGTCAATCTAAACAGAAGATCATTAAGATTTTGCATTCTTGAAGCTCAAAAGACATCAGTCATGACAGTTTTTATAATAATAGAACTGTCCAGGTTGTTTCAAAATAAATTACAAACAGCTTTTTTAACTTAAAATGATTTTTTTGTTTTAGTCTGTCTTAACAGTATCTCCCTCTCTGGGCCCCCCAAACACCTATTTAATCTGAGCAGAAAGCTGAGTTTAAGAAGAGTTATCCTTTTGAATTCATGATAGTTAAACAAGTAAATTGAAAAATAGAACAAGTTTTCTGGGCCATTATTAAATATTGATTAAAGGATATGATCACCATTGTAATAATCAAATTTTAACCACTGTGTTTTCCTTTTACTCTAGCTGAATTGATGCAGAAATCTCCTCCATCTCTCATCTCTCTGGCTGGAGGGGCACCAAATCCTAATGGCTTTCCATTTAAGAGGGCAATTGTTGACATTGGACATGGAACTCCTGTTGAGATTGGGGAAGATCTGATGAAGAGAGCTCTCCAGTACTCAGCCTCAGCAGGGTATCTGTCACAGCTGCTTGCACTTCAAGATACCAGAAGCTAAGGATCATAATACCCTTTATTATTGCATTAAGTCACCTGTGTTTTTAAAACCTGTTCATAAAGCCTTTTTTCAAAAAACAGGTTCTTCCCAAAACCCATGGTTTTTTTTATTTGCCTCACTATTTACATTTGAGTTCAAGTGGAAAATTTTACAATGAGTTATGTAAAAAGAAAAAATTCACTTAAAAAACTAATCCTAGTATTTCTCAAGCCAAAGCATTTCCTAGCTGTTAGTATTTGAGAATCCAGACTCCCAAATAAGATGTTATTTAAAAGATACTGTATTACAACACATAGTTTCTATGTTTTGGGTATTTCTTTTCATTTGGCACCATATACTAAAGTCAGTATGTAGAACCTGTGGTAGTTGAGGGGAGGTATTTATGGAATTGTCATTTTTGGTACAAAAATTGCATATCATTACATTACTTTAGTGCTCATGTAAACTTCTCAGCAGACAGCACTGAGTCAGGTGAGGACAGGTTTGCAAAAATACTTGGGTGCCTACAGAGACACATGGGGCATCAGTTAAAACTTTCTTAATAATTAAATGAACCAGCCATTTGTGAACATCCTACAAGATCTTAAGACTTTTTTGGAAAACGTGTTTTAGAAATCCTTGTCATCTGCAGCAGGTTACAAGCAGCATTAGGACTTGTCACACTTCCACATTCGAGTACAGAATGATCATTTCTAGGAGTGGGTGTTGTTCAGCCTCCACCCTGTTTCATCCTTGGCAAATAATTTCTGCCCAGATTTCACTATGATAATCTGTTTTATGGACTACAGATGCCCATCTTATTTTCTTAATTTGATAAAGCAGTCATAGCAATTGCACTTAAGTGTATCTGTGTGACAGTTGAAATCAAACTCAGGACTGCATGCTAGATTTGGCAGGGATTGAGAGGAACAGGCTAGTTTTGGCCTACATAAGGTCTTAGATGTGCCTTCTTATTCACGTTTCAGGATTCCAGAGCTGTTGTCTTGGCTAAAAGATTTCCAGCAGAACTTACATGATCCTCCCACAGCCAATTACAGTCCTGAGCAAGGACAGATGGAAGTGTGTGTCACAACTGGCAGCCAGGAAGGCTTGTGTAAAGTAAGACCAAAATATTCATATGTTAGAAGCATTTCATTCAGGGAGATGTTTCTTCTTCCAACAGTTCATCTATACTCAGCATTAAGTGCCCTCTATAACTGTATGCAGGGTACAGTTTCATGTACTGTTTCTTCATAGATATGAATTACTCTAGGTTCATGTACAAGAGAAGGGAAATGAAATAAAATTGGAGTGGCATTCTAGACTGTCAGGACTGCATGAAAGTTCAGGTAACCAAAGAGCCTGTGTACAAAATATGCTATAAGGTAACATTTCATGTTACTCAAGTAGTGCAATAATAAGTGCATAGAAGCTTTACCATAATTCTTTTCTAAATATGTTTGGTTTTTTTTTTTTTTTACTTCCTGATTTTTTGGGGTTTTACTTCCTGAAATAATTACCCTTTCCAGTCCACTCTCACTGCTGTTTTAGTTTACTAAACTAAAGGGTGCTTCAGAGCACTGTCTTTCCATGTCAAGTTATCTTAATTAGGCTCTAAAACAGATTTTTCATCCAATCATTGCCTTTCTCACAGGCAGAATATTTATATGGTTAGGGAATTACTAGTATCTAATCACGATTTTTAATCCCACTAAGGAGTCAAAAGTATGAAGCACATGTACAAAAACTGAACAGTCTTGAAAACAGAATCTTTTCTTTTGCAGGTGTTTGAAATGCTCATTAATCCTGGAGACAACATCCTTTTGGATGCACCCACATACGCTGGGACACTAGCAGCTGTAAGTATTCCTTAGCTACAAAACATTGTGAATGTTACATTTGAACTAAACAGCAGTTTAGTGCCTCATCTGCAGTCTTACAAACACTGTCAGTATTTGCCATAAAAACATATTTAAGAGTCAAGATTTTAGTGTCCAACCAGTTAAGTTCATAAGTATTAACTCATAGAAGGTTTTCTACTAAAAGTTCTATGAAAGCTGTTTGAAGTTCCTCTTCCAAACACTAGTTCATCAAGGGCTAAGATCACATATGGGACTGGAAAGAAAGTCATCAGGACCTAGTTTGGTTGAATTAAATTTATAACAAGTGGGTGTGTTAGCATGTCAGCATGTTTAGCTGAAGTATTTAATGATCAGAATATACAATAGCTATAAATAGTATAATATTGGAATAGGCCTGAAACACCCATATATGAGTATGAAGACACGAATTAGTGAGAACTATACAAAAGCAGCAAAGTTTACTCCTGAAAAGTAGTTTAATCAGTATAAAATTAAATGTCAGCTCAAAATGCATAAGAGCTGCAAGAAGGGTTAGAATGAATACACCACAAATTCAGTTGTCCACCCTTGCATCAAAATAAATTGTTATTGTTTACTGTCTTAAATTTGAACATATAGTCTAATCAGCTGTACTTTTTTAGGCATGTATTTTGACAATGCAGCAGCTTGCAGTTTTACTTAAAAATGCAGAGCACTACATGGTACAAATTGAAATTCCACAGAGGAGAGACAGCAAGCTTTTTCATTGGTATTTTACCTATATGTTTTCATACTGCTGTCAACATGTCACTGCAGTAGCATCATTTAATTCTCCTTTGTATTGCTGAATATATCTATTGAGAGAACAGATTCCTTGCCCTCTGTCAGGGAAGAGTAGCTTAAAGCTCTGACATTTCCACCAAAGTAGAGTGTAAATTGTCAGTAGGAAACAAAGGTGCTGTGACCTTAACAGTCTGTGGTGAGAGCACAAGAAGTCCTGAGAGAACAGTTCAGATTTACAAACTCCATTTCTGCTTGAAAAGCCAAATCTGATTTCCTAGAGAAGAGCAGCAATTGAACATAGGAGTTACCCATTTCCTCTGAGTTGGCTTAGTAGAACAAAGAGTAATGTGGTAAGTTTGACAAGCCTTACAGCAAATTCAGGCAAACTTTTGAGTCATGGAGCTTCAGATACCTATAAAATCAAAAAGAAAGACTTTGTATTGATGAAATGTTATGGTGCCAATGACAAAAGGAAGGCCTTTGAATTACACAATTATGACAGTTTTGTTCCTTCTATTAACAGCTGAGACCCTTGGGTTGTAACATAATTAATATTCCTAGTGACCAACATGGCATTATTCCAAAAGCTTTAAAAGAAATTCTGTCTGCTTGGAGCCCAGAGGATGTAAAAAGTCGTAGCAATCACCTCCCCAAATTCCTGTACACTATTCCAAATGGATGCAACCCAACTGGCAACTCGCTGACCACAGAGCGCAAAAAGGAGATTTACCAGGTATGGAGCTGTGGTCTTGTCAACCTTGCAGGTGGAAATAAACATCAGTCTTGTTTCAGCTTAAGGTATCCCATGTTTGGTATTTGGGCCCATTATTGTTCCAGTAGACATTTCTCCTAGAACTTGTTTCTAGCAGAATCTCTTTCACAGCAGCTCTTCAGAAGTAGACTATGCCTTAGGTAAATCGTCTTTCAATGGCAGCTGGTACCTTTGCCATGGGCTTCTAACTGGACTTATTGAATGTTGCCTGCACAGTTTGAATGCCACATGGAACAGGGCTTCAGTTGCATACAAGGGTCCATGTACTACAGGTACCATGATTACTCTTACAATTTTTTTGATATCTAAATTGGGCACTAGAAGGCTTCTCTTCAAAATCATCTTGTTCCAACCACCAATCAATAGAATCATAATATGATGCTGGTTAAAAAAAACCCACCTGACTGAATTTGCAGTGTCTTTAACTTTTATTCCTTTTCTTACTTTTTATTAATTTATTTAGCTTGCAAGAAAATATGATTTTCTCATAGTAGAAGATGATCCTTACTACTTTCTTCAATTTGAAAAGGTAATTTTTCTTTCATAATCCTTAGTAACACCTTATTTTCTCGGGAGAAACTAAGGTTTCACAAGAGAACTAAGATTTGAGCCCTGGACCTTCCTGCATGCCTCTTGGTAGCATGTGCTACCAGTGCAATTGTAGGCCTCACAGTCTGTGCTCCTTTCAGTAATTTTCCCCTTTGTGGTATTTTATATCCTGTTAATTAGTGGCTCAAATTTCTCAAGCCTCATACAGAATAGAATTTTTCAGTAATCAGAAAATGACAAAGACTTTGGGTTCAGAGCAAAGCAAGTATGTCACTGAAGCAGCACTTGAAATTTGCAGCCTCTTAATGTTCCTTTCTCATTGTCTCTTCTTTCATTCAGCAGAAGACTGCCTACTCTGCATCTACTGTACCCCATTTTTATCCCTTTGCCTGTTGGAGAATCTGGGAGTTCTCCCAGGTACCACATATAGTGGTACTGGATAGGCAGCTTCCCTTCTTCATGTAAATTTTTCCACAGATTTCATAGGTGAATCTACAGTTACTCAGTCTTTAAAAGTACCTAACTTCAGAAATCAAAACACATCTTACAAAGCAGTAACACTTGTTAGAAGACAAAGGTCAGCATTTTCTAAATATGTTTTTATGGAAGGAGGCAATAAAACTGCCTCACTCATTGAATAGTATTGTGACGCTTTGTAAGAAAATATAGGGGAGAAGGTGTAAAACAGAATGCTTGATAAGGAAAAAGTATGCTGGATTCAGATCTTCACAATTTCATCATATCTTCTGATTTTATTTTTTAATATAGCAAAGCAAAATGCTACAAGGCTCTGTTTTATACATTGCAGTACCTCTTTACTTCACAAGAAATCTTGGCAGAAAAATCATTATTTCTCTGTCCTTCTAACAGCATCATACCAACACTTAAAATGAACACTTGTATGCTGAGCAGTGGGCTAAGCAATCATCAAAAAATAACAAAGCTGATTTCTTGAAGATGTTCGCAGAACTTTGTAACCACATCTCAGAAAACTAGGCTAAACAATCACTTGTCAGCAAGTTACTGCAATGTTTTCCTTGGAATACACATTTGAGAAATTAATTGTGTCTTCATAGTAAAGAAAATAATTCCATTTTAATCCTTACTAGCATCTTGAATTTTATTTTTTCTTTTTTATTCCAAGCCATGGGCTCCAACTTTCCTCTCAATGGATGTGGATGGCCGAGTTATCAGGACGGACTCTTTCTCTAAAATTCTCTCATCTGGGTAAGGCCAGCTGCAGACCACTTAGCATTGCCTATTCAGTTAAGATGCAAGACTTCATATGAAGTGATGAGACATGCCATAGTGTTTTCTCATTTAATAACTATCCACTTCTGGAGTGAACTTCTGAATCAATGGCTTTTCACAGTCTACTCACTTTTTGTGTTATCTCTTGGCAGTCTTTCTACTCCAGGTTCTGTCTCTCTTCCGATGCAGATAGTTAAGCCTCTCCCCCCAGGCAGCCCATTCTTGCAGGCACCATCTAGGCAGAAGAACAGATGCTGGATTCCAGCTCTGTTCTTGGAACTCTTAGGAGCTTTTCTCTCTTCTTTTTTCCATTTCCCTTTTTATCTATCTCTTACTATTCCTGCAAGCTCCCTGAACTTTTAATACAGAAAAGAAATAATCATTGTTCACAAACTATTCATAGGGTTGTATTGATATCTAGCTTTCCAGTTCTTTCAGGTTGTTTCCACCTGCCCAAAAAGAAACTAATTTGGCTATTTTCCATTTCACATAAGTCAATGTATTTGATTTTTAGCTTGCTTTTTTCTCTTAACCTAATAGATATAAAAAATTGTGAATTCTGCATTGGCAGCCAGTGGATTATAACCCATCCTAGAGAAAGTGAGGAGACAACATAACGCTAAATGTGAATGCATTTTCAGAAGTGACACTGCAAAGTGCCATGACACAGTGTTATCTTCTCCAAAGACACATATGAGTTTGCTGGTTCTATTTTTCTTCAAATAAAAACTTCAGCCAATCTGTAAAGATGGGTAATAAGAATTGAAGCATAAGTAACCATCTAGTTTATCAATCTATATTCCATTCCTTCTGCAGTACTGAAAGGGAGTGAAACAGTAAAGCCATTTGCCACTTACCTGTTTGTCATGAAGCCTGAGCATTCATGATCTTTCATTATGGGAAAACCTGTGTTTCCTTCCCTTTGATTCATGTAATCTTTATGGTTGCAAAGGACAGCTTCCAAACACAGATTTTGTCCTGAAGCCTCATAACTAAGAAGCATTAAAACTACTATAAAACCTCTTAAATGTTTTTATTTCATGACTTTGATACTCAGCTTCTAAATTATATAACCTGAGGGCAGTATTAAGATACAGATAAATTTGAATGCCTAAGAGATCCTTACACTATCAATAAAATGATTGCATGTTTTCCCACATATAACCCAGACAAACTATTAGCACATTGCATTTCTGTAGTAACTTTTTGTTTGGTTGGTTTCCAGTTTAAGAATAGGTTTTCTGACGGGTCCCAAGCCTCTCATCGACAGAGTTGTTCTACACATTCAGGTGTCAACAATGCACACCAGCACTTTCACACAGGCAAGTACCAAGCCACCAAATGAATTGTATTTAGAGAAGACAACATATCCTAAGTTATAAGAAACCACAAGAAAACAGCTTTGTACTTTCACAGTTGCTCTGCACATTTGCAGTTTTGTTTACGCACCTTCATTGTCAATTCTGCCAAAGGAAGAGAGATCACCGTAGAATCAGAACCAGAGCTAGAAGGTTGTCTCAGTGCATGGATAGTACAGCTGACATCCCTTAACCCTCAGATTTCCAGAATCAAGATTTGAAATACTTTATTTCTTCCTGGTAGGTTCTTTTGAAAAACCTCAATGTAAAGCACAGTATGGAAGAAACACTCATTTATTATTTTTTATTCCACTTTTCTATTAAAACAATACTAGCAGCCCACAAAGACATTTCAGAGCAAGCTGACAGCTACAGCCCCTTTGTGGTTAGCAATAAGGAAAGGAGACATTGAACAGATCTAAATACAGCTTCCATCTTCCAGCTCCTTAGTTCGTCACTGTTAAAGCGGAGAGGCCAATGTGGACAGGAAGGTAAAGCAATATACATTGCCTTCCTCTTTCTCCCCAGTTATCATATTTAGCTCTTCAGCCATTTTCCCCTCCCCAGCTTCCAAATACTGCCACAATCATTGGAGGCACCAGTAACATGGACTACAATAACCTTGGCACCTCTGTTTATAAAGGGCTCCAAGAGACACTGCATGCAATTTCATGTCTGGGGAATGTTGAATAATGCATCTGGCTGTGGATCTTTTGATGACTGGGGAACAGTCCTGTTTAAAACATGGTATTGATGATGTGTTTTATTTCTTTAGATTATGATATCACAGCTGCTTCAGCAATGGGGACAAAAGGGTTTCTTGGAGCATGTAGACAGGTAGGGTTATGTCTTATGCTGAATCCCATCATCTGCTATTCTGCTACTTGTTACCTACATCAAACATTCTTTGTAGTAAACAAGTCAGAGGAGGTGCACCAGTATTAGGCCGAGTAGGTTAGACAGGTCACCAAGACTATTGGGTTCACACAAGAGCCCTGAAGAGATACAGTGTGAAGTTGCAGAGAGGCAGGTCAGGGCATGTCACCTACCACTCCAGGCAGATAACCCACCAGTCCACTGGCACTATCCAATGGCAGATAATCATCCAGCTCCTACCTGAAGGGAACTTGAGAAGATCCTGGAAACTTCAAGCTAGTGTATAGTTTTCATCCCTGCTAAAATGTTAGGGTCTATAGCAAAGGCTGAGATCTCTGAGCACAGAATCCACTGAGAAAGAGTCAGCCTTTATAAAGGGAGCTCTTGCCTCACTAAGTTAGCAGGAATTTACACTCTTGCCATCCTGATTGTAGATACTGATGGGAAAACAGCAAGGTTCATCTACACACACTAAATATTGCCTGAACATGGCCTCTTACTCTTAGAGAGAGACCACTGGGCTACTAACTCACAAGACATTGCTTGCATACTGACTGACACATTTAGTTTTCATTTATTATGCAGGAGGAGCATAGTGTCTCTTGACAGTCAGTGCCTCATTTTATATGCTCCACTTGGATATCATTAGAGTCCCAAGTTTCTCACTTCAGTAGGAGTGTGCTACACTCTGCAAAGGCCTGTAACAGCAACATGAGCAAAACATGCCAGAAGTTCTTATATCTCACTGTAACAGCCACTTGTGTCCCCTTGATGTTCATACTGTAAACAGCAATATTTGAAAGAAGAAAAAACAAACCAGACACACCAGCCTTAGCATTGGTTTAAGATTTAGAAACATAAAAATAAGTCTCACAGAGGAATTTGGACCACACTTTAGCTCAACTTTCAGTAATTCCCAAAAAATAAAACCCAAATGCATCTCTTCACTTACCTCTTTCTTGTAGGTCAAAAGGCAGCCTTACTCAAGCCCAAAGACCGTTCTTCCACTTAAACTAATGAAAATAAAGCTGTAGTGGGGCAGCTGCAATGCTTTATAACCTTACTGATGAGGCCCCACAGCTGACTGCAATCTCTTCCAGCTGATTTCATTTGTACAAGGGTGAGGTGTTAGATCAGGCTTTGGAGCAGAAGATTGTTTTTTGGGGCAGCTACTTTTTTGGGAGAGTTTCATCTTACTAATCATTATGATTTCAACATGTAATTACAATGGTAACAGGATTTGCAATTTCGGTAAAAACTGCACAAAGGAGTTTCTACACTCTTTCATATAGAATGTAGCAATAGATATAGCTGAGCCCCAAAACTGTGTAACTCTCTGGAGGTATTGGTGTTTGTGTATGAGATGTAATAAAATACATCCAGAAATCAAAGCTATTGGTTCAGAGACTATTTTTTAAAATACAAATGTAAAATTATGTAAATTATGCTAATTACTAAGGATGTTTTCTCAAGACATGGGAACACATTTGCATTTGAATTATGAACTCAGTATCAGGCATTTCTCTTGTGTCTTCCATTGCACAGCTGTCTCATTTTATGCTGACAAAAGCCACTGCACGTGACTTGTCCATGGTGAAACCTGGGTTAGGGTCATTTTTCACAGTAAAAGATTAAATTATTTGAAAGTTTTACTTCAAGTCTGAAGGAGATAGATTCAAAAGTTTAGAAAAGGGGAAGCTGTCAAATAGTTGTGACAGGTTTATCATATGATTTGCTTTTTCCCTTGTCAAATGTCATTTCCATGTGTACCTGTTACACAAATTCAACCCAAATGCACAAATATTAAGTCTGTGCTTTTGCATATGTTTAAGTCCCTAATTTTCTTCAGTGTGTGTGCTTTGTGCAGTAAATACTGTTAACAGGACTTGTATCTACTGTTATATTAGACAGAAGGGATGTAATATGTAAAAGGTTCCTATGATATGTGTACAGCTGAAGAAGCAGCCACACAGGGGCTTCCTCTGTCTGGTTGATCAGTGCTTTGCTGGAGATGCAGCGAAGCAGTAAAGACTTCTTGGATACATATACAAAGTTTTATAATCATAGTGTACTGAGTTGTGCCCACCTAGGATATACTTATATTTCTATTAAGTATTCACTTGAGTTGTTCAAGTAGAAGTGCTTTGTTTCTGCCTTCACAAACATAGACTCTGAAATTATATGAGTTCATGACTTGCAATTGATAATTTGCTTTCAGAGTGGTGGACTTTTACAGGATCCAGCGGGATGCGATGCTCACTGCTGCTGACAAGTGGTTAAAAGGTCAGAGTGCAGCACAGATAATCACTTAAATTTTTTTGCCGGCTATTTATCATCTTTGTGCTCAAGAAAAATGACTTAAGTTCATCTCTTGACTGAAGTGACAGATAAGCACTATAAGCAAATCAATTGCATTAAATATTAAGCTTAGGACAAATTCTCTATTGCTGCATTCTTGTGCTTTCTGGTAGGACAGGGAAATAGATGGTGATGTAAAAAAGCTCACCACGTTACTATTTAAAGCAGCTTTACAAAGAGCCTGTATTTCACTTCATTATGTTCTTGTATTTTGATGTTTAAAATCTTTGTCTTTAAAAAATCTCTGAAATAGTAACCTTAATTTAAAAGAAGATACAAAAAAACACTATAGCAATTGTGATAATAATGTTTGTATCAGCAAATCTAAAACATCACTGAGTCTATCATGTATCCATTAAAAGTGGGGCATAAGTTTCTTCCTTGATTTCATTTTCTCTCTCTTTCTCCAGACTTGGCAGAATGGTACCCTCCTTCTGCTGGCATGTTCTTATGGATCAAAATTAAGGGTGTTTCTGATACACAGCAGCTGATAATGGAAAAGGCTTTGAAGAAAGAAGTATGACATGATTTAATGACTTATGATCTTAAAATGAAAAGAAGGAGGGAAAAAACATCTGTATCTATCCACATGTGCACACATAAAAAAGCAGGGGAACTTGCTGTGCACCATCATTAAGTCTGCAACTCAGGCACTGTGGCATAGTTATTGATAAACAAAATATTTTCATTACTCTATTTAGATGTTGATATTTTATCAGTTTACTTAAATTGAAACCAGTATAACCGATGGTACAATATGTCATTGTATATGACATATATATACCTATGTGTATGATGGCTACTGACCAATTTTTTTTTAATGAGAGAAATTTAATTTGGTTTTATTTCTCCTATTTATAAGACCCAGCACTTTATACTGAGTAAACTACATCGCAGGTGCTTCTAAGCATTGTGATGATATAAATGAGACCTGGTAACCCAAAACCTAAGACCCTTTGGTTTTATTTTGAAAAGCCTGGTTACAAGTTGCATAATTTTGTCTCCTCATTTTGAAAAAAAGAATATATTATACCATGTTCACACAAGTGTGTAAGCACTGAGCTTTCTCAAATTTAATTTAACATACTGTTTTAAAAATGTAGAAATGGTAATAATTGTGTGGTTAATCACTTTTTCATAGGTATTACTGGTTCCTGGAGGAGCATTCAATATTGATAGTTCAGAGCCTAGTTCTTATGTCAGAGCCTCCTTCTCTCTGCCTTCTCCTGCCCAGATGGATCTGGTGAGATTTTCTTTTTTTTTACATTCTTATCAAGACAGTTTGTCACACAGTAATGCTCCTTTATTTTTACATCCTTCTCCTTATATTTTTTCTTGAATGTTACATGTTTTAGACTGTAGATGGTTAAGCAGTACTTTTACAGCAGTATTAGCTGTTCCTTAAGCAAGATACTCATCCAAATGACCTGCAAGATACCAAATTTTTAGGACCACTTAGAATTTTTCTGTGTATCTCATACATACACTGTCTCACACTTAAACCTCCCAGACTTTATTTATAAATGCTTTACTGAAGCCAGAGGAAGTAGTAAGACCTGCATCATGTGTCTTTCAGCCTTTGCATTCCTGAGATTCTGAGATTTAGTTACCTGTGTTCTTTTGTGTGTGTTGGCAATTCTTTGTAAGAAAGGATATTGTTTTTCTTTTTCTTTCATACAATTTACATACATGCTTTATTTTATTTCTCAGGAACTAATCTTTTATGTGTTTTAGGAGCATATTTGTTGTTATTTGGCTCTATCTATAAAATCAGTGGGAAAAAAGATAGGAGACATTTATTTGTGCTGATTTAATACTGATTTGATTGGGGTGCTTGAAACAGTTCAGTATTTGTAGTTGTACTTTCATGCAGTTGTGAAGGTTTGTAACAGATAAGTGATTCTACTGCCTTTTTAGTTCTTCCATATTTCTTCTATTTTTTCCTTTTTCTTTGTTAAAGTAATTCATAACCATACTATTGACAGTCAAGCTGTATTTTTATATGCCTCCCCACTCAACTGTTCTTCCTTTTTTTCACTTTTGGAGTTTCTGGGCTGTAATATTAAGTTAAAAGAGATAATCTTTCAGGGATCACTAGTTTGTTAGAAGTTACATCTGAACTCCAGACAACCTTTGAACATCAATATATGCATTTTTCTGTTTCAGAAATCTCTGCCTTTTATTTTCTATCAGAGAATCAGAAGCTTTGTGCAGTCAAAGCCCATACATGATTTTATAAAAGGAAAAGAGAGAATATCAGCAGAACTTTGCATTATAAAATATTGATTCTATATGGTTAGGGCAGTTTTAGTAGCTTTACAGGTTTTATATGTTCCCTATTCATGTAATACTGAAATATAAATGTGAACTATATTTGTCATTGCAGGCCTTCAAGAGACTGGCTGACCTTATAAAAGAATCATTGTGAAAAAGCTAAATAGAGCTCTTGCAGTAATAAAAATCATCTCCAGAAAACATTTATTAACATTTGTATTTCGTCAGAACGCTTTATAAGCTAGCACAATACAGTGGATATTTCCTTAGATCTTTTCAGCTAAAAAAAGACAGAAAATGAAAGTGAAAAACAATTTGCCTAATTTTCTTTTGACAGGACATTGCATTACTAAATTTATCCAATTCAGAAACATTAAAAATACTAAAAACCAAAATGTTCTATTTCCTGTAAAATCCATGGTTTTGTTAGATTTGAATTGATTTTTGTTCTGACTTTTGTTTTCCATTTGAGTTGGGAAACAGAAATAATTTACTTAGGAAGTTGCACTTGAGGTAGTCTTAGCCACTATTACTTCTCACTATTAATCTCAACTGATACATTCCTCCAAAATCTTATGTTGGAATTGTCTCGTGTGTCACTTCCATTCTTGTCATACTGTATGGCATCTGGTTTTAATGATTTGAGGATCAATATTTAATTTTACTGAAGTTTTGTCAGATAAAGATGATGTAACTATGTTAAAAAAATTTGAAACTGATCCAGCAAAATGAGGCTATGATTACAAATAAACTGAGGTCCCTTGCAATTTGCAAGGGCGTTGCAGCTCATTCTCTAATTTGTAAAAGGTATTCTGATTGCTGGTTTTTACTTCAGTCTGTGAATAATTACTCTGTACCTGTGTTAGAAAATCTCTGGTTTGCCAAGGCATGTGGATGTGCTAAAGGAACTACTCTTGGTTACTCAGTCAGATGTGGCTTTGAATGGAGAGTGTAAGTAACTGAACAGGGGACATGGTGGAATGGACACTACCCTGACACTGCCAGATGCAAACAAAATGAAAAATTAAAGAAATGTTTCAGTCTCTTATCCCTTGGTTATTGTCATCCCAAACATTTGATACTCAGCAACAGGTACAAAACCTTCAGAAAGTTTCAACTGAACTGATTCTCCAAGGCTTCCCATTTGGATTAGTGACTTCAGTTTTATTTACTGTTTGGATGAAAGCACTGTGATTTTCCACCAATATCAGATGGCTGTTTCTTTATGTGCAACGGTTCAGAATTTCAAAGTAAAACATTGTTCAAGGATCTAGTTAGCTATTCAGCAGCCCAGGCAACCCAAGCACATAAGGGCCAGGCACAGTCTTGCTTCATCGTTTCCCAACAGGAAGTTTCCCAACAGGCATGATTTTAATACTTACAATAATTTTCATTCCCTCTTTTCCCCCTAGTTATAAATAGCACGTGTCACAACAAACTAGCACAGATGTATGGCTTTCCCAGCATCCCTCCCATTGGCAGGATCATTCCAGTGCCTTCAGCCCAGCATCACTCTTCATGTCTGTCTCAAGCCTTTTAATTTAGTCACACATCCATGCCATCTTGAGCAGCATATCTAAGATCAATCATTTGCTCAATTCCAAGATTACTGCAGCTTTTAGGTAAATCCACTGGAGAGGAAGTGACATAGGTGGGCAAGATGGTGCAGTGGATGGGGCTGGCTCCTCCATAGCTCCTTTGGTCCTACCTTTGCAATCTGGACTGTGATCCACTGAGGCAAATATGTAAAAGAACTCCACTGAGCTGTGCTGTGCATGTCCTAATCTGTCTTGTTTTCTTTATTGTTCAATAACAGGTTTTGAGCAGCCCACTCTAGACAGTCTTATATGGGAATAGAACAGCTGCAGTGTTTGAACTGTAATTATTCTAAATAAAAATGCAAAGAAACATGCATTTGCATTCTTCTAATACTGTTCCCAGGAATACCATGCTGTACCTCACTTTTCTCCTAGTGGTTACGGAAACTTTGTGCAACCCTGCAAAGCACAGAAGTCACAAGGGGAGAAGAATAACAGTCTTGCTGATTCTTTTTGAGAATTAATATCCCAGAAACATGTTAACAAATGTGGCTACAGCTATAGCTAGCTGTACAGGATGTGGAGAATACCTTCAGAATTATATTTCCTTTTTATTTTCAAATTATAATATATCAGATCTGGATTGACATAGCAAGTGGATATGCTGTAATGTGGTCTGGGAAAAATTAACATGGAAGTATTTCTGTTCCTTGATGTACACAGAACTTTGACCTTTTTCTACATTTGGGTAATAGTGAACTTAAGATACTTTCTTGCAGTTTCATCCAATAAATCAAGCATTAACAGAGGTAGATAAAGTTCTTCTGACAATATCAAATTATTTTATTGCCTTATATGTAATGTGTAATTTAATACACTCTCTGAGTGTCTGTCTCTACACAAAGCTACTAATAAAGTGAAAGAATGGAAAGACACTTCAGTTTTCTTGGTGGATTATATGAAATCTTATTTTCAACACAGTTCCAAGAACCTGGAAGATGTTACTTAATAAGAAAATAAGCTAGTTTCTGCATCTATGAGGAAGACTGGCAGGAGTTACTGTCATAGTACAAGCCTAGCCAGGTAATTGTAAGCATTTTAGGCAACCCACGAACATGAAAGCAAACCACTAAAAGTTTTTGAAGAATGCCTAAGAAAGAAGATACTTTATCATCCAAACTAATAGAGAACAGCCTTGATTTTTACAGAATTAACCCACACTTTTTCATCTCTACTTTTTTTCTTTTCTGCATTTCTTTGTTCAGCTCTTTTTAAGGATGTTTCTAATCCACAGGGGCCCCAGGTGACATAATTTTTCAGTCATTAAAGCCAATTATTTTCTTACAATTGCCACCGTATCTTTTTTTTTATCCTTTACAGATATGCTATTACCTTATTCTCTGTATTTGTTGTAGGTCACATGATACAGAATCCCATCAGTGACTAATCTCTGGCTGGTGGCAAGTGTGACCCTAACACTTTTTCATTTAAAGCAGCCAGCATCGCTTTAGGAGACCAGCACTAACTTTAGGGAGATGTAACTCAGAATGGTAACTATCTGGAATATAATACTGATTATATCTTCAAGTAACAGCAGTTATGCCAAATGAATAAATGTATTATTTCTTTCTGCCTCCTAATTGGCATAATATTTCCCATCTGTATCTTTTAATTTCTTTTTATTTAGCTATTCTTGCTTATTACCCTAGCAAGTCTGTGATAAGCCGTAGATTTTAGATTAGTTGCTACATAATAGATGTGAAGAGAGGACTTAGAAAGCAACATGCACAGATGGTTCAAACTCTCTGGATATCAGTCACACTTGCAAGTGGTGTTTACTGTGAACAAGAATCCCAGGGACTCATGAGTTTCAAAGGAAATCATCAGCAGCTTTATAAGAAAGGCCATGCATTTTCATTACCTCTGGGAACAATATCCAATCTTGGTTTTAAGACTTGAAAGATGGAAGACCCACCAGAATAATCTATTGGATTAAAGAGCCCTTCATTACATGGCATTGTCTCCAGTCATGTCACTTGTATTAATTCATCTATTTCCCTAAAGCCAAAGGTAAGGGATAAAAAGGATATATTTCAAAAGTCCGGAGCTGCACTCCTAATTAATGAGTTTTCAAAAGATTTTCCATAAATCTCCTCAAAATCTACTCTAATCAGGGTAAAGATATTTCCCTTTAAGACAGGAAGGTTTTGTAAAGTAGATAAAACAGTGGATAGGAAAGACACTAGCGGAAATAGTTTCTGTATTGGCAAATCACTCTTTGCAATCTGGTGTCAAAAATAAGGAAATAAAATTTTAGCCTTTTATGATTATCATATTATCATAAACAACATAGGCATCTGATTTCAGGAGCATTTTGTTTAAAAAGGCCATTGGATCCTCCTTGTTTTGAATCTTGGCAATTCAGGCCTTGGACTACTTTGTAAAAGTGGCATTCAGGAAACTAATATGGAGTTCCTTATCTGTAGTACCAAAGCCATGAAGGTGGGATGGGGCAAAAAGTTCATACAATCCCTTCACTGTTTCTAAAAGTAAAACTTGTTTTCAGAGTGGGTGAAGTATTTAGGGAGGCGAAGTCCTACTGATTATTTTTTTAATATTAGACTCTTGAATGACATAGTTTTTAAAAGAGAACAAAAATTCCTAAGACCATTATATGGTTTTGATAAATCCCATATAAAAAGTTTCATGATTGAAAACTGTAAGGGCAAGAGGAAGTCTTTGCCACATTCTTGAAAGTTTCCTTTGTTGCAATGCTGTGACTACACATACACCCACACCTTGCATCTGAGGTCTAATAAGAGTGGAAAACATATTTACAAATTGATTAATAATGTGCACAGACCTTTCTTTCACTGTTTAAAATAAAATATCGGCGATGTTCAGGACAACTGAAGTAAGAAGGACAACACTGGAGCTAAGTTCAGTAGCAGAGGAGGAAAGGAGAGTAGGACAAAGCATGTAAGAAAAGTCTAGTGACAAAAGGCAAATAGAAATCTTCCCCACAGCCAGACACAAATTGTTGAGACTAGCTCTATTAGAGATGGTTCTAATAGTCATTCGCGGTTCTAACCACACTTTCTGATTGTGAAATGGCCTTCTTTGTCAAGGGACAAAAATATTTTACTTCTCTAAAATTTGTATCAAATTGTATATTAAGGATAAACACCAGGCTAAAACAACCATATATCACTACGTAACTACTGGCACTCTGAAGAATGTCATAGAAAATTTGGCTTACTCTGTTTGTTCCCCAGGCTGTAACAGAATTTTTCTAATAGCTTTGCTAACATCTTTGCCTCCAAACTAGGCATTCAATAGCTGTCACAGCTTGCTTCCAGTAGCAGCTTCACAGACCACAGAAAATACAATATCCTGTGATGAATGAGCTACACAAATGTTTTGCCCCTGCCAAAAACTGAAACTCACAACAAAGCCTTGCTCTTGCACCTTAACATTACACAGGATTTTGTGCAGGCCAAATATATAAATAGATCTGAAAAATGGATTAAACACAGTTATTTGGAACAGGACCATAAAAGACTTTTGAACACAATCGTCTGTGTAGTCCATACCAGGATTTCCTAATCCAATGATTGCCTGAATGGGAAAGGATATCAAGGGATCACTAAACAGTTCCCCATTTTTTATGCTCTTGCTTTGGCCATTGACAGAAACATTACACTGGACAGAAGAAAATTGATCTTAATTAGTATGACAATACAGATATTTAAGTCAGCTTGTCTCTGATTTAGCAAGGACTGTTCAGCTCATACATTTTATTGTGTAGGAAGTGAGTGACAGTGAGAATTAAAATCTAGGGCCAAGCTATAGAGCAATCCACAATTCATGCATAGGCACTGAGTCAGTTTACTGCTAAGCTCAAGCTTTTCTTAAGATCACATAATTTTTCCAGTCTTGTGCTCAGCTCAAGGCAGTGGCTACGCTACCATGCAGAGTCTATATAGAATATCTCATTTCCCCATTGTAACTGCAGTTGAATACAGATGTACTGATCAGCTGCATTGGAACAACATGTTGGTTATGTACCAAAGAGAAAAAAATCCTGATGGTGTCACTACATGGGCATAGGATTGTAAAAGGGTTTTACTTGAATTTTCTACTCCTCTCTGAGTAACTCCAAATGAGTCCCTTTAGTCTCTGTATCCCCATGGCGATAATGATAGCTAACATCCTTGGTAAAGGACTTTGATACACAATGATGCTATTGACATTTCCAGGTACTTACATCATCAAATTACATAGTAGAACGTGACAAAGAATGCAAATTCATGTACATGATCTTTTTCACAGCTGCAAAGAGGAATATTATCCATTTCATCTTTTGTTATTCAAAGAGGTAAAAATTCTTTTCTGAATTTCCTGGTATTTGAGGGAGGAGAGGAAGAGAGCAAAGTGTATACATCCCATCTTTAAGAATCTAAACTAGTAGCCCTTGTATCACTTCCATGCTAGGAGGGTTATCTCTCCAGTCACTCTGAGGGGAGTGGAGAAAGAGAGGTGCATCTGGACCAGGAGGCTTCATTGCTCTGGGACACTCTAGCTGCACTCAAGGCAATTGCCCCATTCCTCCCCAGCCAGGAGACAGAGGCCTGGGTGGAAAACCTGCTGACCCAGGCTCCCATACTGCCCCAGCCTCCTGAATTGCACAGGTCTGAATGCAGAAACTGGGACATGCATTTAGGTGATCCTCTGCTAAATAAGGAAGCTGCATACTACATGCTTTCTAACATGCCACAGTGGTTCTCACATGCTTAAGCAGACTGACTTTGAAGTGGCATTTGCCTTAAAGTCTTACTATGGCAGAGTATCAGAGTTGTCACTGAGTCACAGTGCCTGTCATTTGTACATCCCTTCATAAGCACTTCCTAAAAACATCTCCCAAACTGGAGCTATTGCAAGAATTTGTCATGTGTTTTCATTTGAATTCTATTTGAAGCATAGGGCAGGAAATTGGGAAAACCCATCAATATAGTACCCCTTATAACAGTAATTATGAGGGGTTATTAATATTTATAAAGCTTTTTAAACTGGCTTATTTACTAGGTGTGGCTCTGGGAAGTCATCTAAAAAAATGTCAATTTATGAAAGCCACAATGTACATATCTTCATCTGAATTATTCACATTGGTTGATACAATTAATCTTTTCTCTATATGAGGTTTAAAATTGGGTCAGATTAATTGTATTACTAAGGTTCCTTTTTCGTTCTGTTGCCAATGACTCACTTCAGTACAGAAGATTTTATTTTAGTTATCAAAAGCCCTGTGAGAAGAACCTCATCTTTTAAAGTTCTTTTCATGACCTTACATTCTTGTTGTTTTATGTCATGCTGGATCTCCTGCTAGAGATGTGTGTTAGTGGCAGCCTAGTGGAAGGTTTTAGAAATTCATGCAATTTTTTTTTCTTCATTAATGACAGCAGATAATAGTAGGTTTGGTGTTAATGTAACTTGCTCATTTATAACTTTATTTTTCCCTTCATGCCTTAAGCACCAACATTTCTGTTAGTGGAAGCTAAGGACCTGATACATCTGCTATTTTTCCTCCTGGATAAGCACTGCTCCGGAATAGTGATGAGGAAGTAACTCCACAGTGTTCAGACAGCTGTGGTTCCCAGCACTCTGTAATATCCTCCCTGTGGTACAACTGTATTCTAGTCACATTGTTAACCTCGTACACTCAACCCGTCATCTTTGCAGCTAAGGATACCTTTTTACAGCAGGCCTAAAGAGTTCACTTTTCTACTTAGCTGAAATTTATTAAAAATAAAATGGGGCCTTTTAGCTTATCCCAACATTCTGATTATCAGCACAGTTCTATGAATGCAGATCTCAGAGGGTATCTTGGCCCTTTCACAAAGATGAGTACTAATGTGCCCTTCCTTTCCACATATTCCAGCTTCACTTTCTTGCATGAGATTAAACAGCAGCAGGGTTATAGTGCTGTCAAAGGCAGAAAATGTGGAAACAATATTTTGCTAGCAAAGCAAAATTTTAAAGGAGAGACGCTTTTTATGTGAATATTAAGAATATGGCTGCGTTAGAAGAGCATGAATATGTAGAACCTTGGTGAGTTCATATGAAAAGAAAAAATGAGCTAGAAGGCAATGAGGGGTCTCAAACTAGAGTGTCATTCACCACTCCATTGAAGAAGTGGAAAGATGAATTATTTTAGCAAGTCTCCAGGTAATAATATTTAGGTAGAGCTTAGCGTGTAGAACTGGCCTGCCTCTCACACTGTACACAAAATCACTAACTGAGAAAGCAACATTCCAATTATTCAGCAGTTATAATGGTACCCAAGCAAGTATATAAGTTGTATACTTGCTTGGGTACCATTATTCCACCCTTTTCATCCACGAAAAGAGTCTTCCTGAAGCATGGAGGTAGGTGATGGGTTTGTATTACTACATAAAATTTTAATTTTCCATTGCCAAAACCAGCATAGGTACATAAAATTCAAAGTAGCAATAAACATGGCATAGTGCTGCTAAATATGAACTGCCCTGGGTGAACAGATACATCTATGCATCTGATAATATTTTTCAGGAGAAGGCATTTGGATTTATATTGTATTCTAGGGCCCTATTTCTCCACTCAGTCTTACCAGCAAAATAAGATTTTATTTTCTCCACCAGATAGTATCAAGCCAGGTCTGGATTGCTTTGGTTTGAGGTGTAATAAGTCAATTGCTGAAACAGCTACGACTTCAGGAAGGTAGTTTTACACACGTGTATTTGTTGCCTTTATTATTCACTGAAGTTATGCACTGACCTACTTGAAGGACCACCTTATCCCAGGGGCTTTTCAAGTGAATTTACAAGCAGCTGCCACCTTTTTTATATTCTTGTCTTTGTCTGATTTTTGATGCTATGCTCTGGTAAGTATCATCTATTAATGTCTAACAGTATGGGTTTTTAACCAGCATGCGTTTCAGGACCCAGGTTCAATATTTACAAAATAAGTGGTCCTTTATCAGCACATATCTCTGTTTCCAGCCCAAGGATTACACCACTTTGCTGTCTAGCTTATACAGACAGGTGAAGCAGCCAGAAAAAATGATTGAGATAAGAGTGAAGGTAATCATGGAAAGAAAAAACATAATTAAATGCTTTATGGGAAAGGTTCCAAAACACGGAGCAGAACACTAGCATCCACTGCAGTGTTTCTACAGCAGAAGCAGATAGGATGTTTTTTGCCAATTGATTTGTGAGCGATGTATTGGGTTTATTGAAAACAAAGGAGCAATCGTCCTGTTAACGAGAGAGGAATTATCGTGTTGAGAAAGAAAAAGAACAGAACAGTGAAAGCACAGAGCATCCAGGCAATGGGAACCTTTAGAAACCCCATCAGTGAGACATAGCCAATGTCATGAAGCCTGAAGTGAGGCCATATGGGATCTATTTCATTAGACTGTTGAAGTGAAAAGATATGCACTCTCTGGGCTGTGAAACCAATGAATACAAATTTAAGTTCCAGTTTTAATTCTCCAGAATATTTTCAGAAAATTTAGCAAATGCCTTCATGAACTTAAGGACTGTGCTCATAATAACATAATGAAACTTATTCCAGCTAGAAAGAAATACATAGGATGCCCAGAAAAATAAGCCAAATTTCTAGACCCTGTAAGTGTTGCAGAAATGAAAATTATCCCCTTTTGAAGTTCTTCTGGAGAGCTATTGCCTTGCAGTTCTTGATAAAGGAAGATGGAGAGACCAATTCAGTACATGGTGGGTCTATAATGCATAATCTAGTTTAAATTAGTCATAAGACTAGAACTTAAAATGTCATGAAAATTCATTCTTTTCCTCCTGTACAAAACTCTAGACACAAACCACAGTGAAGACAACCTCTGAACACTGAGAGACAGTAGCTGACACTGCTGAATGCACAACTTTCTCCAGCAAGGTCATGGACACGCTGGAAAATTTTGATTCTATAAATTTTATTGACTTTCAGTTTCTGATAACACTAAGTTATCACACTGAACTCTGGCATTGTGCCACAAGAGACTATTTAATTCTGACAACCAAACCCTACAGTTTGCTGAGTCACAGAAAACTCACAGCAATAAGTCTGCGTAAATGAAAGGCACCTTCTGTCAAAGACAACTTTGTAATGTAACTTTTACCAGACTTCAGTTTATTTTCTGTCCCTCCTATGGGAATATAATCAGAATATAACTTAGAGAGAAAAATGCAGGTTCTGCATGTGAAGTTATTTGAAAATTCTCCAGTTCACCTGGCTCATAACCATTCCTTAGTTTCCCTAGGGTCTGTATGGTGAAAGGAATAAAACAGCTCCAGGAGTAATACAATTTAATTCCACTTGTTCTTCTTGCAGGGGCACAGGTCACACAGTGTCTGTCAGTACTCTGGTGGAATGAAGAAAATGTAGAATATAGTGACTTTATAAATACATTTTCCTTTTTGCTTGCATGACTTTGATTTCCTTATGACAGAGGGTGACCCAAATTGTATTCTTCAGTAGGAATAGGTAAGTACTTGCTTCTGGTTTTTAGTATTCCTGTCACGTACAATTTTTCTTTCAAAATGAGCAATGTATTTTTGTCTGCCCCAGTTAAAACATGCAAATAGTAAAACATACTGAAAGAATCCTTTGCTTTAAATATATTTTGGTAGTTAGAGGTGAATGACCCAGGCTGTCATTCACCACTGGTCAAATCTGAGCTTAAAAAACCCACTTATACTAAAGCAAGAATGAACTGTACTCAATTATATATATCATAGAACCATTCAATGCTTTGGGTTGGAAGGGACCTTCAAAATCATCTTGTTCCAACCCCACTGCCTTGGCAGGGCCAACTTCCACTAGACCAAGTTGTTCAGAGCCCCATCCAACCTGGCTTTGAACACTTCCAGGGATGGGGGAGCCTCAGCTTCTCTAGGCAACCTGTCCCCAGTGCCTCACCACACTCAGAGTAAAGAATTTTTTCCTAATTTTATTTCTAAATCTACTCTCCCTCAGTTTGAAGCCTTTCCTCCATGTCCTGTCACTCCAAACCCTTGTAAAATGTCCCTATGCAACTCTCTTGCAGGCCCCCTTCAGGTGCTGGAAGGCTGCTTAAAAGTCTCCCTGGAGGCTTCTCTTCTCCAGGCTGAGCAACATCAACACTCTGAGCCTTTCTTCACAGGAGAGGTGCTCCAGCCCTCTGATCAGCTCCTCACCTTAAAACTCAGTTTCCCTGGAGCTTTGTTCTCACAAAAATTAGCTCAGCATAGTGAAGTTCTTCAATGTTTCGACTGACCATCCACAAAGATACAAAGTCAAACGCACTGTCTACTAACACCATCCCAGAAAAGCTATCCAGGCTATTTTTGTGCCATCTGGGCAATTTTTAAAAGAATATTAAAAGCCTAAGATGCTCTCTTTTCTCTCCATGAACATTAATAGTAAAGAAGTTGGGTTTAATTTTTTTTTCCAAAATCATGTCTGCTGGACAAGCACAGCTTAAAAATGTTTTCTCATACTATCAATTTCCAGGATATGCTCAAGATTTCTGTACTATTCAAACCAGCAAAGAGCCTCAAGTCTTCAACAGTCTTGTTGAAAAATTACATAAAAGCTGGAATCTCATGTGCTGTATAAAGCAAGCCTCTAATTACACAGTTGAGATCAGTGGAGAAGCAGTAGTTCATTACACAGGTCTGAGAACTTCTCTCCCTGACATGCTGCTCCTGAGCAGTGTGCTCCTTGTGAGGTTTCAAAGTACAGTGGATGATTTCGATAGTGCTCCTCCTTTACAAGTCCTTGAGGAACCAAGCACTGCTCTTTCTCCATTCACCTATGAGTAACCACAGAATGGCCTCTTACTGATTGTACTTTAAAAAAGCAGATCTTAGACTTGTGATTTCTTTGGGGCTTGTCCTCAGCAAGCTGGCTTTATATTATTTAGCAAAGGCAAACAGTAAACCGACATCCCCTCTCAGTCTTATGCTCCATGTGCATGAAAACTTCTTAACTTCTTCCTTAATTTTTACTTGTAATGATTAATGATAAAACAAATTAACAAATTAAGAGCTACTTCACATTATGTGCAATGTGCATATGATGAAATAGGAGACAATAATTTAACCCACAAAGATCCACTCATCACATGTGCAGTCACTTATTAACTTCCCAAAACCATAATGAAATCTAGCTAACAGATTCTAACAAAGCAAAATCACAGCCTAATATAAACTGCTGCAGATTAGACATATTGGTTTTGATGCTTTTTCTCTAGGTCTAAGCACACCATCAGAGTAAAAGTAGGGAAAAGTATCTGTTTTCAGGTAAGAAAGTCAACTATTCCATGTCACAGCCCACAAGCCCAGATGGATGCAACATGTTAGTGACCCAGAAAAAACATTTTATTCTAAGATCCTCTTCAAAAAAAAATTGTATATTTATGTCAAAGCATAAATATTTTTATTTTGTAGTTTGGAACATTGAGACACAAACGTAATGAGTTGTCCAAAGTTCCTGAGGAAGCCTTCAATAAAGATGAAAACCTAGACCTTCTGACTTCCCATTCGCTGATTCAGCCATGAGACTTTCCTTTGCCTTGTAATAAGGGTGGTGCTTTACAGGCCCAAGTTTACCATGAGTTACACTTATAGAACACATGTAATGCACAACAGAATTTTACATTGCCCTTTATTTTACTTAATTTATTTAGATAACACTGTGATAAACAGCTATTGCCCAGAGGTGTGCAGCTCCATTACCAGATGCAAGCAGGCTGGACAGTTTCTCCAGTGACCAGGTAATAGTTAGCTACACTTTTTTTACATCCCCTCAAAGCCAGGCATTCAATTAACTCATCAGCTACCACTAGTCAGCCACCAACTTTGTTCTTTTTGCTTTCATGAAAAGAAATCAAAGGACTTGTGAAAAACAAGAAGTAGTCAGAAGAAGCCCCATCTAGGATGGCACTTAAAATTGATTTCCAATGAAATCATGGCTTGGCATGACAAGGAGGGTAGCAAGGGATTATGCCTCTGTGACTGACTCATGTGTTTTGCTGTTCTTTGAAATCAAGAGCATTGATTTTTTTTATAGTTTTACTTGGGTTTGCTTCCAGCATCCTGCGATTCCCCAGGGCCCAGAAATATACAATGCTTGACACACAGGGAAGTTGCTGAAAGGTCAGTGTGCTCAGTACACATTGGTAGCATCTGTGATGCTGCTATATTTGCCAAGATCCAAGCAAATTCAAGGAAGAAAATTATATTTGAAGAGCATTTTACCTGAAGTTTTTCAGCCTCCTAAAAAATACCCATAATTTCTAACCTTTATTTATATATTTGTGCACAGACAGTCCACACAAGTTAAAACAGGCTGGCATCTGAGTTTTTCCACACTTAGTTTAGCAAACTCACTCTTAAATACAAGCCTAGCTTTTCCCTCTAAATTAGTGAGACCATCCAGATCCACGTGTATGAACATTACAGGAACACAAACTGGCACTGACACCCAACACAGTCTGGCCAGCTCTGTGTAACCAGCTTGTCAGCAACATTTACTGGCACTGGCAAATCCCAGCTCGTACCCCAACACTGATCTTTTCCCCAGCCTTGCAGTTAAGCCTCAGAGCAAAAGGTGGCTCAGAAACCAAATGTGGAATAATTTCTAAAGTCAATCTGAAACAAATCATGGCCTTAGCATTGACTGACCATATAACCCAATCTAACCCAATCTAACCTCCCAATCTAACCTCTGCCCTTTCACAGTGTGATATCCTTGTCTACCACTGACCTGGCAGAAGAGCATCTCTGTCTCCCTTGCAGACACTCTCCTTTGCCCCTGAGCTCTGTGCATTCAAGACCCAATTTGAGCTCCAGGCTTTGCAGCCCACTTCTTTTCTCCAGAGAGGGTTTTGCCCATTTTTCTTCCAGGCCGATAGAAATTAGAAGTATGGTTTATGGTGGAGTTTGGATTACTTTGTAGGTTTGCATAAATCATGGTTTTACTCAGTGTAGCTTCTCACCTTCATCCCAGCAAAAGCTATTCATAACCTAAAAACTGCTTCAGGATCAGCTTTTTGCCTGAACTCTGAAAAGGTTCCCCAGCAACCTGCAATGAACTCAAGCTTTGCCTTTTTTCTTTTATGTCTAGAGGTCAAATCCTACTTTATCCACCACGTTAGCCAGTGATCCAACCTCCCATCTCAGAGCTTATTTCCCAATGACACTGGCTCACACCAACTCTCAGCTTAGTTTAACAGGCCCTGTTAATTGTTATATGACTTTATAAATTTACACAAACAACCTCTAATTCCATGCAAAACTATTTATTTCTGGAAGGCTACATACCCTTATTTTGGAAGCAAATATACAGCCATGAGCACCAGCCTTTTATTTCTGCCTACCTTGCTGAAAACTGAGTCTTTTCTTGAGGGAGAAGCAGTGCCAAGAGAACTTCAAACACATTAAAATGCTCAGAGCTTGACAAGAATCAGAGATTTTATCGGAATTTCTATAAAAATAAACTTATTTTTCTTGCAGTAGGGATACAGTGATGTTTTGGACATGAGACAATATCTGCTGTGCACATGTACTATCTCATCCATTACTCTGGATGCCACATTTCCACTTACATTACAGCCTCAGAAGGCATTATTGATTAACTCAAAAGTAATGATCGGAAAGGTTTTATGTGGCAAGACTATTACAATCTGATGACAAATTGACCTATTTTGTTTTATTTTCTTCCTACATCTAACAAGACTAAATCATATCTAAGAGCAATTGGTAATAGCTGAAAATGTAATCTGTTAGCTGCAGCAGTGAGCCACATAATCAAATGAGGGAAAGAGGTGAGGCAGCCTCTGCCTGTCTTTGGAAATGAGAGTTTGCATTTGAGCACTTAGACACACGTGGAGCCAAACTGAAAAGGTTTAAATTAGCATGATCATCTCTGAATTTAAATTTATAGGTCACACTCTCAGTAACACCTCACCAGGCTACCAAAAATCAGCCTGACAAAGAAGCCCCTCTTCACCTGGAGCACAAGGTCACTCCAGAAGAACAGAAGGACAGTACAGAAGGATTACACACAGATGAACTCCAGGACAATTTTCACACCTTTCTGAACATGACAGTTAGGGAGATTTCAGCTGGGAGCCCACCTGAAAGGGACACCCTGCCAAGCATCTTCAGTAAACTCCTCATAGGAAAACATGGGCTGGTTAGAGGCAAAGAGAAGAGAGCCTCAGCCACCCAGGTGGTCACAGACTGTAAGTGATACCTGCAGTTTTACCAGAAGCTCTCAGAGATGTCTGCAGGCAGGAGCTAGGCATGTAAACCCAGACATGTAAAATCAGTCTGCAGTGCTCACAAAGCTGGAGACTCATCTGCAGTAGGAATGTCACAGGGATCTGAAGGCAAATCACTCTCGGCTCTGCCAAGGGTTGTCCTGCTGTCTCTCAGCTTAGTGAGGAAGTAAAACACTGCAAATAGCAGGAGCCTCACAGAGAGAGCAGCAACTGAAGGGGTCAAACTTCGGAGTCACTCAGGTGATGGGAAGTGACTGTGCTCTGCTACATTCACCTCTCTGTAGGTAAGTCATGCCTTTCAGATAAAGCATAAAACATGAGCTAATTAGACCTTTATTTTCTTTTCCAATCCAGATTATGGCTTTTGGCAGAGAAAATCATCAGTAGCTCAGAACCCTAGCAGCTCATGCAGTGAAGAAGTTTTGTGCCTGTCCTGCTGCCTTCAGGCCAACAGCTGCTTGACTCAGAGTTGCTCTGTGTGATAAGCAGTGTCTCCAGTGCACAGCTAAGGCAATAGCCAGCTGGCTTGCAGACTGTGAACTTGCATATAAGTAGTAAAGGCTAAAGTGGCTTTATTTCCTTCAGGGAAATATTTTTTCACCTGATAAACTGTAGAGGGGGTCACTAACTGTGAAGTAAAAAAGTTATGCAAGGTATTTGTTGCTAAAACTGCTGGACTTTCCTTTTTAAGAACTGCAATAAATATTAAAGCAATTTAGAAAGATTTCTAACTGCATCAAATAACTCTGCAGTTCAGATTTATGTTCACAGCATAATTTTATTCAGAGGTAATTATACAAGACATGTATGTTCCCAGGAAGTTTTTTTGTGATGCTGTCTGTTTTTCTTAAACAATAATTGCCATGCAAAATTGACTTGGGAAGCCGGGCTTTCCACAAAACACTTCAGCTTCTTTGACAATAAGCAGAAAATGGAAAAGAATGAGGGAGTAGTAAGTATTCAAACAGCTGCATATGCTGATAATGAAAAAATTGATCTGTCAATGAGTCTACAGTCCACCACTTCTGTAAAAGCAGACAATAGCAAATGAAGTTAGCAAGCCCCCACTGAAAAGTGCCAGCTGAAAATAGGCTGTCTGGATGTCTGGAAGGATGGGGGTTTCAAGGGAGCTGCAGCTTTCACAGTGAGATACAAGGCAAAGCGGTACCATGATTTGCTGCAAGTGTAATGCCTTAGCAGCATCTTAGGCACAGATCACATCATGCAGTGATGCAAAGAGCCAATGTACCAAGCTGTTGGACTCTCAGTATATGTCCAGAGGGTCTGCACATGCTGCCTTGCATACACACACACACATGCTGTGGAGAAAAGGGTCCAATTAGCACGAATAATACCAGTTCAAATGAAGACAGCATTACTGCACTTCTCTGCGTTTTCTGCCAGTATACATCTGGTATTAACAGAGGATAAATATGCTTTTTCAGTTATTTTAAAGCATTTACTTTAAAACAAACATTGATTAAGTTATGCTGAACTGTGTGCATCACTGATTTGTAGTAACATTGACTGACAAAAGGAAACTAGTCCAGAGTCCAGAAAAAGATGATTGCTTGGTCATCTCATAAAACATTAGGGTAAAACAATTGTCTAGTAATATACCCACGGTATTGCAGATAAGATCTTGCCCATCTTGAAGCTACTTTCAGTATGACAGTGTTGGAGACCTGCAAGACCAATAAACTGTTGATTTTATATCTTTTCTTTTGCCAGGCTTGGAAGAGAAAAACTGCCCTTCCATTGGAATGGCTCCAAGGATTACAATTAAGGAAATATTCAAAACACCCCAGCTGATCATGAAAGAAGCCACAGAGACAGAGGTGAGTAAAAACTGTCCACTTGGGGGAAAGAAATTATTCTTCAAGTAGTTTTACCTGTATTGTGAATTTCTGATGTTCTGAATATGCTATAAGTGACGTTTTCTTTCAGAAGACAATAAAATTTCAAGGGCTGTGAAGGGAAAATCACATGGTTACTATGTTGGTTTGGATCTTATCCATTATTTGCATGTCATTTCCCTTGGGAGCGTAATATAATAAAATTCCATGAAATGTGATGGACATGAAAAATGTCCACAAAGAGAAATATTTATCTCCCTAGAAAGTATAACTGCCAGGATGGGTGAATCTGTATCAATCTCTTTCACTTTTAAGATTAGCCAGACTAGGATGTGACCTTTAAGCAGTTTTACTGCTTCTACACTAAAATATGTGAAACTCTAGAAGAAGCATGAATATATTAACAGGACACCATGAACCAGTAAAATATGAGTAACCACACTCTTATATTCAAAAATGCTGTCTCCAACACAGTATTTCCACCAGTTTCTTTGAGCCCCAGTGAAACCTGGCCTGTACCTAGAGTATGTGAAATGCATTTAGCCAAACCATAGAGAATTTTAAGTGGTGTGATCTGGTTGGTTTTTGTAATCCCCAAAAGTGATTTACTTATTACTTTTTCTTTATGAATGAATGTGCACATTATGCAATTTACAATCATTAGGGAAAAAAAAAAACCAAAGGAAACTAAAAAAACCCCTTTAGAGTGCAGGTGTTCTAAAGGCTAGGAAGTATTTTGATGGTAGTCTTAGTTTTCTTTTCATCTTTAATTTTTGTTCTAACATCAGTTATACTTGTTATCAAGCCACTGACTTAATTATTTTTCCAGAACAAAACACATTCCCAGTCCTACAGTCACTGTGGACCACTTTTCAATTAACAGAAAAGACTTTAGAGGAATTTTCTAGGTCTGCAGTATATCCTCCTTCACTAGAGTATTGCAAGAGACATCCATGCAACAACCAAACCAATGCCTAACTTTTTTTCCATTACTGACCAAGAATCGCTCTCAAGACTGTTCAGGCAGCTGTTATAGAACACATGAACACATACCCTACTTTCCACTGTCAAAGAAATAATCTGAAAATACTTACCAGCCTCCAGCCTGTTGTCAGAAAGTCCATGGAATTTTAGGGTGTGAGAATCAAAGTGGTCAGTAGTAGCCAAGTCAAGGCACTAGAGATCTCAGCAGTTCCAGCTATGGTAGCAATGGTCCATGGACATTCCCACAGTCAGTCAGCTCAGGCAGACAAGGGATTTGTCCACACTGACCAACACCAGCTTGACTACCAAAAAGCAAGATAACAGCACATGGTTAGATTTCTCTCTACTTAATGGGCCTATACAAAAAGCCACAAATCTTTAATCCCTCACTAATGTGTCATTATTTTCATTATCTGTAAGTAGTCAAATTCATTTTTATCATACTGGAAAATTCATAATTGTTAATGCCCGGAGACTTTGACTTATACAGATTATAATTACAAAGTTCTCTGAGCTGTTTTGGTGCAAAGCATACAGTGCAGGTGAGAAGAGTGGGACAGAATGAGCACTGGGTGTCTGAAGTGCCAAGCTCCTTTGCTCAGAAGGTGCAGAGCAAAACCACGCATTTGCCCAAGAGAAGGGAGGAAATACAATATGGCTAATCAGTGCAGTTTTNGGTGTCTGAAGTGCCAAGCTCCTTTGCTCAGAAGGTGCAGAGCAAAACCACGCATTTGCCCAAGAGAAGGGAGGAAATACAATATGGCTAATCAGTCCATACGCTTTTCTCCAGAGCTGAACAATCTATCTCTCACTCATATATGATTTGTGTATCTCACCAGACAGCTTTCAGAGACACTGTTGTCATGTTTCCTGACTACAGAGGTGGGACACTGTCCCAGGCAAGTAGAAGTGCTGCCCATTTCTCCCCCATTCCCATTTAGTTCATTTCAGAGCAGAGTTATTTCCAACACTAACAAGTTGCTGGTATTCGGATTAAGTCAACTCCAGCTTCTCTTTCAGGACACTTACCTGTTTTTTTCCTATATTTTCAACAGTAGGATTTTAGTACACTATGAGAAACTGTGGGAGAAATTGTATGAAGTGATCAAAACAAAATTCTCTTGCAAACTGGCATTTCTTGAAACTTGCATTTTTTGATGCATGGAAATTAGGTGTTTAATTTTACTTCGACAAAAAAAAGTAACAATCTTACCTTCAGTAACTACCAAGAATTGCACAATAACTCTGAATAATAATACTTTGCACAGTACATGCAAACAACAGAACATCCAGCAAAGATCTCCTGAAAGTATCCCTGTAACCTAATTATGAATATACCAACCCCCCTGTCGGAGGTGTGTAAGCTGTATCTCAGAGCAAAGACTTTAAGAAATTTGGTGAAGGATACACCATACCCTCCTGAGAGCCCAAGAGTTGAGAGCATCCAGACCCTAGGATATGTAATTTAAGACTATTATTGGCTCTCTGTGTGACCAAAGTGCACAATGATTTTTTTTCCTTTTTAATAAGCTTGTTTATGCTCATCAACAAAAGGCCCAAGAAGATACATTGGGTGCTCAGCAGTGTCACTTCCTTGTCAGCCATAAGGTTTGTCACACCAAAGAACATGGTTGCATAAACCCAGTGACTTAATATCCTTTTTATATAACTCTGAGATCCTGAAATATAAAAGAGTAGACCCAAAATGATGAATTCTATATTCTCTATGTAAAATCTGAAAGCAGATCCAGCAGCACCTCTACATAACTCCACGCAGGACCTAAGCAAGTGTGATGCATTAGCCTTACATTCCATAAAGAATTGTTGACAAAGTTAAATCTCTTTCACAGCACAGAAGGTGCTGCAAAAGAAAATGTAGTTTTAAAAATGTTTTCATAAACTATTTACAAATCAAACAAATAATAGGAAACCCATTCAGATAAACTGAGTTTGCTTTATGTGACTGAATGGCATTTGAGTGATAACCATTTCATTTTTATATTTTAAAAGTCTCAGTGGACTTTGAAATCAATACATTTTGCAGCTAATTCATTTTTCCACCAATTTATATTTTCCAAATAAAATAAGAACACTGTTGATTTCTAATACATCTTCATTTCCTCTCTATATTTTTTAATAATAGGTATTCTATCAAATAATTTTCTCACTTTTTATTCTTAAATACGCTTTTATTTTATAAGCCATGTTTTACACATGTTAAGTTACTCTACAGACTATGATATTTTACAGCAGCTTCATAAATTAGCCTTCTAAAGTGATTAAGCTGTTCTCTGGACTCCAGAAATAGACTCTTCAAACAAAATTATGTATTTTTCATCAGACGATAAACACCCACAGTGGAAGCACTTTATTTCTCCAGAGCTGCAAATATTTTGAACAACTACTTGTCATCAGTACATGAACTATATATTTATCATGCAAAGAAAAACCAATTACCCACATATCAAGTGCAGTGAAGAGAAAGCCATGTGCTCCTGTTGCTGTTTCATTTATCTTGAATTACCTATGTCCTTGAAATGCACACTTACATTTCCCACCAAATACCTGATCTGGATATCTTGAATATATTTGCCTGACTGGACCTGTGAGGTAGCTGGACATGCCTCACACCAGCTGGGTTTACCTAAGATGACTCCTGGCTTCTAAGTGCATGAGGAATGGGGGAAAGAGCATCTCACAGTGAACTGCCCCTGCCATGGCATTTGTCCTCTCCAAGGCATCCCTCTAGTAAGCGAGAACTGACACCTTCCCTCTGTTCAGAGTGGAGGGACAACTCATCGCTACTCAGTACAAGTGCTAAAGGTGATGGGTATTTGGCACCAATGAAAGTAAGAGACAGAATAAAATTCTACAGAACACATAAGACACAGCAAATACACCCTGCTTGTTCTGCCAGTTGGAGTTACTGTGGTCACCCCTTCCTCACCATGCTCAGTGTATTCACAGCAGCCGTTCCTACTTCAAAGCAGGAAGTGTTACTGGTGGAAGGCTGGGCAGATAGTTACTCTGCTTTGTTCTTCCTGTTTTTCAAAAATGTTTAGTCTTCTATTCTGAAAAGTCCATAGACAGCTGTCTGCAAACAAGAATAATCCTATTTAACTCTGCAAAAATTAATATTTTGGCAGTCTGTGAGTCTTGAAATTTCTTGCAAGTTTATTTATTCTAGTAGATGATACCATTTTCTCCCTTCTAGGCAACCTATCTGTTAAGATTTCTCCTGGAGTGTCTCATTAATGCAGGCTTGGGAACAATGAAAGTAGGCAGTAAAATCAACCTGTGTTGTAGACAAAAGGTAATTTTTATAATGCATAAATATCTGAGTCCTGTGAAAGGGAAGAAGCAGTTTTAATGAGCTCTTAAAACCTAGCAGAAGAAAAAAGGAGGTATGTATGTGAAAAAATAACGTGTTCTGAATAGGGTAGACAGTAGCTGCTCTTTCAGGATATGAAATGCAGGGTAGGTAGGAGAGACTTTTCCTACTACTGCCACATACTCTATGATGATGTGACAGGAGAAGGTAAATCAGAATATTTTTTGTTCCCTTTAGGATTCAGCCATGACTGAAATTGTCTTTCTTTTGTTCAAGAAACACTTGCAGAGATATATTGTAGCTGGGGGAAAAAAAATAACCCGACCCACACAATTTGGTTGACTGCGAGAAAGAGACATGGTGTTCACAGGAGGGTAGAGCAACATCACAGTAACTTGTCCCACTCCATCCCACCTGTCTCCTAGCCTAAGGACTAGCAGTTCTAGTTCAGTGCTGGAGCAGAAAATTAGAACTTAGTCACCAAAAATATCCTTCTTTCTTGTCTTCTGATCATGAACAGCTCAAGCATTTCATGTGCTCTCTCCCTCGAAAACTACCCCTGTTTATGCCTAGTGCAAAGATTCTTCTGCTAAGACCAGAGTCTGACCCCACCAGTCCCATCTGTGGTGCAGTGCCTTCTGCAGCTCATCCCATTTCAGTCTAGGCAAGTGATACACTGTGTCTGGGGCTCTAAAACCTTGCCATCTATTATAGTGTAGGAGACAATCCTCCATAAAACTAAATAACCTAAAATGGTTTTGAGCTTAAATGCAAGTATTACACATTATCAAAGTAAGCCTATGAATGTGCCAAATCTCCTCCCTTCTAATATATGGTGGGAATAAATTATTTTTTTCAACAAGGTAAAACTGAAATATTATTAACATCCAGACAATGTGCTGGTACCAATTACGTTTTTTCTCTTGATATCTGGAAGTAATATGAACCCTATTCAAGTTCTTTCTGTGGGGAGGTGAGCTGTAAAATGACAGTTTCAACAGAGAGTAGATAACAATTTTGGTCTTTTCTCCTATCAAAGAGAAAGTTACATAATTTCCTCCATAATAGAAAGGTCTTCTACCAAGAAATATAATTTCTTTTGAAAACTAGTACATGGAGGAAAGAAAGCATTAATGAGACTTTGATTGCATCTCAGCTATTGCTATTATACTATAATCTTTAAAATTACCCACCTGTTGTATCTTCCTTTTTAATCTATTGTTAAAATGAAAACTGAATCAGATACTTAATATACTTCATTTGCAAAGCTGTTTCCACCAAAAAGTCATTCTGGAGAAACTTCTGCTTGCTAATGGGGAGCTGTCACTAGGCATAGCTGCATTGCTGGCACACCTAACCTAGCTCCTTCTGCAGGGAGCCACATCCAGTGACACAACCCCAGGTATCTGGAAATGCGTCTGACCAAGCACTGTGTCCCTGCTCAGCACAGCTGAAGTTGCTGTTGGATTTATTTGCTGGGACTGAGCATGTCTTAACATGTGTTATGCAACATATGACTGTACCTGAGCTGTTGAAGTCGTCTGTAATGTGTTTTACAGGGTACAGACCCCTGTATGGACAGCTTTGGCTGTGAATCAATGCACAGCAGGTCACTAAACAGGGACATAGCTTCCAGTCCTTGCAAACCAATGCAAGATGACTTAATGAATTCCTTCAACTCTTTTATGAATCAAATTTGTTTTACTGTTTTGCACTGGGTTTTCTTTCCCTGTCTTTCAGAGGAGATAATGTCCTGTAGAACAACTAAAGCAAAACTCATCCACAAAGAGGGTATAGGAAGGGTATAGGAAGAAAAGGTACAGAAAGAGTATGACATGGAGTGATAATTAGAGATCATTAGAGATAATCAGCTTGGATGCCTTTGAGGCAAGAGGCTCCCAGTGTATGTCTGACCACATTACACGAATGTGAACTGTTGTTACTGAACAACAGGGAAAAATGTGTGTTTCAGAGTAGAGGTGGCCTTTTCTGTGCGCAAAATTTGTAGACATAACCACCCCAATTTTAACGACAAAAAACATTACTAAATACTTTCCAGTAGATGGCAGGATTACGTTGTGACAACGCTGAAAGTCTGAAGTTGAAAGTGCTTCTGGATAAAGGTTCAAGTACTGGTTAAGTAAATTTAATTAGCAGAATGATCTAATATCTGAAAAGACATAAATACACGTTAGAATAACTGATAGAATGTGATGCTGGAAATACAGAAGTTATATTTTAAGGCAGTGAAAGCTTAAAGCTCAACATAGTATTAAAAATGAACTTTGTTAAAAATGAGCTTCATTGAAATAGCCACTTATACCACAGGACTGACATGACATAAGCCACAGTATTTAAAGTGAGAATCCACTGGAGTTACCAGCCATAGAATACAGTCAGGAGAAAAGCAAAAAGCCCTTGAAAATATTACTGAAAATGATCAGCAAAAGTGGTTTTCAGGACCAAAAACAATTCAGCTGGACAGTGTAGTGTTTGCCTTTTCCCAGGGACTGTACAAAAATGAGCATCCTATTAAGAGAATTCAGTACTGCTTTTGTCAATTTGAGAAATCATGACCTCAGCAAGGTAGAGAACAACTTCACAGGTTGGGACTTCCCTCAGAAACAGCCAGGAGAAAAGCCTCATTCACCCTGAGGATCTCAGAAATGGTTTTTTACTTGTCAGGAACCAAGGATGACTGGCTGCAAATAGATGAGGTTTCTGATTCTTAAAACGACAGTTATCTGAATTTACTTTTCCAGCCAGGGCTGTAAGATGTGCCCCACTGAATTTCAAACACAATGACTCGAGTGAATGATTTCCCTTTTAAGGGCCCCAAGGTTGTATGGTTTTATCCTCCTCGAAGGACAGATGATTTACATGAGGTAGATATAAATGTGTTCATTTCAGACCAGTGTGACACTCTGTGTCAGCACTGGTCTGAAAATATTTGTGGGCAACTGCTAATGTCAAACCTCTGTACACTGCAGGCAAAATGAAATGGCTGCAGTGAAAAAATACCACCCTACTTTTTATATGTTTTCTTTAGCAGAAAATATTTAGACATCAGATACCCAATACTTTTACTTCTCATTGGGTGTATGTCAGTTTTGACTTGACTCACTGGAATTACTGACGCATTTAATTTCACTATCCTACTGTGGAATTCTAAGATTAGTTGAAATACTCTATCTATTAATAAAAAGAAGTTACTTTTGTAAATATCTAATAAGAGAATGGAGGGGCTGATGACATGCGGTTTCTGAAAGTAAAATGGCCCAGCCTGGCATACTATCTCTGTCAGGACACAGTCTGCATTTATTGCACTAGTGCCTCTGTGCAGTGTTGCTCAACTGCAGACCATGCTGAACAGCAGCGTTCTCATTCCTAATGATAAACAGTATCTTCAAAGACACATTTCCTTTTATTTCCTGTAATAATATACTCAGCTTCCTCTGGTAAGTGTATAGCGTTTCTAAAGAACATAGCTACATCACTGAAAACGGTTTGGAGTTTTGTTTTTATTTTATAAAGTCCTTAATAGTTTGTTGTCTTTTTTTTTTTTTTGCTTTCACATATTAATGCCTGATTATATTATATTCCTTAAAAGTTTCATCTTATAGCCACCTTATTGATGATTCACACCTATTGATTCATCTTGTTTCTGAAAGCATTTGCTTCATAAGAAATACAAACAAAAAATAAATGAATCCAGTATTAACTGATGCTCTAAAATCCTATTGTATTTTTGCAGTTGGATAAAACACACGGAGCTTCTTGACATATTCCTGAAACTCTGACTCTTGTGAGAGTGTAACATAAATGGTAATATTAACATAATCATTTTGATCTTTTCCCCCAAGAATAATATAACTCTAACTGTTCCAAGATCACATGTTCTTTCTCCCCCTTTCAGCCTCATGAATAATTTGGCTCACCTTTCTCCCTGACATAAACATTGAATTTTGCTGAAGGTCATGCAACATGCCCAGTATCTTTTCATTTAGTTGCAATTCAGCACTGTACTCTGTGCCTTGTATTATTTTGCACTCATGACATGCAGTTGTAGATTGTTTTCATGGTGGTGTAATGCCTGATAGTCAGTTCATGCAGTGAATGGTAAACACTGATGTTTTGAAAGCTAATTAGTGGTGAAGATTTGTTTTTTATTGCCCTATCTGTTTATTCAGCTGGAAAGCCATGGGGCAAGCGAGGTCAGCAAAGGCGATTAGAGAAATGATCTTTGTTTCATAGAACAGAAAGTTGAATTAAATAAGATTATTTGGTAAGAAAAGAAAATAATTTAGGAGTCTGATGCATCTGACATTATTAAAGTAACAGTTCTTAGGCCTTTGGCTCATCCAGCATCCCCACTAATCCATTTGTCATCCAATATATCTGTCTAAAGACAGAAGCTCTCAGGTTTGACAGAGAACTGAAATTCTTCTATGTCTGGCTCAGCGACTTCATTTCCAGCCTTGAGCTTCATCTCATCAGTGTTCTCTGAAGCAATACTTTGTCTCCAGTTTTCAGTAGCTAGAAGGAAATGTACAGGAAATCATGGGGCAGGGAAGTGGTACAGAATGTAGAAAAAGAAAGGAACCAAAACTCTTTTATCTGTATGAAGTGTTCTCAGCCTCAGCTTACACATGGAAAGTTTTATGCTGGGGGGAGGATGGGGATAGAGAGGTTCTCACCAGATGTTTTATTTCTTCATGTCCTAAAAAGTTTGGTAGCTTTTTAACACTGGTGCCAAACCCTCTGAATCCAGTTTCCTGTAACATCACTGTGGAATTTTCCCTTCAGATCACAAGAGGTGTGGATTTCACCCTTTCCTCAGCTGCCAGTAATTTATGCAGACATATCTGTCCTTGCCTTAGCACATCAGCACAGCTACATTTTCTGCAGCACACATCACTGAAGAGCTTGATCAACAGCACTTTCAACTTAGCTACACATGCTGTATGACAGGGAGAGACCTTTCCATCAAGAGAATATACTGCAAAGCCAGGAGAACCTCAAAAAGGAAATTCAACCACAATAAGCTGTTAATTTCAAGAAGAATCATATATGCATTTACATAAGATATTGTTATAGTGACCACATAATGAGTGGATTTGTTTCATTTACAGACTGTCTATGACACATGTCAGGGAAGAATTTCTCCCAGTAATGGGTGACAAAAGTGTATCACTGCAGAAAATGTAGTCTTCAAACAAGCTGAGAATTTTTCCTCCTCTGGGAAGAGCAAAGGAGGGAGTCACAGTAAAGGTATAAAACAAGTTACTTTTGTAAGCCCATGTCCTAAAAAATAAAGCATAAGGAGGAATAAAATGTAACTGGTCATTCCTATCCAGTTGTAGAGGATAAAAAAGGAATCACCACAGGAAAATAACAAATCCAGAAATGCAGAAGAGAATTAGTTAGCACTACATGTTAGCACTACTAATAGTAGTGCTACTGCTACTAATTATGAGGTACAAATAAAAACCACCAAAAGTTCACGAGCTTCATGCCTAATATTTTTTAATTTATTTTGAGTTGTTTCAAAAGGTAGGGAGGAGAAACAAGAACAAACACAAGCCACAGTGCTCTGGAACAGATCAGACTAAGATATTTCTGAAAGGACTAATACAAAATCAGGTACCAAAAGAAGGGTATGTATGCTGGTTAAAAGAAATTAATAAATCAAGTGCTGTGAACTAACACACAAGCTGTCTTGTTCAAGGTAGGAATACCTATACCCTCCTGTGACTCCTCCTCCCACACCATTCTGACATGTTTGTTGCAGGGCAGGAGTTCCCAGGACATATGATTTCTCCATCTCCATCCCAAGATCACTTACCTTTCAGTTGTCCACATCCTTCCCAAAAACGGGATGGTACTCAACAAAGAAAGCTGTTCTGGTCTAGTTTGGAATTTCAGTCTTTCAGATGGGAATAATGTGATTACAGATTATAGTGACTAAAGTAACAATCTTGGGTAACAGATATAACTAAAACTAAAACACTTGGTATTTCAGAAAACAATTTAAATTAGGTAAAGTAGCATGCTGAAGATATGTATCCTAATAAATAAAGTTATTATTTTCTCATCAGTATTCATTCAAGATCTAATTATACTTGGGGCTAGAAATTTTAAAAAGAAACAAAAAGAGTAACATCACCATACTGAAACAAGATATTTCTCATAATCAAAATTTCCTTTTTACTTTATGAGAAATATGGCAAGCTAATTTCTAAATGGAATATCCCCTCATGTATTTATGTTGACTGGCATATTTATACAGCTGGTTTGCTCAATACTATTTTAAAACTTCATTTTTTTCTTTAGTTTGTCTGCTGTTACCTTACATTGTGTGGCACACAAGCGTCTCAGCCATTCCTGTACGTCACTCCACCTAGTGGCTGGAGGGACTGTAACCACAATATGTACAATTTAATCTTATCTTAGATTTTTAATTGCATGATTACAAGGCTTCCTTGATTACACTCTTCAGATAAAACTATTAGCAATACCAAAGTTCTGCTTGCTCTAAGGTAAAAGGCTGCCTTTAATCAAATTATGTTATATAGTTTTATAGGAATAGAACCTGGTCACTGTAGCACTGAGTATGAAATGTCAGGGTTTACCTACAGCAGGTATTATTAAAAAAAAAAAAATTGCTAATTTTATCATTCATGCACTTTCATGTATCTATAATAATATAATGATTTAATCACAGATAAATTAGGGAGCTTTTTATAGCTTAACCAGAGCTAGGGTACACATCCAGACCTTTTATAGTTCCTGCTCAAATCAGTGTGCCAGTCCTCTGCATGCAGCTGGAGCACACTCTATTGGAAGGTGGGATGGAAAAATGCCTCACTAAGTCCACACGCTTGCCTGACAGGTGATAGTGATCTCCCAGGAAAGGGTGTGGAGCAAGTAACGTGGTAGCTGGCTCCAGCAACACAGGCTTATGTTCACTGAAACCTGAGGAGCCTGAAAGGATAGACCCTTTCAGAAGGAAAGACGTGTGACTTTTCCAAATACAAAAATTCAGCCTCGTATCACACACAGATCTGACAGGCATCCAGACAGTGGCAGAGTGTTACCTGACTTAAAGGAGTTTGTAAGACTGGGGACTCAACTCTCTGACTTGCTCCATCATTAACTGATAAATAAATTCTACTCAATTGTGTTCAAAACCAGTACTTCAAGATAGGAAGAAGAAAAAACAAGTTCATAATTAGTAAGGTCAAGCTAGCACAAATCGCAAGTCAGTGGCCAACGAGAACCTATGACTTAAACAGCTCCTCCCACCAAGGAAATGCTTTGCTGGAAGAGTTAGTAAGAAGCACATTCCTTGACTTATTCCCTGAGCTGCTGAGTTTGACAATACCAAACGCATCTTCCCCACTGTCTTCAATTTCCTCCATTCTGGAGACACTGAACACAAGAAGCCCTGGCTGTCAACAGCCTGATCTCACCAGTGCCTGCACCACTCCCAAGCACTGGATGCATCCATGTTCAAGCCCTGCACTTCTTACATGCAAGGTGGTGGGACCAAGTGTCCAGACCCTTGACATAACTAGTCCAGATCCCTGGAGTAGGTCTGCCTCCCTCTTTCTGAATCCTTTGTTGCTATTCCTCTTCAGTTTCCCCTGGGCAGACTAGACACCTGCTTTGATGTATACCACAGTGTACTTGACATACACTTCCCCCTGCAATGCAACGCAGTCCTAACCCGAGCTTTTCCAGCAGTTTCAGCAAATGCTTCCTCATCTGATTACTCCTCCATGAGCAGAGGAACTTCAGCTACTACTCCCTGGAAGCAATCAGAAGAGGATAGCAAGCCCAAGGTTCAAGCCTGGCTATAAAAGTACTACAAACATCTGGAAATACAGACCTCCATGGTTTAACCCATTGGCCTTGCCATTCAGCTTAAGATCACTCTGCATCCTCCTCTTCTGATGCCACAAGGTCAGGGAGGAAGCACGGGAGAGTGGCACAGGACAGCATCGGCACACACCAGGTCCCTGCCAGATTCCTGCCTGCAGCTGTCCACATACATCCTAATCCCCTTTTTTGGCAGCTGCACAGCCTGCACAGATAGCACCAACCAAATTCAAGCAGTTTTGCTCGAGCTAAAAGACAGCTTTACCCTCTGCTGACAGAGCACTTAGACATCTATAGTCAGTGTCAGCTTCCCACAGGCTGGGACTCCTCAGACTGAGCTTAAACTGGAGCTGGGTGCTGCAATCCCATTAGGAATAAAGCCCTTGGGGGAAAGCACTTTCTCTGAAGTGCCATTTCTCTGAAGCGCAGCATTTTGGTTTTCAAGATTATCTAGGCGTGCTGGGGTGTTACCCGTTTCCTGCAGCA
>VXAX01002647.1:410-21942 GCA_013399835.1 Leptocoma aspasia
TCCCCCCCGCCTGGGCCCCCCCTCGTCCCTGCCCCTCCCCCGCCTCGCTCGCTCGCAGTCCCCAGCCCCTCGCTTCCCCCGAACCGATTTTAGCTGCTTCTCACCTTGCGGTCTTGGCGAGAACGCAGAGATCCTTTTCTTTTCTCCTAACGGTGCGAAAGTGCCACTGCGCAGGGACCTGGCGTCTTTCAGCGGCCGCGCACGGTTGTTATGGCCATGATGACCATGTCTTTCCAATTGTGAGGTTGACGAACGCCGTCAGGCATTCGATATACTGAGAACCATCTTGATAAACGTAAGAACTCTTCGGTCAGTTTCACGACGTTAGGTTAGTATTTGTCTTATATACCATGAAGCATAAGGAAAATAATGCCTAAGTGTTCACCCTAGACCAGAAGGAAAGGCTTGTTTTTCTCAAAGCTGGCTACATCTGATTCTCGGAGTATTGTATCAGTGGCGAATCTGCCTAGGACTTTTTCAGCAATGAAGACCCTTTATTTTCTATCCTAGTGTCTCCAGTGTTTGCTTCCCATTCACCCTTTATATCCAGTCTCTAGTGTTTGCTTCACATTAAATTCCCGACATCCTGGTGATATACAAAAAGCATTATATTTCCACTAGGTAATTATTTCTAACTGGATTCAAATTATTAACATATGTCAAATGCGGAACAAAAATGGCTGTGCCAGCCGTGTTCATGTGTACCCCCATGTTTTCAAAGGCTTCACACAATTCTGAGTGGATACTCTTACAATCATGTAATATATTTTCATTTCACAAGGGTATGTTGCAAGTGATGACATTTCTCTTTGTTATTTTGGTATCACTGCATGACTCTGAAAATCATTATGACTTTTCAATCCATTTCTCATTTCTGTTGGCTATGCCTGCAGTCCTCCATTTTTAGTTCAGGACCCACTGGGTCTATGAAATTAACATAATTCCAATACAGAGAATTTGCCTGTGCTCATCATGGCCAAATACACACATCATTACTCACACAGAAACAGAGGAAAGTCCTTGAAAGTGAAGGGCTTGGAAAGACCTCTGAACTCTGGCAACCCTTTTTCTCATTGACTCTGGCATTTTTTTCTGCCTTAGTCACACTGACTCCAGCAGGGTAAGTCTGAAAAAATGACGGGGTCTAATAATATAATGGTGAATTAATTGTTTCACAGCATCTTTCAGCTCAGATATTTTATGTAAGAATGTCTCAGTCTGGCCCTGAAGACCTATGATTCCTTTTTACCTCCTCTTCCCTCAGTTTCAGATGTATTATCTTCATCTCTCCAGCTACAGTGAAGGGCATCTAGTTCACTCTCTCTGCTGGTGGGCATTTTGTTCCATTTCATGCATGTTTTCCAACAGCATTTTATAACAAAGGCACACACTGAGGACACCAAACAACGTATTAATGGAATTCTCCACTATGACAGGGATACAGTCCATGTAGTATACATGTCCATCACTAATCTGTCCATCTACCATTCCCACTCAACTGTTCCTCAAGCTTTTGATTTGTAATGCTAAAGCAAATCCCAAAACATGAAAAATGTTTTGTCTAGAGAAAGCAATTGCTATACACAAAGAGGAAAAATCCATTTGTGGCTCCCTAATTCATCCGTGTCCTAAGACATCCTCTCTGACTCGATGAGTGTCCGGCCTACAAAGCACTAAAATCTAAAGGATCACTTTGGTGAGACTATCAGCTATTCCTCTTACCCTCTTTATTTACTAGCTTCTGTCATAGTTGGGATATTGGTCCAGAAAGAAGTTTCCTGTTAATCACTCATTTCTCCAGCTGTTATGTCTCCAGCATGCAATTCAAAGAGAGAAGAATCTCAAGGCTGTCCTGCTCATAAAACCCATTAATTTCTCCCCACTCTGGGATCCCTGCTGATATTACTAACTTAAGAAACAAGTTCTACTACTACACTGTGTATTCTTCTGACCTCTCCCAGACTTATGGCTTTTGTGTTCCCAATACTAGCCTAATAGAGCTTGTGTGTCCCTCAAGTTTGAAAGGACCATAACTAGATGACCCTGCTACCACAGGGGAAGGTAAAAAAAAAAAAAGAAACCCAAAAGACTCAAACAAAACCACAAACTAAAGCTAAGACCATTCACCATGTATGGACAATAAGCACATGAAGTAAAATGAAAATAACAGAAGTCTAAACCCAAACAGACTCAAAGATTAAGAACCCATTTTATTAATTAGTGTAAAATGCAAACAAAAATTCCTGTCTTCATCCACTGATGTGGCTGACAGTGGATTTGGACAATGAACATTAGAATTTGAACCCATGAAAACCTTTCTACGTACTCAAGCACATCAAGGCCTAAAGAATTAATAAAACAAGAACAGATTGCAATTTTTCCTCCACTTTGGTTTTGGTTCTATTTCTTTTCTTCCTTTCTTCCTTTTTTTTTTTTTTTTAATCCTAGTGAATTTTTTAATAAAAAGACCATGCCTTAGATTTGTACAATTAACATTAGAATTACTCAAATGTTCACCCTACTGACCACCAGGCCCTTTTCTCAACAGCTTCGAGTAATTTCAGCTATTAAATTTCCTTGTACATGTCTCATTGCAGTTTGAGCAAATTGAAATTCCAGGAGGTTTCTCTTTACTTACCACCTCTATACAGCTGGATGTCTGCTGATCCCTGCTCCTAGCTGCTCAGTGCTGGCCTTCTGTGCTAGTCTTGCTAACTACACAATTAAATGTCAGATGTTACAAATTATTAACCTCAAAGAGCATACAAAAGTTAAAGTTGTTATTCTATTCCCTATTTCAAAACCAAATCAACAAAATCTTGATGGTATTTTCAGTTCTAAAGCAGCAAAGAACCTATGCCAGAAAGAACAAGATTTAGTTTTAATACACTCATTATGGAAGCCAATCTTTTCTGGGACCAAGGCAATTTGCAGGCAAAATAAATGAAATATATTCTTCCTGAATGTGTCCAAACTGTATATCTATAGTCTCACGAGCCTCTAAAGCCAGATTCCTGACTTCCTAACTGTATCACAGCAGAAGTGACAAGTTGCTGACCTCATTCATATATCAGGGGGAAATTTAGGCACCAGCCAGCCCTTCCAATGCCCCTGGCAATCTGCACAACATACTGACCTGAGATAGTGCTACTCTGGCACCAGACCACGGACTGCACATCTGCAAAGCATGTACTGTAAAAACACAAACTACAGCACAACACTTACACAGTGAACAACTCCTCAAAACCTTTTTGTTCCCTTCTATGGGAAAACAGCCTATACAATGAGCTCCCAAATGCTAACTTGCAATACTCCTGCTCTAGAAAGATGGCACAAACAGCATTGTCTAGAGGCAGTACCTGCTTCACCTTCACACCTCTGGTGAATAACAGGAAGGCAGCACCACTTAAGGAGAGCGCCTTCACATGGTGTGTTACACAGTGCTCTGGCTCTTAGCCTACATTGTGCCTGGGTGCCACTGTCAGTGCCTGTGAGGCAAAAAAATGAGTTGCCTGCCAACCCAAATTTACCTGGAAGCATGTTACATCAGTGTCTGGGGTGTCTACAGCCAGGAAGATGGCAGATTGCAAACCAGCTGTGCCGGCACGATGTGTCCAAGGACATTTTGTCCCTCCATAGGTTCCAAACACGTTTCTGGCTGGAGTGGGAAGTGACATTTAGATTCATCACATTGCTTCCTCCTGCGTACCAGAAGTTAAAGACAGCATTGTCACACAAGCAGGAAAGTGTGGAGGGCAGAAAATACACAGAAGTGCTGCAGTGTTGCGGGGAGGAAGAGTCAGCACCTCAGCATCAATCCGTGGGAGCTGCTCACTAGTCTGAGCAGCCAGGATTCTGTGCTGATGGAGAGGCTGCTATGAAAAGACAGCGTGGTGTCACCCCTCCTTGGTGGCCTGCACTACTAAATGCAGGTCAAAGCGAGGCACTCTCGATTCAGGAGGAGACAATTTCTTTGGGGAGCCACAGCTGATGCAGCTGCTGTTAATGTTGTTCACCTTTCAGGAAGAGTTTGTCTAAGGGCGTGAGGTGTCCTCAATGTCCCATTGATGATGACATTCAAATCATGCCAGGGTAGTCCAGAACACAATTTTTCAAGTGGCTTCGATCAGTTTTAGAACAACAAATTACTCAGAGATATAAATAATTCTATTCTTTGATATCTGACTGAGGACTTTTCCATTGTGTATGAAAAAAGTAAAAATACATTAGGCTAATAAACACACACACAGTAAAGAACAAAGTCCATATTTTTTTCATCATTAACTGTTCTCAGAAAGGTTTTGCCCCCTGCATTTTTTGCTGACTTTTTTTCTTTTTTTGCTTTCCCACGAAAGATTTCCTTCCCAGTGCCTCCTAACTATGGACATATCCAGGTTTCAGACTATAGATTTTCAATTGCCAAACTACATGCCACAGCAATGAAGAAGGGAGGACACAACAGGTGCCCCAACCCTTAACCAAGGGTACAGGGAGGAGTGTACAACATTCCAGGAAGCTGAGTCTATAGGGACAGTCATCCATTGCCCTACCCTATTTGTTCTGCTCCCTATAGATGCTCACTCATACCCTGAATTTAAAAGGCCTTATGTGACCTCAGTATACTTAGGAGACTTAACAGCAGTAGCAGCAGACACATTAATATTATATAGGCAGAGGCTTGCTCTGCTGAGCTGCAACAAGTTTGTAGTTTGGTAGGTCTCACTTTAAAATTCCTTAGCTAAGTGTTAAAAGTTGCTAAACTGTGCTGGCTGGTTGGATCACACAAGTGTTATTACATTTGAAACTCAGATGAAAGATGATGTCACTGAGGGCAAGTAAGGCATGGGTGTAACACTGTAACAGGAGTGTAATCATGGTTGCAGGGAGCATTTATACCTCTTTCCTGTGGAACACGTATGTGGGAATGCAGCACATAATGTAAAGGCCCTCACCTAAATCTCTCTGGAAATTGCCATCTGAAGCAAGGAGAGGGGCTCTGGTGCCCCAGTGTCACAGCTGTGCTTCCTCCAGCTGTGTAAGAATGACTGAGCAGAGCACTCAGCTGCAGCAGGCAGAGCACCTCAGTAGCCACATTTGTCTGGCTGGCTCTCATGCTAATGCCTCCTAACAAAATTGCTTGGGAACAACTGCTGTGCTACCTCTCCTTAATGCAGACATACCTAAATATAACCCACAGCTTATTTTCATAGGAACAAGTATTGGCAGGTCCTAAACTGCAGATGGGAACGTCTGATAGCTCTCAGGTGTACTGCCAGCTCTTGGCTGTGGTTCCTGTGTCTCCTTGCTAATGCCAAGAGGTCTTAAATGGTAACTGTAAATGTTGGACAGATTTGGGTATCTCAAAGGAAGAAACTTGCAGTGAGGGCTCAGATTGCAGGTTTGTGATGTAGTGTGGCCTGCTGGGGTGCCCATAAGGTGAGAAAGACTGAAGTCATTCCTATGAAGTAGACCTTAGAGTGGTGCCTTCTCCAGAAGTATCTCTGGAGATCCTGATATTATTTTTCTTCTTTTATTGAATAATTAATTCTAACTCATTCTAGTCTCGCTGGGAAAACCCAACTGCATGTAACAGTCTGTGTACTGTCTTCTCAATGATATTTCCCCACAATATCCTATATCCAAAACAGGATTATTTCCCTTCTTCATTTGCTCAGCTAGAGGTAAATCTCCCACTTCTGCCTTTTAGGTAATCTTTCACCACATTTTCTCTCTGCCTGAGTACATCTGTTCATTCTTTTTTAACTATCTGTTCTGACTGCAGAGAAGCTCTTTTTAAAATTGCCAAATACACCTTAACTTTCCAAAATATTGTTCCTGTGTGTATTTCTTTCACATAAAGAATATGTGTTCCAAGCAGCAATTCTACATCAGTAAAGTTAGTTTATCTCTTTGCTGCAAAAACATTAAAAAAAAAAATCACAGCTTCTCTGTCATGAAATTTCTGAAGTTACGTCAGTTTAAGTTACTAGATTGTAACTGGAGACCAGAAACTGACACATATATACTTAGTAGACTTCTTTGGAAATGAGGAAAGGGTAGCAACTGCTGGGAAAAGCCAGGCAGAAAACTGGGGCAGTGACCATTTTAGGCATCTCAATTTTACCACCAACAAATGTGAATGAAGACTCTGTGAAGCCACAAATGAGAGCTCAAATATTTACATTTCCTTCAGTGAAGGTTATTGAAGTAAATGTGTTCAAAATAACAAGAATAAGCAAAAAGGAATTTTTAATTTTGCTGACATGTCACTCATTGTCTATGCTTTTTCTCTGTCCATATGCAATGAAATCCCTAGGCAACTGCTAAATTTCATATCTTCCCAGCAATTGCTACCTTATTACATTATGCAGTCAAATAAATGGAAAGGTTCACTCATACTTTTACATATACAGGATAAAGGCTTCAAAACATTTCATTTTCATTTGGCAATTTCTGAAGGTATATCTGCAATACCCACATCCACTCCATTTAATCCCTGTATCCTTACTTTGTATTACATACTATTGCCAAACAGTACCTTGAAAGTCACAATTTGATTAGCTCTTCTCTCAATTAATTTCCCTTTAAAGCATTACAGAGCTCAGGTGCAGTTTTACTGCAACCTTTTTTATGGTATTTTATCATTATGGGGTGGAGGTCACAATTTTTCCCTTGATTGCATTTATTCATAATTTCACATTCCCTGAAACACAATTTTACAGCAAGCTAAATCTCTCATCTTATATACATTTTAATATTTATAAAATAGCCATTGGAAATGAAACCGTGACACAGAAATAAAATTACATTTTATTTCTAAAACTGTCTACTCACACACTCTGAATTTCTGGTTGCTAATATGTACTTGAATACCATATTCACATTATGTATCAGATAATACCAAAGGGCTGGTGTAATGTAATCTTTGTGATTCCTAAAACAATTACAAAAGGCAATGGATAAAACACTTTTTTTTCATAATCAGTTACAGATTGATGAAATATTAATCCAGAGCTCTGTTCTGTTCAGCCTATTACACCATCTTCCACCAGATATCAGTATTGATTGACTCTTTCCTGGTTCTTTAGGAATGACCTATGGCCTACCTCTCCCCTTGTTAAAACTCAGGTTATCACAAAGTGCTCTAGTTTCTGTCATAAAAGTATTTCCTTATTTCAGTGATTGCTGTAAAATGCACAAGTAATAATTAAGTGGGTTTTATTCAGAGTGAGAAGAGGATTCAGAATTCAGATGCTTTAGTTAAACCTTTGTGTAGCCATATTCTGTGAGACACATTAAAAATCCAAACAGTAATATGGTTCACAACTCTACTACTTGTAGAGAAAACATAAGATAATATTCTTTGGGAATGAAGAGCATGATTACTAAACTGTGATGTTAGTCCTTGCAAATTTTAAATTACCAGAGACAAAGATAATTTCCATAAACAACAGAAGTTTAGGACATTGCTTTGTTTTACAAAGCTACAATTTTGTAACACAAGGTATAAATGACTACATACTCCAAAATAAAATGAAACATGACAAGCAAATAGCTTGATTTATTTAATAACAGGTAGAAAAATTCGTATGGAAAATAAACAAAAAGAAAACACCCCACATAGGGCAGCAGAGTAACTTTGCCTCCCTTGTAGTGAAATTCCGGGAAGAGAAAATAAACCAAGTGTACGTTCATCAATCTCCAGATAATAACAAATCGCTTATGTTTCTATAAAAAGTGGAATAGGTGATTGTACGAGACACTATTTCACTAGACTTTAGCGTTTTAGTAGGTAAAACACATGGTCAAAGGAACCGGTTCTTAATCCATATTCAGAGCTGAAAAAGGAGTTTGTGTTACTTCCTCCTCTTTAAAATCAATTTAAACTGTCAAAATCGCTTCAAATCGTTAGATTTCAACTTTGACCCCAAGAAAACCCTCTAAAGAATAAGACTGAGTTGTTGCTGTAACATTTATGTCAAAAGGAAATTTTTAATTTGCAAGGAAAAACAAAAGTTTCTCCCTTCAGAGGTCTCTCCAGCAGCAGCACACGGGATTTATCGCCTCTCCTTTAACTCAAATCGCGTGTTTGCTGCAGGAAACTCTCCCGAACGCAAGTACCTGCTCTTCTCCCCCTTTACCGGGGAAATCGGACGATTTGGTGTCAGAAATTCCGAGGAAAATACACTTTTGTTAGTCCAAAGAAACACAAATCGAGCACACCGAAGAGCTCCCCGGCCGTGCAGCGGGGCGGGCTCTGCAACTCACCAATCACCGCGCGGCTCCGCTCTAAAAATACGAGCATCTGACCCGGGCCAGCCCAATTGTGTTCGCCCGCTCCGCAGAGGAAGTCGCCGCGATGTCCGAGACCGCTCCCACCGCCGCCCCCGATGCGCCCGCGCCCGGCGCCAAGGCCGCCGCCAAGAAGGCGAAGAAAGCGGCGAGCGGCTCCAAAGCCCGCAAGCCCGCGGGGCCCAGCGTCACCGAGCTGATCACCAAGGCCGTGTCCGCCTCCAAGGAGCGCAAGGGGCTCTCGCTCGCCGCGCTCAAGAAGGCGCTGGCCGCCGGCGGCTACGATGTGGAGAAGAACAACAGCCGCATCAAGCTGGGGCTCAAGAGCCTCGTCAGCAAGGGCACCCTGGTGCAGACCAAGGGCACCGGCGCCTCCGGCTCTTTTCGTCTCAACAAGAAGCCCGGAGAAGTAAAAGAAAAAGCCCCCAAGAAAAAGGCACCTGCAGCCAAACCCAAGAAGCCTGCGGCTAAGAAGNAAAATACGAGCATCTGACCCGGGCCAGCCCAATTGTGTTCGCCCGCTCCGCAGAGGAAGTCGCCGCGATGTCCGAGACCGCTNAAGCCGGCGGCCGCAGCGGCCAAGAAAGCAGCCAAGAGTCCCAAGAAGGCCGCAAAGGCAGGCCGCCCCAAGAAGGCAGCGAAGAGCCCGGCTAAGGCGAAGGCGGTGAAGCCCAAAGCAGCCAAGCCTAAGGCAGCCAAACCCAAAGCGGCCAAGGCAAAGAAGGCGGCGCCCAAAAAGAAGTAAATTGCACCAGGAGAGTTTTGTTCTACGTATTTTGTTATCCAACGGCTCTTTTAAGAGCCACCCACGTTTTCCCTAAAGGAGCTGATGCACCGAGGTCGTCCGTAACCTGCAGCAAGGGTCCGGCAATTCGTAAGTCGTCAAGAGGTCAATTGTCTTTTGTGTTTTTTGTTCCCTAGGGATTACCGAAAGAAATACTAAAGAACGCGGTAGAGCGCGGCGACTTTAGGGAAGTGTAGACTTTTGTTTTTCCTCCGAGTGATTACTTCGACTTCCAAGAAACAATGTTTTATAATGATTTGATAAAAAAATCGGATGTACTTTTTTTTAAAGATATATTTTGTAACAAAATAATGCCATTACCAGGCACGCTACTACTGAGCCATGTCTAATCTATTGAATTATTTCTCTTAAAGTATCTCCGTAAATGCCTTTGTCTGTGTGGGGGGAGGAGGGGAGGGTTTCTTTACCGAAACAAAAACAGCCCTGATCTCTCCCAATCCTTTTGTTCCCGGTGAGAAAGAAAGCTTTAAGTATTGAAAAAGCCCGCCCTGCCCAAGGATTGGCCAGTGGAAATCCCAGCCCGCTGCCCTTCCCCCTCCCTCCCAGAAGACGATTACGCCTCTTATCTCTAGAACTGTATCAGCCACTCGGAGAAGAAAGAGGCGGAAAAGGGAGGTTGGACAGGAACTCTGAACGAAAGGCGTCCGTATTTTCTCCGACAAAAGAACTAAACGAAAAATATCCCATAGCAGAAAGAACTTACATGGAGAAGACGATTTGGCACGACTTTGTTAACAAAACCATGGAAAACATTGCTACTCTATCCAACCAAAAATAAAAAATAAGTTAAAATACGGATTGAGTAGTTAATACAAAAAGGCTTTCATTGTTTTTTTTGATAATTCAGCTCTCTTAGGACCTTGTGGGTGGCTCTGAAAAGAGCCTTTGGGTTTCTCTCGGTTAAACTTGGCGGGCTTTGTTCCTCGGCGCTCACTTGGCTTTAGCCTTGTGGCTGTCGGTCTTCTTGGGCAGCAGCACGGCCTGGATGTTGGGCAGCACGCCGCCCTGCGCGATCGTCACCTTGCCCAGCAGCTTGTTGAGCTCCTCGTCGTTGCGGATGGCGAGCTGCAGGTGGCGGGGGATGATGCGCGTCTTCTTGTTGTCGCGGGCCGCGTTGCCCGCCAGCTCCAGGATCTCGGCCGTCAGGTACTCCAGCACGGCCGCCAGGTACACCGGCGCGCCGGCGCCCACGCGCTCCGCGTAGTTGCCCTTGCGCAGCAGCCGGTGCACGCGGCCCACGGGGAACTGCAGCCCGGCCCGCGACGAGCGCGACTTGGCCTTGGCGCGCGCCTTCCCGCCCTGCTTCCCGCGCCCGGACATCTTCCCTCGGTCGCTGCACCCGCCCAGGAACTCGCAGCACGGCGGAGCAGGCACTCAGCGCCGCCCGGCCCTGCTCTCGCTTTACTATCTCGTCCCTTCGCTGATAGGCTGAGAAGTAGGTCTTGTGCAGACAGCCAATGAGAAGACGAATCGAATTCTGACCAATCAGACGCGGAAAGTGAGGAGTGATGACATCATATGTGTTCTGACCAATGAAAGTGCGTATCCAGAATGCTGCTCATTTGCATAGAGGCCCTATAAATAAGTGGCACACAGGGGCGCTTCTCACACAGCTCCTGAGCTGATCCTGCAGCGCTTCTCTGCCTTTAGGTAACGAGCCGTTGTCGCGATGCCCGAGCCGGCCAAGTCCGCCCCCGCGCCCAAGAAGGGCTCCAAGAAGGCGGTGACCAAGACGCAGAAGAAAGGCGACAAGAAGCGCAAGAAGAGCCGCAAGGAGAGCTACTCGATCTACGTGTACAAGGTGCTGAAGCAGGTGCACCCCGACACGGGCATCTCGTCCAAGGCCATGGGCATCATGAACTCCTTCGTCAACGACATCTTCGAGCGCATCGCGGGCGAGGCGTCGCGCCTGGCGCACTACAACAAGCGCTCCACCATCACCTCGCGGGAGATCCAGACGGCCGTGCGCCTGCTGCTGCCCGGCGAGCTGGCCAAGCACGCCGTGTCCGAGGGCACCAAGGCTGTCACCAAGTACACCAGCTCCAAGTAAATACCTCTTAGAAATACCGCTTAACCCAAAGGCTCTTTTAAGAGCCACCCACATTTTCAATAAAAGAGCTGTATAATCAAGTAAGAAAAAACATGCTACTGTATGTTATCGTGGAATGTTTAGCTTTTTATTTATTTTTTTAACGGTTTTTGGGTTTTGCATACGAAAGAGTTATTTTGATAAAATACTGCTCTCGAGTTTACTGTGCTAATAAACATTCACTAACTGCAATATATCTGTAAAGATGGTTTTAAATAGCTGAGGGTGTTGGTGGGGTTTTTGAGGTGATGTTTCCTTAAATTATGGTTTTCACAATTTCAATATTACCCTGCTATTGCAAGTTTTCAAGTTATTTGTGTTGTAAACTGAAGGATATAAATCTTTCTGGATTTCCCTCGTGAGGGAATCGAAATTATTAATGGATACTCATCCACGTACCGCATTGCTATAGTACGATCTTCCACTTGGTGGTGCTCAGTCTTTAGGGCTTTTGGGGGTCGGAGTTATTTTTGTTGCAGAAGTGAGAGATGAGTACAGCACACTATACTATAAAAGAATTTATGTAGCGACAAGTGACTTTTACCTTAAACTTTTGCAAGTAGCCCAGTGATCAATATAACTCAAAAGTATTTTCTAAAATCTCCTTTATCTTCACCATTTGTCTTTATAATCCTACTGTTCATGTGATTTTTTTTTTACATTAACTTGCCTAGCTTCTCTCTCTGACTGCTTTAGGTTCTCCTTGCAAGTAAGAAAACACGAGAACATTAATATTTTTTTTTTACTTATCTGACCTTTTCTGCATTTATCTGTTACTAATTGTAATAAAACTATTAAATAGTAAGAAACTAGACACTCTGGACTGACTTTGTAAGCTACCAGACTTTATCACATAATTTCTAATTAAGCTCAAGCTGCAGGCTTTCTGAGTCACCCCCTCTCATTCTTGGATAATTACATGCCATAATACCATAGATAGATGCAGATCAAAGCCATTATCACTTTCAAACTGAATTCTGAGTAATTCCAAATTTCAAGCATATTTTGTGAACTTCTGAACATACTTAATTCATACAGGGACCACAAAAGTGAACTTTCTTGTACTGACTCGCATTTTCTTTGGTAGTACAGGTATCGTGACAGGCACCAGGTCTCATAAATCTGTCACCTATTAAATAATAAATGTTAATTTCAGTTTGAAGGGTTCTGGGGACTTCTCAGATTGGATTTCAGATATCCAGTGGGAAGAGGCATTCTCCAAACTCTCCTTTATCAGCTTGAAATGGTGTTTTGCTTTCTCTCCAATTGCTTTAGTGCAAACTCTGAAATACAGGTTTCTTGTTCTGAGTGCCTGTATGTGTCTAATACCATAAAAGGTTAATAAACAATTGTATATTCCAGTCTCTAGGCTTTTTCAAGTTTTCCTGGGTCACTAGAAAAGCACACAGAACTGCTCATATTTTGACAGTTGAAGATGGTCACCAGAAGAATTTGTCAGTGGCTGTTCTGTGTATAATCAGTCATGTGAAAATACTCCAGCTCAAACCACAGCTGTCATGGGGAAGCCCTGCTGCCTGATTTAAAGTAGGAGCTCAGTGATGCCTTTTGGCTTCCCAGCTCATAAGGGTTCGTTTTGCTTTTCCTGTGTTTGTGTGCTCCATGTTGAACACTTCATTAGGAGCTGTCACAGAAATTCAGAGGATTTATTTAATGGATTGTTTCAGTGTGTGAAATTGTTTCTAGGCCTATGAAACTCTTCGCTAAACAGAAAACAAAATGTTGCTGATTGCAATTTCAATTTCAGTATGAATGATAAGGCAATATTAGGAGCCTATGATGTGAACATAGCATTTGACATTAGAACTGATCGTAACATAACTCATTTTTCTAACAGTGCTGAGATCAAAGTCTCTGAACTTAGAAAGAGCTACTACCATGGCATATTTTTTGAACTTGTTCTTTTTACCAAAGGTAAAAGTAATAGCATTTAAGCTCAGCAAAAATAACAATTCTTTAAAATTTCATGCCACAAAAGGATGAACGTTCAAAACCACTAATGCAAATAGTGTGAGTATAAAATCATATGACAGCTTATTCTTATTCAACTGAAGTATTCCATAATTTGTGTTCTTTACTGTTGTTTCCTATTTATTTCAGAGCAGTCCTTTGTATTCTTAAAGACACCCTACCCAGATGACATCACCCAGCACGAGTAAGAGGGCATGGTGTCACCATCCTGGTAGGGCAGGTGCTATTGCTGCTGCCACCAAGCCATGAAGGAACCAAGCAGATGCCTCCTCAAACAATTTTCCTGCCCTAGGCTCCTCTTCCAAGATGGGTTTCCAATTCCCTGAGTAAACAGTTTCTTTATCCAGTGTGCAGAGCAGATAGAGCTGGGTGCCTCCAGAGAGGAGCCCCCTACACCAGATTGCAAGCCAAATTCTATCTGTGCCACCCATCATCCAATACCCACATCCAGTAATTTAATTCTTGGTGATGGCCCCTTGAAGTCATATTTATTTTTTTGGTCACTGGGCTGGCCTCCTTTTGAAGTTATCTCATTCTTGGGATTGGTTCCTTCGTCCATCTTCATAAGTTATTAATCCCAACAATTCTGAAAATTGAGAGGTGTTTGAACACATAATCTGTAAACAGGCCCTTCATGTTGTCTTTTAGTCTACACTCCATGTTTACCTTCAAAATACCTCTTGATTCACAGCATCTGAAATGTGGGGAATACTTACACTTGGTAATACAAACATTTTTTCTCAAAGTTTTTTTTTATATCAGCACATTTTTGTATTTCAAATTATCAGAGTGACTGAAACCACAGTTTAGTCCTGTAGTAAATAACCAGCAAAAAAAAAATTCTGAAGAACAATACAACCAGTTACAAACAAATCCTCTATTTTATTTATTTTCTTTTTACTAGAATAATACAATTAATATCACTTCTGGAAGAACATATATCTTCTTTAGATGACCACCCCTGCAGTAACATTTATGTTTATTCATCATTGTATTTAAAAAAGAAAACTCCTCTTATTTCTGCCAAAGTGAAATAGACCAGCTGGGCAAACACATATTTGTGTTCTCTAGTTAACTGACTGAACAGTGAATCAGAAGTAAGAACTAGATGCCATACACCTGGACCAAAACCTGAACAAATCACAGACTGCCTGTAGCAACTTTTTGCTGCTTCCTGGGGTTTTGTGGGTTTTTATTTTGGTGGGGTGGATTTTTTTGGCATTTGTTTGGGTTTTTTTTTTAAATGTTTGTTTTGTTTTTATTAATGAAGTACAGAAATGTCTGCTATCAAACCTGATTTTTTTTAATGACCACAGAATATAATTATCTGACACCTAAGACAAATTATTGCAATGTTAGTTTCCCAGAGGCTTTCTTTCCCATTTTAAAGAGAAAATACTATATTTTAAAATAATTACAGTTACAGGAGAAAGTATTGACTGCAGCTAGGGAGAAATATTTGGTCTTACACACCCCCTTGATGTAATGTTTTCAGCCAGTGATGAAAATCTGCCCAGGTTAGACGGTAAATGAAAAAATGAAGACTTTAGGTTCCAAAAACCTGGTCTAAGGGTTGTGCCATTCAGAGAAAAGCACAGCTCAAGACATGACACAAAACTTTCACTGGAGGAGAGGACTGAAAGTAGATGGGAATGCAGTTGGGAACTTCTCCCCTCCCAACTCACACGCGTAAGAGGAAGGAAGAAGCATTACAAAGAGCAGAGGCAGCTCTTTCCTCAAGAACTGGAGTCGCAGAACCAGAGGCCTATGTAGTCGGAAAGGCTGTTTTCGATTAGATTCCTTTCATGCCTACAAAGAACTAAATTTTTTTACTTCAGTCCTATCAAAGTGGTTGTTTAAGAAACATTCCTTTTCAAAAATGATAGGAGGTGTTAATCGAAAAGTTCATCCTTTCATTTTTACCACTGAAAATCTCAGGAAGCAATTCTGAGCATAATTCATTTTACAACTAGAAAACAAGTAGATTGAAAAGAGTTACAGAAGAGATTGGAATTTTAATCCCACATAAAACCCACAACCTTTTTGTGCTTGTACTCCTGCTTATATTTCATGTAAATATTTTTACTTGCAAAGGTCAAAGGAAAATGGAAGAAATAATTCTTGAAATAAGAAGAGAGCACACAGAGTGTTACATCTGAAATCTCAACTTCAAGCAGATGAAAGGATATTGACGTCCTTTTGTGGAGTATCAGAGCTGTGAAGAAATGCACACATCTCTGCTATGCATCTTCTTTTCCTTTTGTAGCAAATAGCAGCCACTGCAACAATAAAACAATCTGAACATTCCACATGATCAACTTTTGGGTTTTTTTTTCCCCTTATGCTCTTGGGACACAGCAAGGTGAGTGCCTTCACTCATTCCACTTAGAAAAGAGGACAAAAATTACTGTAGGAATGGCATAGCCCCAATCTTTCAATATATCAAAATACATCTTTAAACAGAGCTGCCTCCACCTGTGCTCCAAGCATCAGCAGATGGGACTGACTGCATCCCAGGCAGACCTGGGTGCCTCAACTCAGCTGAGCTGGCTCAGGAAGCCAAATTTATCTGAGTCACTTCTACTCTCTACGTGCTGGGGCTTTTGAAATTGCTGCTACAAACCCTGTGGAAGAAGTGAAACAGTCATATTTCACAGGCATGTGTAACTCCTGGAGTTTTAGCCTTAACTGATGTTTACATGTCATGCAAAACCTCATAGGATGTGTATGTGTTGTACTTCAGAGTTACCATAACAGCTCACATTTCCCAGCAGGAAATGACATGGTATAAAAAACAGGGGGAAACACCAGAAAACTGGAAAAGACCTGGGATGTATTTACCTTAACTTTGAACTGAATAATGTCTACTTTTCTGCTTCACCCTACAGGCATGTTTCTTGACAATGGTAAAGTAAAAAATACTTTAGCTGGTGAGTGGGGAAAAACTGAAGAGGAAACACCTTCTTTCTGGGTTTAAAAATCCAGGCCCTGCTCTGCCCTTCCAGGAGATATCCAACCCTTTTCTCTGCCTTTGTCCCTGCTGTTCCCAGGGGCCTCCTGCAGCACAAGGTGTTGGTGGAAGCCACAGAGTAGCATAACCGGATGAGCTCCTAACCCTGAAAGACCCCTATTCCCACTGTGAAGTCCTGCTCCACCCTGTGTTACCCTGCCATTTCCCTCCTCCCAGAGGCGGATTAGTCCTTAAATCACCGTCCCTGGCACCAGTGCAGGGAGCAGGAAAATATCTGCCTGACCAACAAACCCAAAGGATTTCGTTGTCACTGGGGAAATGATGGTTCCTGGTGGGAACCCCTCACTCTGTTCCTCACCCCCTCCCCCCACTGCCCCTCACTGTATTTATGCGGCAACAGGATAACTCAACTTCAGCCGAGCCCTGCTCAACGTGCCCAAATGAAACTCCTGTAATTAAATTACAAAACGCACAACACAGGAAAAAAACAAACAACCACAATTCATATATGATTCCTTTGTTTTAACTCACAGCCAGCTCGTCAGTGCGGGAGCCACAGCGCATCCCGCCGTTCCTCCCCTCAAGCACGGTGGAGGTGAGTGGGGGATGCGACACCCAGGCGGTGTGGGGGGTTGGTGATGCCCTGCCCGAAGGTCTGTCCCGTCAGAGCTGGTAAGTTCTTCCATTTTTACCTTCCTCTCCCTCTCTGCTGTTGCAAAAACAAGTTATTTTCAAAGAAGTACCCGGACGTCCATCTGTGCCGATCAAAGGAGTCTGCCGGTGTTCACACCAGCACTGTTAGGAAATACGTATATTTTAAAACAGTTCTGCCCACTTAGCCCAGTTTTGATAAACCATATCTATAAAGCATTTTCACAAGAATGTCTGGCTGTACAATATACATTCGAGGTCGCCTGGCGCTTCATAATTTAGACCTCATGTAGCCCTATCTTTATTTTATGGCTTTATTTCCCACGTATGTAACTTGAAACTACAACAACATAATGACTGAGCACATTCTTTAGCAGAAAAATTAGAAGAATTTGTACAATAATAGTTGTTATTTATATATCTTCTTGACTATTACCACTGTACCCTTAATATCAGAGCATTCTTTTAAATAGGAGAGAAACCCATAAAATTGTTCTGTTGGAAGTTTATACAGTCTACAAACTAGAATTTTATTCTAGTCACACAACATCGAGATGATGCACACACGGTTTTTCTTGGAAGTCTTTCCCATTGTTCACTACAATTCAATATATGCAGAGGACAGTTTAATTATGTGGAGCAAGGGGAGACAGAAGGGAGCGTAGACTTCCTTCCCCTGTGGAAGTGTGTATTTATTCAGTTTTAGGAAAATTCAGTTTCAGTTTAGGAAGATTCAGTTTTAGGAAAATTGAACTCAGTGAACACCAGGTTACAGATGTTAGGTTACATCTCCTTTTCCCTATACGGGAGGATAGAGATGGGGAGTTACACGGTCTCGTTAAAAACTGCTCCCGTTGCTGCCGTACCACGAAGTGCAAGACAGAACCTCACGAAGCCAAGAAGTTGCTGGCTTCTGCAGGCAAGAGCCTGCATGAGATGCTAAGGGAAGAAATAAAAAAAAAAAGAAACCAGGAGGAGCTCCCTGAAGCCACAAGGAAATCGGAAGCCAGCAGGGCAGCACCTGAGAATTAAATTTTAAAGCAACATTGTCACCTCCTCTAAGAGCAGCAGCTTTTCAAAGAATGACTCGCTTTCTCCCAAAACCAAGTACCGGCTCGAAACTCCCCATGCCACAGGGAGAACAAAGCATGGATCCAGAGATCAGTACCAGAAAAACGAAATTGAAAGCGATCGTGCTCTCTCCAGTGTAATGCAGTGACCACCCCCGCAGCGGCACATCACATCAGACCGGTCCTTGAGAGCACTGGCAACTCCTCCCTGCCTGAAACCTTTCCCTAGTGTTCTACAATTCTGCCAAGGAAAGCCGGTGGGACTCTCATACATGAGCGTTCAAAGGCAGCAAAAGTGGACCAGTCAGGGGCCCGAGTCTAGCAACAGCCCTTCTGTTGAGAAACAATTTGTTCAAGGTCCCTGCCAGGACCACGGTACACTATGCAGAGCTTTAATTAGTTATTATTAAAGATGGGAAATTTTTATTATTGAAAATGGGAAGGGAAGCAAGTTTTGCTTCACTTCCCATTCCCCTTTCTCTGAAACACGAAGGTGCAAAAGTGATTAGCTCCTATTCAGTACTCTCAAAGGAAACAGTCCGGGTTGCCAATAAGACTTCAGTATCGTCCTCCAATACGTATTGAACAGAGCACTTACAGCAAAGACTGAAGACGGAGCTGGCTGGCCAGGACACGTGATATGTGCGCCATTATTTAACCCCTACTTTCCACTGCTAACACATTGAAAATGTCAACACATTAGTCGATTAAGAAATACAAAAAAGGCATAAATGAGGAAAATCCAACTCGGTGAGTAAAACATACACTGTTCAAGAAAAAAGAAACTAGCGTTAACACAATATTAGTACTGCAACAGAAAAGCTGAAACAAAGAACAGGACAACTAAAGACTAAAATAAAAGACAACTTACGTGTTTCTCTTTCTCTTCACTAGATAACTAAAACTGCAATGACTCAACCCTTTATGATGAACGTGGGTGGCTCTGAAAAGAGCCTTTGTTTCATTGTTAACCCCACAAAGCATTTACTTGGCTTTAGCCTTGTGGCTGTCGGTCTTCTTGGGCAGCAGCACGGCCTGGATGTTGGGCAGCACGCCGCCCTGCGCGATCGTCACCTTGCCCAGCAGCTTGTTGAGCTCCTCGTCGTTGCGGATGGCGAGCTGCAGGTGGCGGGGGATGATGCGCGTCTTCTTGTTGTCGCGGGCCGCGTTGCCCGCCAGCTCCAGGATCTCGGCCGTCAGGTACTCCAGCACGGCCGCCAGGTACACCGGCGCGCCGGCGCCCACGCGCTCCGCGTAGTTGCCCTTGCGCAGCAGCCGGTGCACGCGGCCCACGGGGAACTGCAGCCCGGCCCGCGACGAGCGCGACTTGGCCTTGGCGCGCGCCTTCCCGCCCTGCTTCCCGCGCCCGGACATGGCAGCGACTCAGCGACAGCAGCGACAGCAGCGAGCTCAGGAGAGCCGGAACAGCCGAAGGAACTCCGAGCCCGCCTCGCCGCCTGCCTTATATCGGGGTCGGGCGGAGCGGCAGCGCCTCTTGCGATTGGCTGCGGGAGAGCAACTAGCCAATGGAGAAGCGAATCGAGACGTGTCCAATGGCGAATGCCGGCGGCGCGCGTGAAGCCGAAGGCGAGCCAATAGCGACGCGGCGATGTCGGCGGCGGCGCTATAAAGGCGGCCGGCGAGGCAGCGGCGCTGTCCGTGAGCTGTCGGTGGCTGTGGTGGGCGAGTGACGGAGCTGCTGCTGCCGCCAGAATGCCCGAGCCGGCCAAGTCCGCCCCCGCGCCCAAGAAGGGCTCCAAGAAGGCGGTGACCAAGACGCAGAAGAAAGGCGACAAGAAGCGCAAGAAGAGCCGCAAGGAGAGCTACTCGATCTACGTGTACAAGGTGCTGAAGCAGGTGCACCCCGACACGGGCATCTCGTCCAAGGCCATGGGCATCATGAACTCCTTCGTCAACGACATCTTCGAGCGCATCGCGGGCGAGGCGTCGCGCCTGGCGCACTACAACAAGCGCTCCACCATCACCTCGCGGGAGATCCAGACGGCCGTGCGCCTGCTGCTGCCCGGCGAGCTGGCCAAGCACGCCGTGTCCGAGGGCACCAAGGCTGTCACCAAGTACACCAGCTCCAAGTAGGGCGTCTCGGACCGTCACTTTAAACCCAAAGGCTCTTTTAAGAGCCACCCACCTTCTCAGCAAAAGAGCTTTAACTTCATTATATCACCTACACCTTCCTTTGCCTGTTCTCTGACTGGCTTTGTAATTGACGTTTAACCCGAAACATCAAAAACAATCTTTGCTCAGTAATACAAACTGTATTTAGTTCCTATTTCCAGTTTTTAGGTCTTCATCTTGTTTTCCTTGCTGAGCCCACATATTTACTGACAAGGCTTCATTTTATGTTTTATGCCAGAGTTGCTTTTATTGCCAGGTGTTTAAAGGATAGCTTTGCTGTGCCATCCCTCTCCTGTGTGCTGTTAGCCAAAGTTCTTTCTGAAAAGTGTGAATGGAAAAGGTTAAAATGCTTTCCTCTCCCCAGTTTCAGCCGTGGTCTCTCCCCTCTCATATCCATACCACAGACAAATGCCATAAGATTTGAAGATGTCTTCAAGAATTTAAAAATTTAAAGGGAAATTCTTTTTTTAGCTCTACACTTCATTGGTCTTCCCTATATGAAAAACAAATTTCGTTTAAAAAAAATCCTTGAAATATTAACTAATCACATATTAATTTGGGTTGTTTATATGATTCCTAATAATGGCTTGTTAATGGCTTCAGAATTAAATACCATTCATATAAAGTGATTTCTTAGTCCCTGCTGCCCTCTTCGGGGTTTTTCTGGGGTGTTTCTGAATTTTATGTCATATTTTGTTTTTCAGCAGGGTTAAGACCTCAGATTCAGATATGCAGGAAACACTGCAAATACTGATGAAAAACTGGTCCCGAGGGAGACTATGCAAGTGGGATTTGAAGGATATAGAATTAAAAAAATAGAAGCTACAGCACGGGAAAGTTAAATAATGGGTCCAAAATAAAAGGGACAAAGTTCTTTAATGTAAGAATTGTTGGCTCTTAAAAGTCACAGTCCTTGCCCGACAGTGAATGGAGGCAGCCAACGTAGAAACAAAGGCTCTTAGTTGAAGAGTCATTACAAGCATGATAGAAGGGCTCTAGCACTGCTTTGAAATGAGTATGGTTTTAAAATTTGCTTTAATTGTATAATTAGATTTTCGAATCTCATTTTACTGAGCTCCTGCTTCCAAAAATATTTATTTCATTAAACCCCATTCGGTTCTAAATTCCATTTACAATTCATCCTCGAGTTCTTGCAGAGTAACATGTGTTTTATGAAGGGTGGATGAGGGCGAAAAAATCGAGAGGGAGGAAATGTGAAAATGCATCAGTTCAGGGGGGATGAGCAGTCTCTAGAAGGGAGTTTACATCCCTGTGACTGTGCCTGACGACACGGCTGAGGAGGGGCGATAATCTAAACGCCTGCGTCTGGAATTGATCCAGGCTAGAAATTGTGCAACTAAAAGTATGTCTCCAGAATAGGTAAAATTTTCCTGGGGCTCATTGCAAATTTTACTATCATAGCCTGAATTATTACTAAAGTAAGCTTTTAGTAGCTTATTCTGCATATAATGGAGCAGCAGTCACAAAAGCTAAAGGATTTACTTATAGGGACTCCACCCCAAACCATGAAC
>VXAX01002649.1:0-24569 GCA_013399835.1 Leptocoma aspasia
TGGATCATCCCTGGAGCTGTGTGTCTGCTGGGGCTCTCCCTGCGCTGGGGCACTGGATCATCCCTGGAGCTGTGTGCACCTCCTGGGGTCTCTCCTTGCCTGGGGACACCAGAGCAGCCCTAGCAGGAGGCTTTGCCAAAGGCTACACCCCAGGACAGGGTTTTTTTGGGAGGAAGGAGGGATGGGGAAGGGCTGTGGCACAGTGCTGCGTGCTTAGATGATAGTTCCAAAGGCTGATGAGAGGCACGCCTGGATCTCCCGTGCTGCTGTGGGGCTTGCATCTGTCTCCAATGTACTGTGCTTGCCGGTGATGCTCTGCCAATGTGTATTTAGGGTGGGTGGGGGAGCCCCTTCCCCGGTCCCCAGCGGGTTGGGGGGTTCTTGCAGGGGAGCAGGGAGACGCTCCGTGTTTTCCTGGCCAGGGTGGTCCAGCCCAGGGGGAGGGGGAAGGCGGTGGAGCTTGCGGGCAGGGCTAAGGTTCATGGAAAACTCCAGGGCTTCTTCCAAGGAGGATCCTTTGAGAGGCTGGAGTGGGGCAGAGAGAGGGGTTGGCACCCTGCGAGGATGGCTGGAGTGGGGAGGAGCTGGCTGGAAGGTGCCCAGAGCTGCGTTGTCAAGGAGGAACCCCAGTAAAAGAGAGTTATTCCAGGCCAGCACGGGTTCCCGGAGGCAGGGTCGGGGCCAGGCGAGCACCGGGATGAGCGACAAACACAAACAACTCCCTTCTCTCGGTCTTCTGGTTGTGATTTCTGCTCCCGACATGCAAACCCTGAGGGGCCCCCCTCCCCTCCCTCCTTCTCCCCAGCTGGGCGAGGGCTGGCCTGGCCGCCTAATGAAATGCAGAGCTGCTTGGGAGAGCAGGGAAAAAAAAAGGCTCTGTTCGAGGTTTTGTGCCTCTGGTTTCCTGTGGCCCTCTCTCCCAGCGGGGTGATTTATTGGTGATGGAGCCTGGGGAGAGGGGGAGGGAAGGGCTTAGAGAGCTGCAGGCAAATAGTCATCGTTTATTTCCAAAGCACTCACGCGAGGCAAAGGGAAAAAGGGGAGGAGAGGGAGGTAAACTGCCTGGGCAGGGCTGAGGAGCATCATTTACTGGAGCTGAGCTCTCCCAGTTTCTCCCAGTTGCTCTGAGGTGGTGTTTGAGCACTTTGCGCACCAAAGGACTGGCTTTGAGGAGGACGCCCTCTCCCTCTATCCCAATTTTCCCACTTTCCCTCCCTCCTCTCTTCCCTCCGAGGCAGTGGGGTGCTGAGAACTGCCTGCAGGCATCTGGGCTTGCTCTCGTGGCCCAGCACTCACTTCTCCGGTGCAGCTGGAGGGGACACCTCATCCTTTTTTCCTTTCCTGCAGCCAGCGCCGAGGAGGCCAGCCAGACCTTTCCCAGGCTGGCAGAGAAGCAGAGGTACCGATTGTCACTGACCTGTTTTCAGGCACCTGCATGTCCCAATAGTGACATGCTGTGACCTGCCTGGCTGCAGATGCACTCGCTGCCTGCAGCTACCCCGGCTCAGACCAGTCTTACACTTAAGCCGGGCTTTAGGCTCTGCCGCGTGGCTGCAGCGCTGCCAGCAGCCAGGTGTCCCTGTCCTGCGGGATGCTCCGGTGTGCTGCTGTGGTGCAGGGTGACCTCCTGCTCGGGAGAAGCAGCCAGGGCTGTCTGTTTTCGTGCTCGCTGCTCTGGTTGGGAACGAATGTGGTTTCCTAGGGGGAAGGTCTCCTCCTCCTCTTCGCCTCTGCTGACAGCGTCTGACCTCAGCTGTCGTCCCTGGCGGTGCAGGGGATTAATCTGAGCCTCGGGACAGGTTGAGGCATGTCCAAGGCGGAGGAGAGCTTCATGCGTACAGACACAGAGGAAGGAACAAAAACAATTCCCAGGGAAATATTTTCCTGCTGCTTTTCCTGGCAGCGAGCAGAGCGGGAGGAAAAGACCTCGCTTTAAATTGCTTGCAGGAGAACTCCAGCCGGGGATCGGCTTTCCCTTGGCCTCCCCCACCCCAGACCCACACGAGGGACGGCACAAAGGGTGCTCAGCCCCCCGAGGTGCCGCTCAGCATCCCGGGCTCTGCCGAGCCAAGGATTGCCTCCCACTCCCGCTGCCTGCCAAACTGCACGGAGCCAAACCCGGAGCGTTGGGAAAGAGAGGGGAAGGAACCTCCCCAGCGCGGAGCTGGTGGACTCTGCCCTTTGCCTGCTCCGGCCTCGGCCGCCCTCCTCCTCCTCCTCCTCCTCCTCCTCCTCGTGTGCTGTTTGCTTTGGCAAGCCCCCGGCTCCACCCTGGCAGCGGAGCCCTGCGGTGCCGGGTCAGGCGGAGCGGAGGGAAGGCAGAGGCGCGGGGAGCGGAGAGCAGGGAGGGAAAGGGAGAAGCAGACGGCTGGCTGGGCGGATGGGACACGCCGGCAGGAAGGACACGGCTCGCTCGGAAATCTGGAGGGTGGGCTGGAAGAGGCAGGAAAGGGGAGAGAGAGCAGGAAGCAGGGAGCATGGCCGGAGTGGGATGCAGAGGTGGGAGCCCCAGTGCCGCCCCAGGCTTGGTCTGTGGGAGTCCTGTGGGTGTCTGCTCCCCTCAGCCCCGGGCTGACCGTGACGTGGTGCCCTGCTCCCTTCCTGGAAGCGGCAGAGGATGCTGGCAGTGTGGCACAGCAGCGGCGGATCCCCCGCGGCGCTGTCCCTGGTGGAGCCGGGGTCCCAGCTGGAGCGTGGCTGGAGCATCGCTGGGATAAAAAGGGAGCAAGTGGCTGTTTCAGCCGTGTCCCACTCCGCTTCTCAGATTTATTCCTGCTAACTTGGGCATCGAGCAGTGCAGGCAGGTGGGCTTTGCCAGCACACGTGGTTCTCCATCCCAGTTGCTCCCATCCACCACGGGTGGTGGCAGCGTGTGTTGGTGGAAGTGCCAAACCAGGAGGCAGGTTTGCCCCCAAGCACGGTGCTGAGGGCACCAAATATCCCTGCTTTGCCTCGACTGGGTGAAAGGAGGCTGTGGGAGCAGTGCAGTGCTCTATCTCCATGGCAATGGGACTGCTGTTTTTTAAGGCAGGAGGAATTGATATGGTTTTTTGCCTAAAACTGGCCCAGGGTGGTTTTATAGCAGTCAGAGTGCAACATCAACAAGCATCTACAGTCCTGTGGGAATGGGCAACTTGTGAGGGTCAGGGGGATACCCTCACTTCTCTGGGGTGAGAGAGAAACCCCCAGAGCCCAAACTTGCCCCCAGCCCAGGGCTGAGTGGACGGAAAACCCTCAGGACAAGGGTTTGAGGAAGGCAGAGGTGACCACTGTCTGTTTGCAGCCTTGTGTGCTGGGGTGGGAACACAAGTTGGCCCCGTGAGCCCTGACATGGTGGGGAGGCTGGGAGGAGCCGCATCCGGAGGAAGGCACAACTCCCATGGGAAGGCAGGAGGGACGGAAGGATGGACAGGGGAGGGAACTGTGACTTTTCTTCCTGTCCTTTGGAACAGGTTTCCCAGAGAAGCTGTGGATGCCCTATCCCTGGAAGTGTCCAAGGCCAGGTTGGATGGGGCTTGGAGCAACCTGAGATAGAGGAAAGTGTCCATGGCAGGAGGATTGGATCTTTTAAAGTCCCTTCCAGCCCAAACTATTCTATGATTCCCTCCTCTGTGGTGTGTCATGGGTGGCCAGGGAGAGTTGCAAAACCCTGTCTGGTGTTTTCAAGCAGGGATTTACCTGTGCCACACTTGCCTTCCCAGCTCTGGCACCTGGCACGGGCCATGGCAGCACCCAGCACCCCCAGCCTGTGCCACTTCCTTCACTGCCCTGTGGCTTTGCTGTTAATGGAAAGCAAGTGTCAGCAGGATGTAAAGACTGGATGGAGGGAGCTGGGTATAAACCCCCCTGGATACTCATGGTGTTGTTCTCCCATCCCTTCTCAGGGTGTGGCTCTGTTCTTAGACGACAGCACTGGTGAGACGGTTGCAGTTTATATTGCTCCCAGCCTCGTCCTTGTTGTGGTTTTCCAGGAGGAATTGCTTTGTGTTAAAGGGCCAATGTGCAGGGAGGTGGCCAGGGTGACACATGCCTCGTGCTTGACCTTGTCTCCCTTTGGCCCTGGCAGCGCTCCCTGCACTGGGCTCACTGAAATTCCCTTCCTGGAAACACCAAAGGAGCAAGCGTTTGCCTCCAGCTCAGGAGAGTGTGACGTGATGTCCCTGGTCAGTGGCCAGGTGGGGAGGGACCAGCCACGCTGGGCTCAGAGCAGTGCCACAGGGCTGGCTGTTGCTGCGAGAGCTCCAGTAGACACTTCTCAGGGGGGCTCATATCCAGGCAGGAGGGAAGGCTGTTAAAAATAAACAGGGTGACAAGTGGCAGGAGGAAGGAGCCACCTCTTGTGTCCCCACAACTCCTCCCTGGGAAGAGAAAGTGGCTGTGCTGCCTGGCACAGAGCCGGGCTCTGATCCCAACCCTGCCATGCTGGCAAGGTCAGTCCCCTCCCAGGTCACCCCAGTGCCTCACTCTCCCGGCCACAGCCCGCTCCTTCCCTCTCAGCTCCCCGTGGAAGCCCGGCAATCCCGGTTTTGTGCCCGTGGCAGCCTCTGGAGCCGCAGAGCTCCCGCTGCGGAGCTGGCCGTGTCTCCTCCGGGTGTGGAGAAGCTCCGGAGCGCCGGGGGCAGGGGCAGCTCAGCCGTGCCTCGCTCCGGAGCTCTTTTCCAGCACAGCCCTGGGGGGGGGAAGCAGCCGCTTGGCAAAAGCAGCCGGCGCATCCCCCTGCGGCTCCTGCCCGCCCGGCCACGCGTCGCTTCGTGTTAGCTCAGGAGCGGAGGAGGCTGGAGTGACCTTGAGAGATGCTCAAGGTGTGGTTCCTGCCCTCCAGTCAGCCTGGAGAGAGCCTGGCAAGGGATGAGCCGGGCTTTGCCCTCATGGAACTCAGCCCCGGTGAGACTGAGTGGCTGTCCTACCCCGGACCTCACCGTTTTGGGGATTTGTTTGAGGTTCAGGCATCTGGGAGCTCTTGGTCTAAGGCAGCGCTACCCAAACCCAGCTGCATCTGCTCAGATGGGGGGTTGGTGTCTGTGAGGACACGCTCAGGGCTGGCCAGGCCAGGTGCAACCTGCCGCTGTCATTTCCTGGAGCCGCTAGCCTGCGACTTGTCCCTGCACGTACCTGCACCGTGAATCACGTCTCCTGCTCGGGACCAGCGTGAGTGTGCATGGAGATCAGGCTGAATTCTTTCAGCCGTGCCGGGGGCAGAAGACTCATCACCCTCTCTCCTGCTCCTCCTCTGCCCTGCGAGTTCCCACGGTGGCAGCCAATGGTGCTTATCTCCGTGGGAACAAGGGCATTGCCCATCCATCATCAGATGTGCTTCCAAGCACCCGGCTCTGGTGGGAGGGATTGCGGCTGGCAGCCCGGTGCCTCTCCAAATGCAGTGGCCAGCTTGTTGTGCAAGTGGGTGCCGAAGGCTGCGTCCGTGCTTCGGGGACAGGTTTAGTGCCAGAGTCCCCCGGGAAAGTTGGGCTCAGCTGTGACCACCCTGGGATGCAGCTCACCATGGGAAGAGAGGCTTCAGTGACAAAAAAGTGCCAGTGCCATCACTAACACATGAATGTCACCTCTGGGTGTAATCCTTGGTGGCTGTGTCCTTTGCCAAGCCCTGGCTTGCTAAGCTAAGCCTGCTAAACCCTGGCTGAGATGCGGGGAAAAGCAGGACCTAACTGGAAGCAGGTTGTAAATGGAGCTCCTCTCATTTCCTTTCCTTGTGCAGCAAAGCCCTCTCGTGGAAGCTGGCAGTAGCTTGCCAGGGAAAATCTGGCTGCTGCAATGTGCTGCCTCTTCCCGGGGGATGCAGTCTGCTCTCTGTGACTCTGTCCCCTGGGGTCCTGTGGCCCCAGCCTCAGAGGAGATGGGACAGACCCAGACGTGCCATCACAGCCCTGAAGTGCCCATCTGCACGTCAGCGCTGTGTGACTGCGTTTCATGCCACGGGGAACCCCAGGTTTTTCCAGGGAGCTGCTGAACCTGCTCTCTTGGCTGTGTTAGGAGATGTTTGGCACCTGGAACCCTCAGGGAAAAAAAAAAAACCCAGAAAACGAGGCGGGGGGGGAAATGGTTGTGACTTTGGCTTTCTTTCTGCACTTGTAAGGACACCACAAGACACCCCCAGCCTGCAGCACTTGGCACAGGGATGCTGGCCTGGGACAGTGTGTGGTTGTTCCAGAGCTGGTGCTGCCTGGATCTGCTCCAGACCCCATGCACGTCCCCAAAGCCTTGGCAGGGATAATTCCCTGGGGCCAGCAGTGGAGGGTGTCAACTTCTTGTGGGGTGGCCTGACATGAAAGAGGCTCAGAGATGAAGCCAAGCCAAGGCACAGCATAAACACCAGCAACCCCCAGCCTTGCTGGGGCAGAAGTGCTGGCTGGGAGAGGGGAGGACACTGGGATGGGTTCCTGCTTTGCAATGGCTTCCCTGCCTTCCTACAGGAGCAATGGCAATTCCTTCCGGAGGTGCAAGGCTAAGAGGGTGGACATGGACAGGAGGGTGGGTGGCTTTGTGCCATTCCTGGCAGGGTCCTTGTCCTGTCCCCCATTGCTCTCCCAAGGTGACATGTTATTTACTGCAGTGTATATTCTGGCTCACCTGGGAGCAGCACAGTCGTCAGTGGCACCTGGGTGATGGGACATTGCTCTCACCTCTCTTCACCTGCAAAGCTGAGTCCCAGCTGGTCTCACCTGGCCATCCCACCCACACCCTGTACCAAAGGCTGCATTTAAGCTCAGCCCAGGGCTCTTAGTTCCTAGTTTGGCTCTTTGGGGGAGGCTGGGCTGTTCTGTTCCTCTGAGGCTCCCCTTTGGCTCTGCCTGGTGCATGAAGGTGTGGATGAGACTGAAGTAGCATCTGCCCTCCTTGCTCTCCTGCAGCACCCAGGGAAGGAGATATCTCCTCCTTGGGAACCCCTCTGGGGCTGCTGACAGTGGTTGGGTATTTTCCCACCCCAGTCCTGGCTCTGTTGTGGTGGTGGGTGAGAAGTGCCTTTGTGTTTTGTGAGCACTGATACCTCCTGACCACTAAACCCCACCAAACCCCCAGGAGCTGGGATTTTTCTTTGCGCTGCTTAAGCCCTTGGTTCCCTTTGTCCTGGCTGAGTTTAATTCCCACTGTTAGGTACGTTTAAGTAATTTTCTTGCACTTTTAGTGATGCAAAAATTGTTATGCTGGCTGCACTTTTTAATTCTCAAATTGTAGAGTTGCCTTGCCTGGGGGCTGATGGCAGGCTGTGTAAATATTTAGTGTTTCTGCTCCCCCGGCAGCAGCCTCTTGGTTTTCCCAGCCCACCTTCTCTGCTGTTGTCAGCAGGGGATTGTTCCTCGGGCTCTGGGGGCTGACTTCCACCCTGCTGGAGGTGATGGGTACAATATTACTGCCGCATCTCTGTGCTCCTGTGTGTGAGGAGCAAAGCAGCCCACAGCTTTGACAGCAGGTGATTTTTGCAGATGGGTTGCCTGGTAAAGGTTTTAGTGGCCTGGTGAAGCTGGTTTTCTGGTGGAATGTGGAGGGGAAGCAGGGCGTGGACTTGCCTTGGAGCACCCCCGCTGCCCACCACAGGCATTGAGCTCGAAGCTGTGTGCCTCGGAGATTTCCCCTCGCCCTGCGGAGCTGGAATGTGCATCCTCCGTGGCCAAGCCGGCAGGTGGGGCTCCTGCCCACGGCGAGCTGCTCCACAGGAGGCTGGAGAGCCGGGCATCCCCGGGCGGGCAGTGCTGGGGTGACCCAGGGATGCTTCCTGACCCCAGCCCCTCCTAGCGAGCTTTTGCTCCATTGCACAGGCTTTTTGGTTTTGCCTCCTCGTTGTCTCACAGCAGCTCAACTCCACGTTTCCTCGAGGCTTTCCTTGCTGTGCTGAGCCTGCTCACACACCTGGTCACCTGGGGTGAAGGAATCCTCCATCTCTGCTCAGCTTCACCCCCAACCCACCCTGAGCTGCTCCTGGCCACGTGCTGAGGGACCTTTTCCCCTTGGAGGGATTCTTATGGTGGAGTTGTACCAGAAGTGTAGGATTTATGCAGCCAGTTGTGAAGTCTTGGTGTTGTTTGGCCCTTTTTCCTGGGCTGGGGGGCTGAGCTGAGGTCAGGACCATGTTGGAGTAGAGAATCTGCTCTGCTGGCACCAGAGCATGGGTTTGCTCTCTGTTTGGAACCTTCTCCTTTTTTAAAATAGAAGTGGTCTGCAGCTACGCACCTGTGATGGACCAGAGGGAGGTTTAGGTCAGGAGGACCCTGTGGGTGGATGCTCGTGTCCTGTGCTGTCCCCTCTGCCCCTGCTGTGCCTGAGCACCCCACAGCCACGTGGGATGTCCCATCTGCAGCAGCTGTCTGGCTCCTTCCCTGCTCTGAATGCCTCCAAAGGCATCTCCTGGCACTGCACTTCAGGGTGCTCCTCTTGATGCCTCAGGTTTTGGCTTTTATGTTTTTCAGATTCTGTGCTGCTTTAGTGTGTGGGTCTGGGCTTCATATTATGGGATGGTGAGCTCTCTGCACAGAGCAGGGAGACAAAACAATTCCTTCTCTACCTGGGGACCAAGGACAAATGATCCAAATCTCAGGCCCAAGAGCACAAACNTGGGCATCACTCTCCCCCTCTGAACTCTGGCACCCTCCTGCCCCTGGCCAGATGTCCTGTGAGCATCCAGATGCAGCGTTCACTTTAATTGTTCAGCAGCATCTCTGATCAATAACTCACCCTCTGCCATCTCCAAAGTAATAAAATAAAAACCTCCTGGGTGCCCAATGAGTTGGTGGAGATGAATGATTTTCTCATAGCCTGGCTCGAGCTGTAAAACATCCTCTTCCAGGCCTTGTCACTCCTGGCTCCTCGTTCTCATCCTGCTTTACATCTCCCTGGGGCAGCGCTGCTCCAAGGGACTTGAGGAATGGCCTGGAGTGCTTGGCCCAGCTGGGAGATGACTGTCAGCACTGGTAGCTGCTGTGCTGCCTGGAAATTGCTGCTGTGCTCTTGGAAGGGCATCAGGAGTGCTCCAGGCCCCATCCTGCCTCTTTCTGGCAGGCAGAGGAGGTTTGGGACAGGTCTCCTTGCCAGATCCATTCCTCCCTGGGCCATGGTGCTGGGGATTCCTGCTGCCATCAGCTTCCCTGCTGGGAACTTTCTGAGGTGAGGGAAGAGGAGGTCTGGGGAGTACCTGAAGCTGTTTATCTGTAAAATCACCAGTGTCTCAGAGAGGGGGTGTGGGAATGACTTGATTTTGGATTTTATGTCAAGTCTAAGGGGCTTCAGCTGGAAGCAGCAGGATCCAGATTCATGGAGCTGTGTGATGCTCGGTGCAGAGAGCTGTGGGTGCTTAAAAACCAAACTAATTCTGAGCTCAGGTGGTAAAAAAGTCTGGAAAGAGAAGGCTGCAGAGGGCTATGAAATAAAAATGAGCTTGTCTGAGCTCTGCCACCACCATTGTGGGCTCTGAGAGCTGGGAGGGTCACAAGAGGTGATGGCATTGCCCCACATGTGGCTGGGGACTGTCTCAATGGTGCTGCAAATAGAAGCAACTCGTTCTCATTAGGTGGGTTTAAGGCCTCTGGTGATGACATAGGATGTAATTAGGCAAATTGGGGAGGTTTGTGCCTTTCTGGAGCACAGGGAAGGGGATGGAAGGCAGTGGGTCGCTACCCCATCCCTTTTCCCCGCTGAACAATTCTCCTTGCTGGCAGCAGTTGCAGTGGATTTGATTTGCAATCATTTTTCTTGGCTGCTGGGCAGAGTGAACATCCCTCCAGAAATATCTGGGAAGGTCTGCTTTCCTCATCCTGGCAGTGCTCAGGGTCTGAGGTGGGATGGGCAGCTCGTGGAGCTCCTCAGGACCATGGAGAGGTGGCAGGTTTGGGGTTTGCCTGATGATCCCCTTGTGTGTAAAGAGGGGCTGAGAAGGGATGCATGGATCCCTGACCCCCAAATGTGGGCCTTGAGGGAATCCAGCTCCCTGCCCCCAAGCTCCTGTATGCTCCTGGAGATGGCCAGTGCTCTGTCCAGGAAAGGCAAACCCCTTCCTAATCCCAGCCCTCTCCAAAGCCAGCATAACCTTCCCTGGCTGGGAGGGACTCACATCTCCTTGATTTCTCTCTGATCTGACTAAAGAGCCAAGCCCTTGGCAGGGACACCTGAGTCCCTGGGCAGCAGCTTGCTGGTGGGACACTGTCTTGGTTTGAAAAGCCAGGTGTCTGCTAAGGAAGTCAGGGGCCTCCCTTGAAATGGAAAATGTAACCCCCTCCCTCTGAATAATTATAATTTTGAATTTAAGGGGCTCTCAGGCAAAGATATGGGAGTAGGAATAACAGTTCTTTGTTAGGAAAATTAAAAAGAAGTACAAATGCAATAATACAAAAAGAAAAGAAACCAAACCACTGACAGAGTCAGAGCAGGACCTGACACCCTGTGGGTCAGGGTGTTGGCAGCAGTCCCATTCAATGGTGGCTGCTCCTCCTGCAGTGACAGATGTGGTTCTGCTGGAGCAGGGATCCTGTAGAAGGGTGGAGTGTTCCTCTAAAGGTCCAGTGGTGGTGTACATGGGCCTGCTCTTCCTCTGGGAATCCAGTGGGAAAAGGCTGCCTGTGGTGTTCCAAATCTCAGGTTATATCCAGGTAGGAATGCTTGGCTCCTCCCTCTGGGCAGGGCTTCTCCCAATGGGATGATTTAATTTTATCAGTCATGCAGTGAGGCTCAATGGCCCATGAACAGCAGATAATTAATAATTAATGGCCCATTCACAGAAGATATTTCCCAGAGGGAGGATTGGTTGTGGAAGAGATAAAGAAAGCTGCCCAATGAACAGAAGATAACCGCCCCACCTCTAGCAAACAGAATATCCCCACCCACATCTTGCAACCCAGGACAAACACCCCTGTGGGAAACCACCAGGAAACACCACCCTGGGGGACATTTTATCCCATCCCCAGGCAGCGTGGATGCTCTTTGCTTGTGTGCTGCTTGTTCTGGGTGCAGCTCCCTCGAGTCCTCGCTCTCAATTAGCTGTGTGCTGACGAATCCCGCGGGTTAATTGCCTTTCTATATAAAGGAAAAAAACAACAAACACACCAAGGAGCTCATCTGTCTGTTGTTCCAAATTCATTGTGCTTTGGGATGAATTCAGGGCTGTTTCTGTCGGGTTTTGTTGCAGTGGAGACGGCAGAACCGCTCTGAGCTCCCACCTCTCATCCCAGTGCTGCTGGCTCCTGAATCCCTGCTCTTTTCAGTCTCACCGTGGCTGGGATCTCTGCAGACACCCCTTGGCCTGATGTCCCCTTGGTCTGTTCCTCCCTGTCTCCCATGGAGCTGGAATTCCTTCTTGGAATTCTTGTTGTAAACTCCCTGCAGCTTGGGAAGTGTTTGGAACACAGAAGCATGGCTGTATGTTCTGTGGGATCTCCCAGGGACTTGTAAAACCATCCTTTGATGATTAAATCTGCTTTTGTTGCTGTAGTGGAGCTATTCTGCTGTTCCTTTGGCCTTTCTTAGAGATGCAGGTGATGTCTGCTGTGACAGGATCTTCTGGCACCATGGTGTGACCCCCCCCCTTCGCAGCTGAGAATTTGGGAATTTTTTCCATAGCTATTTATGGATCATGGCAGGAACTGTTGTGTTTGGCACCTGAGGTGCTGGAAGCCTTCAGACTGCCTTGTGGGGAGGGGGGGGGACAGGAGGAGCACACGTTGAGGGGAGGTGGATGAAAATTCCGACTGCACCAATTTAGTCTTCCTTCAGCTGACAAAACAGTTTCCCACTAGGAAATTGCAGTGCTTCAACGCTCAGCTGTCTCAGACAGCAAGTAAAAGGTGATTATTCAGCATGGGAACTCAGAGCTGTGCTCTAGAGTGCTCCCAGGGTCGGAAACCTCGCACTCCCAGGGGCACTGAAGTGACCTGAAGTGTTTGACCTGAGCAAGCCCTGCCCGGAGCTGCACCTCTCCCCGCAGCACCATCAGTGCCAGGGGGGTTGATCTGCTGCCTCAGCGGTGCTGGGACAGGGACCTGCAGCTTCATTTGCCACCACAGACCCTCAGTGCCCTCCTAGGCCTGCACTGAAGACCCCCAGACATGCAACAAATGTCCCTGAGGCAGTTCCTGACACTGAGGTGAGGAGGGGCTGTCTCTCCTGGGCTCCTGCACCTTTGCAGCGGCCGTGGCTCCCTGATAACCCAAAAGGACTTTGCAGCCTTGGTGCCTCATGGCCCCACCAGAGCCTGGCTTTTGCAAGCTCTGCTTTGCTCTGCATCCTCTCCCTTGGCAGCAGAGTGAGGAGGGACAGCCCAGGAGTCCCCAAGTGGGAGGAAAAGCTGGTGCCAGAGCCTTCCCCTGCTGTGCTGCTTCCCCAGTCTGTGGGCACAGGCTTTTAATGGGGACTCTGGGTGGTGGTGGCTGCATCCATCTGCCTTTCAGCTGTAGCAAGATGTCCTGTCACTGCCTGTGCCTGCCAGGCATTCTGCTCTTTCGGAGTGTCCCTCTTGGCTCGTTTCTCTGGCAGCATCTCCTTGCAGGCAGTAATTAGCTGGGAGCTGGAGCAGTCGATGTTGCAGCTGAGATAAAGGGAAGGGAGCTGGGGAGGGGACCTTGGTGCTGCCATGTGCCACCAGGGTGGGAGGACCAGACCCCACCAGGGCTGCCTGAGCTCTCTGCTGGTGCTAATTACAGGCTGGGCTGGCAGGAGACCCTTCCTGGCAGGATTGCTCCCAGGGTGGGGGAGATGGCAGGAGAGCCACAGTGTCCTCTGCAAACAAGCCACCTCAGGGTTCTGGAGCTGTCCTTTGCTGTGCCAGTGATGCCCTGGTGCCAGGCTGGGGCTGAGCTGGTGGGCGGGAAATGGCCTTTTTTGGGGGAAATGCTCTTTTGGGTTTGTTTTTTTTTCTTTCCCAAAAAGGAATGGGCTGTCTGGGTACCCTTGAAGGCCGTGCCCAGCCTCATCCAGGGAGAGCTGTAAGGTGCTGAGAGGTCGTGGGGTGCTTGTGCACCCATCCTTCAGGAACAGGAAGGCTGCACAAAGAGCATGAGCTGTGCACAGGAGATGGAGAGAGCCCCAGGCTGAACCAGGACAGGCAGGTGAGGTTTGGATGGCAGCTGGAGCTGCCTCCTGGGGGCCCTGCTAAAGCCACCCAAGGGCTCTGCTTTGCCATGTGACAGAGAAATGGCCTTGGGAGCCTTGGCACAGCTCCGTGGTTGTCAGCTGGAAACGATGAGACAAAAACACCCCCCTTGGTGTTCACTGCAGAGAGGGGGGCACAGGAAATGGATGTTCTCTCTGAGCTTCAACCAAGGGGATGAGAGAAACAACAGGAGCAGGAAAAGCCAAGAGAGGAAGTGATTCATACGTTTAATTCACCCTCCAGTTCCTATTATCCCATTTTATTAGTGCTCCACGGCAGCACTGGGGGCCCCAGCTGAGATCAGTGTCCCACACGTGCTCAGCCTGGGCTGGGAGGGGCACTGAGCAGGGCCAGGAGCATCCTTCATCTGCAGGAAAACCCGATCATGGCATGGGGGAGCAGCTCTGCTGCCTGAGCAGGGGCTGCAGCGAGCTTCCCTCCTGATTTCCTCCCCAGAAATGGGCAGTGAAGAGGAGAGAGGATTCCCTGGGGATGCACAAACTGCTTTCTATAAAATCACTCTCCATCCCTGCGTGTTTCTGCTGCATCTGGGGCCATGCTTGGCTCATTCCATCACATCTGTTGGGCCTGTGACAAACACCTGGGTCATCTGCTGCCCCAAACCTCCCAGGTTTGTGTCTTGGAGCTGCAGCAGTCGTAGCCAAGGTCCCTCTGGGCTGGCAGCTGCACCCCAGCTGTGCAATGGGAGGCTTCAGAGCAAGAGGAATGAGGGATCTGCTCCCCATAATCCCGATCCTGGGCACTGGGGAAAGGGCTGGAACTCAAAAGAGCACCTCAAGGCAGTGCCTTGTGCAGCAAATGTTTATTTAACCATCTGCTGTCTGTGCTGAATGAGTTTGGCACTGGGCAGACCCAACCAGAAGTGCAATAAATTTGTATCCTGTGGCAGCAGGCTGGAGGTGGGTTCTGTTGGGCTCAGGGCAGGCAGAAACCCACTCTGAAGTGAGGGTGAAACCCTGGGGGTGTCCTCCATGGGGCAGCTGTAATGCTTTGGAGCTGGTGGAGCTCAGCAGGCAGATGTACAGGAGGGGGTGCACGTGCTTATAATGAAACGGAGGAGATCAATCTTGTGCAAAATACAGATTTGATAGTCACAAAATATCCTGAATTGGAAGGGACCCACAAGGATCATTGAGCCCAACTCCTGGCCCTGCAGAGTCCCAAAATTCACACCATGTGCCTGGGAGTGTTGTATAGTATAGTTTACTCAGCAAGACAGTGCAAGGAGAGGCTTTCTTCATGTAGGAAACAGTATTTTTTAATGCAGGAAACAGTATTTTTTAATGTAGGAAACTGCCTCCTGGATCCCCTGGGTTGCTGTGGGTCCCTCTGTGGGGCTGGAACTGGCCAGCCAAACCCCCAAGGCCTGCACTGGCAGAAGAGCAAAGCTCATTACAGGCTCTGACATGTTCCTGGGAGAAAGGTGGGCGTTGCAGGGTGGTGGCTTTATCTCCAGTCTGTAGAATGACAAAGGATGATGTCCCTGGTGGCAGTGAGCTGTCCCCAGGCAGAGGGATGTAGTGCTCATGGATCCACCTTGGAAAGGAGCCAGAGAGGAGAAGCTGGTCCAGGCACCTGGAGACCAAGGGGGAGCAAGTTCACCCCGGCCCTGGAGTGATGGGGGAAACCACCCCCACAAAACACCCCCACAAAACCTTTAATGGGATCCAGCAGGCCCTGACATGCCTTCCTGCTTGCTTGGCAAATGTGCTTTTCTGATTAGCATCAGCATCCTAAATAAAGGGCCTAATTTGCAACTTCCTGGGCTGGGACTGAGCGCCCCAATGCAGGGGCCAGTGCCTGGTGCCAGCCTGTGCCCTGTGCTCTTGGTGCTCCTCCAGCCAAGGGCTCCTGAACAGTTTCCCAGCAACAATTCCCTCAGCTCCTGGCTGCCTTCAGCTGGAACTGCCCAAATATGAGGGAAGGTGAGCGGGGAGAGATGATCTGCTGAAATCCTGGGCTGAAAAGCTGAATCTTCTCCTTGCTTTCCTCAGAGTAAAGCTCCAGCTCTTGTTTTGGAGCACCATTTCCACAGGAGGAGGTGCAGGCAGCCCTGGGCACCCCTGAGGTGAAATCCTGAGGGAAACAGGGAGAAGCTTTCAGGAGCCCTGCCCAGGTGAGGGGGGTCAGGGTGAGCCCAACAGGCCCTGCAGAAGGAAGGGAGGTGAGAGCAGAGACTCAGCTTCAGCTCATGAGAACAATTTTTTTTCCCCCTTATTCCATTGCTCAATCCAGGTCTGCATTTCCAGATTTTAAAAATAGTGCAGTAGCTTCTGTTCCACATCAGCTGGGTAACAGGCTGTGCTCAAAGCTGGTACATGTAGGCCTCGTTTCTGTGTTTCCCCTGCCTTCTCATAATCTTCATTTTTCACATACTTTTGGGACTGCAGGTTCTCCTTGGCACAGTCCATCATCACTCCAGGTTTGTCCTAGAGCAATGCACAGCTGGGCTGTCTCAATAAGACATTCCAGCATCCTGCTGGCCTCTGGGAAATGCTTGGGACTGGACTGGCACGCTGGCCTGTAGCTGAGGAAAGCTGTGGTGCCTTTCTCTGTGCTGCTGGTGATGTTTTTCCTCTGGGGTTACCAGCTTCCCCTGGATTTAGCTGAATTATCTGCATCCAGATTTCCTCAAAGACCCCTTGAAACCTCCTTTTTCCTGGCAGACACATCAGGAGAGCTGTATTAAAGCTGCTAAGAGCTGGCTCAGAGCTCCCAGCTTCCATAAATACAGCAGCTGACAGCTGCTCCTGTAAGGCTTTAACACCCATTGTCTCCAGCAAGCAGAGGGATCAGAGCAGGGCAGGATGGCTCAGGATGTGTGCTGGTTTAGGGTGAGCAGCTTGGGGGTTGGATGGGAGCACTGGGAGCACAGCTATGGCTCTGCAGATCCTCACCCTGCTCCAGCCCCCTCTCCCCGAGCAGTGCTGCATGCCCAGGAGAGGGGAGGCGTTCAGGATTTGTCTTTGTGGGGCCTGTGTCTGGTTTGCCTAAAGCTGGAGTCCTTGGGGCTAAAAGAGGGATTTCCCTCTGGGCAGGGATGGGAATCACAGAGCAGTTTGGGTTGTGAGGGACCTTAAAGACCACCTGGTTCCACCCCACTGCCATGGGCAGGGACACCTTCCACTAGACCAGGTTGCTCCAAACCCTCTCCAGTGTGGGCTGGAAGCCTTCCAGGGATGGGATAAAGCAGAGAATGGGGACTTTGCAGGCCAGCTGTCTGAAGGGGGAGTGGCTCGCTCTAAGGATGTGAGTGCTGGCTGTCCCACCAGGAGTGCCGTGGGGCGAGGAAAAACCCTGTTTGGTGCAGAGGAGAGACTGCTCAGAGACTGGGATTGAGGGAAAAGCTGCACCAGGAGGAGAGAGGTGCCCAAAAGAAGCTCTCCAGCATCCTGAGTTTCCCTCGTATATATATCTCTGGGTGCCTCCTGCAGTGAGGCTCCCTCCCTGCCTGCTGGCAAGAGGATCCTGTTTGGCTCTGTTTAGACATTATTTCACTAATATTGTTGTTTATCATGTGTTGGAACTGTGCCTGCAAGCCTGAGCAGCCCTGGGGATTCTGGCTGGCTCGCTGGTGCGTGTCTCCCTGCTCCCTGGGCAGGATCATCCCCCATGGAAACAGCACTGGGACTCCCTGGGGGTGCCCATCACCAGCCCTCAGCCTTGCTCAGGGGGTCTTTAGCTCTTTGCTGTGTTCAGATAAATCTGAGGCAGGCTGCCAGCGTGGCTGGACCTGGCATGGTGGCTGTGCAGTGACCCCCTCTGCAGTGTTAAGGTCATTTTTGCAGCCCTCTGGCTTCAAATCCGTGGGTCAGATCCCACTGGGGGAGCAACTGTCTCTTTGCAAATCCATCAGTTAATGGCTTGGGGAGTAAAATCCAGTTCATTTCTGGAGAGCAAAGTGGATAGAAAGGACAGATTCCTTTGGGCCTGATGATCTTGTGGGTGTTTTCCAACCTCAAGTGATTCTATTCCGTGATGTTTTGTGCTGAATTCCTCCTGATCCAAGCAGATGGATTAGGCTGGAGCTGCCAAGCCCCAGGACATCCCGGATGAGTGGATTAGGCACAGCCTGTGAGAATTCCTGGGCCTCCTGAGCTTCAGGTGTTGGGGTGCATGTGTTTGGAACAGGGATATCAGATGGCTTTGGAGCTTCCTGGGGTTCCCTGCTCTGGGAGTTGGGGTGAGGACAAAACTGTGCCTGACTCCTGCTTCTGTCCAGGCCAGGGCTGGAAAAGATTTGGCCGCAGAAGGCCTTGTTCATCCTCTGGCATCCTACAAAACTTAGTATGGAAAAGGCAAAACTGTTAAAAGTTGACTTTTTTTTGAGTCTTTGTGACAGATTGTGACAAACTGGACGCCTACTGCAGCTGAAGGTGCTGAACCCCCTTCACCTGGTGAAGGTAAATGTTTTATGAGGGAAGGGCATACAGCTGATAACATCACAAATACAATACACAAAAGCAGCGATTTAGGAGCTGTGCTTGACTTGAATAGGAATGAAATCAGGAGAACTTGTCCTGAGTAAAACGTTTTCTGGCCCATTTCAGTGTTACTGTAAGAGGAGGAACATTACAAGATGTTTGTTTCTGGAACCATTTGGGACCCAGCCCTAATCTGTGCTCGTTAAAAAATATTTTTAATAATTCACTAATATTTTAATAATGTGAAACACAACAAAGCCTCTGGTGAGGTCTGCAGCTGGTGGAGGAGCTGAAGAGGACAAAATGCTGCTGTTGGGTGTTTGGGAATCTGGAGCACTCTGTTGCAATACTTGGGGGGAAAACAGTGGCTGGAGAGTAGGGGCTTTGGAAAATCCATCAAATCCTGGCCTAAAACCACCTGGGTGAGCCCTGGGGTTGGGGAGGAGCTGCCAGCAGGTGCCAAGGGACATGTTAAAAAGACACACATTTTAAAGCTACTGTTTTTATTTATTCTCTTGGGATAACATCCTGTTCTGCTTTGCAGTCAGGGGGATGCTGAGAAGTTGTCTTGGAGCAGGTTCATAAAACACGACTGAAGGTTTGCTGGGAAAAGTGCCAATGAACCTGGTGGTGTTTTTGGGCTGTCTCGGGGAGGAGGTGACTTGATCTGTCTCTTGGATTGCCACCAGAGTTTTGGGGTGAGGATCTGCCCATCCTGCCCGAGCGTGAGGAGCTTTTTGGAGGAGCTGGGAAGACAATTGTGAAAAACGCTTCACACTTGTTTCTTTTGTAAAAGTTTAATAATAAAAAATTAAGGTAATACAAATTGAGATAATTAGGGTTAGGACAATAAAAGCAAAGAATTACGGACGTCCGGGTGCTTCTCTCTCAGGAAAAGCACAAAGCACTAATAAGGGTTACCCGTTAAAAGCAATAGCCTGTTGCATATTCATATTTCTTCATACATGAGTCAAACATTCCTCTCAAACACAGGGTGCCTTCTGTTTAATTTCTGTTCCTTGCCTCATCGCATAAATCAATTCTTTGGCTCCAACGTGTCTACTAAGGTAAAGATAAGGAGGCAATAACGCTTTCCTGGTGTCTTCCTGTTGTTTTCTTTAGGCAAGGAATTTCTTAGTTATCTTATTTATTCTTCGAGTTAGTTACAAAAAGTATCTTACATTACATAGTTTCCACATTTAAAAGATTAATACAGCACTACAAAAATTAATACAACACAGCTTTCCAACATAACACATACAGTACTCATTCTAACATTTGCGAAAAGCCAATGATATAATGTGCATTTTTCACAACGATGATGGAGCTGGAGGCAGCGCTGCCCTCTCAGGGACTCTGCCCTGCTGTGCCTCCCTCCAAACCCTCCGGGTCACCTGTGGATAGGGAGCAGGGTGGCCCTGGGGAGCTGGGGCGCTGCTGTGGGAGCAGGGAGGAGGGAACTGGGCAGCACAACAGGGACAGCTTTGCCCTGGTCCGGGATGACGCCCCGGGGCACTTGTTTGGGTTGGCTTTTCTGCGTGCGTGGACACCAAAGAGCTTTGCCAAAGAGGTTATTGCAGGGAGCTAATTGACTTTCCATCATCTCCTCGGGTCCTTTGGTGAGTGAAATGACTAAAACGCTGCCGCAGGCTTCCCAGTAAACAATGAGCAGTTGGTTTCACATGGCTCCCTGTCAAAAATCCCAAACTGGAAAGGCAGGAAAACAAACAATCAGATCAGAAAGAAATGGGTTTTTGGCACCGGTTCCCTCTGTGTTGACTGGGCTGTGAGACAGACCCTGAGAAATGGCTCAGATTTGAGTCAAACAGCCCAGGCACGGATGGGGAGGGTGGAGGAGTGGATAAAAATGTCTCTGTGCTGAAATGCAGGCACCTGCAGTCGCAGAGGAGCAGGGGAAGAGCACAGGTCCCTGCGTGCTCGCCACATGGCAGAGACATTTTAAACACAGGAGGCTGGGTAGTGGAGCAGAACAAGTGCCAGGAAAATACGTGCTCCAGCTAAAAGGTAGCATTTGGGAAGTGGAGAACAGCACTTGTTTCATAAATGGAATATAAGCTAAGGGTCTGAGGTGGAGCAGCAGGCAGGGCAAAGGCATCTCCTTTGTGCTCAGGTTTCAGTGACAGGCTGGAACTGCTGCCTCTTTGGTCAAAACCCAGCTGACACAATTTGGCCAGAGCATTCAGAGGGAAATTTGCTGATATTTTTCTTACAGTCTGCAATAGCTGATGGGTAAATGAGATTTTCAGGAGTTTTTTCAGACAAATTTAGTGCTTCTTGATCGTCCCATTCAGGATGCAGCTTCCTTGTGATTCAGCTGGCCAAAAGTACAGGCCTGAAAGAGGAAGATCCATGTTTTTGTCTCTCTCCCACAGCACTCTGGTATTTTTCTTTTGCAACCTCATCTCATAAATTTATTACTGATTTTTTTTTTTTTTTAATTTTCCAGGGAGGATTGTCTGGTTTTGGAAAAGTTCCTGCTTCAGGAAAGTTTAGTCTCACTTTACATAAACATCCTGAAATGCAGGATGATTTTTTTTCTCCACTGGCCTTGTCAGCATTGATATTATTGTGAGAGAGTAAATATTATTAAAGATGTTTCAAGTTCCATGGGCTCTCCTGTTGTTAAACAGAAGTGTGTAGTTTGGCACAGGCAGCTCCTTGGGAACGCACCTTAGTGTGAGCATGTGGCATTTACTGGAAAGTGCTTTTTTCACCCCAAGGTAGAATTCTGAGTATTTACCAGCTGTGGAAGGCACACAGCACCCCTTGCCCAATTTCTCTTCCCTATGGCAATTACAACTTCCTCTCTCCAGGGCAGCAGGACTTGTTCCTGATGGAAGTCCATGGATATCTGGGTCTCTCCCACTCTCACCACCTGATGGGACCAGCAGACAATTTGGCAGCTGGGTTGGAGGTTTTGCTGAATACACTGGGCTTCTTTGTTTTTAAAGATGCTTTCAGCTGGCTCTGGGCTTCATCTCTTGTCTCTTTAGCTCTGTTTAAAATCCCCACAGGCTTATTTGGTAGGAAAAAATACACAGATCATCCTCAAAGCCATGAGCATGGCACTCAAAAGAGGCACAAGGAGCTGAAGTTTCTGATCCAGGCTGGTTCAACTTTACAGGTACTGGTGGCCCCAGAGAGGGTGAGGAGCTGGACCCCACCACTAATTCCTGCTGGGAAGTGGAGGGTGGGCGATGCCATCCTGCTGCAGCTTCCCTGGCAGGGAAGGTGGTCCCTGAGTGGTGTTCCCTGGTGTGCTGTGGGTCCTAAGCCCAGGACAGGGAGCTCTGGGTGCTCTCCTCCCCTAGGAGGGCAGGGTGAGATGCCCTGGGACCTACAACACCACGGGCACTGCAGAAGGTGGAGGCATCACCCCCAAAAAAGCTGTTGGCTCACTCATGCTTGGCAGAAAGCAGTGAAAAGTCAGCTTGAAGTGGGCACTAAGTGCTAAAATGCCTGGGGAAGAGCAGACCTTGCACGGGGGTCCCTTCCCAGTCTCAAGAAGGCAGCTGCTTCCTCCAGCCCACCTCACTGGTCTTTGTCTCGCCTGCTCTCAAATCCCAGCAGCTTCCCCGTTGTCTATCCCACAGCTTAAATAATCCTTGCCACCGAGGTGCTTTTTTCTAGTCTAATCTACAATTTACAGCCTTGTCCTGTTCCCTGTGGTGATGGAGAACAATTTATTCCCACACCCTTTGCAGCAACCCTCTACATAACTGAAGACTGCTACCAAATCTCCTCTGATTTCCAGACTAGACAAATCCAATTCTTCCAGGCAATTTTTTCCCCCAGCAAGCTGTGTTCTGCTGGCCTCTGGTTGCCCTCTAAACCGCCCCGGGTTAGCCTGCACTTGGAATGTTTGTGGCTGTATACGTGGGGAGGAGGAGGAGGAGGAGGAAAACCAGTTGGGATTTTGGGCTGTGCTGTGGGTTAAAAACCTGGAGGGCCTTGAGGTTCCTCGACACAGCGCTGCTGCATGGGGATAAGGGGTCAGCAGAGACCACGGGTCAGGTCCAAGCGCTTTGGACAACAGCTCTTGGTGCCTGCAGGTGCTCCCACAAACCTCGGGCTTGCGCAAGGTCGGGTGCTCCTGGATGCGGGAATGCTCGTTTGTGCCTAGCTGGGCTTTGCAGCCACGCGGTTTTTGGCTCTTTTCCTTGGACTCTCAGCCTGCAGGGCTGGGGGAAGCTCCTGCAGCTCCCCGGGAATGCCGGCAGTGGGTGGGCGCTGCCGCCACCGCTGCTCCCCCGAGACGACACAGCAGCTCCGCGCTGGGATGTCGGTGCTGCTCCTGATGCTGTCGCTCCGTATTTCATTCCTGTCTAGCTCTGGGTGGTGGGAGGAGATGCTCAGCTTTGTCTCGGTGCCGATCAGGAATGTCTTTTCTTTCGGGATGAGGAAGCTGATCTGCATTCCTGCCCGATCATCCACGGAGCCGGCAAAATTATCCACGTAAGGAGTTCTTGGGGAGAACCTCGCTTCTCCTCCCCCTCCTGCTGCACTGGAGCTGGGAGCAGCCTTGCTGGGAAGGCAGAGTGGAGCTCTGGGGAAGGGGGACAGGGAGATGGGAGGTGGATGGTGAACTCCCCAGAGTTCAATTACCCCCAGCTCCCACCGTGAGCAGGTAACCATGGAGACATCTGAATCCGAGGCATTCCTGGTCCCCAAGGAACAGCACATGTACATTTAAATAAACACACCCAGGGCTTGTCACTGGAGCAGTGGTCTTGGAGCTGGCTCCCACCTGGGTAAGTCCCAGTTGCAGAGAGGCCATGGAAAGCAGGATTTGGGAGCACCATGCATGCAGGGCTGGGCGTGAGATGGTGGCAAAGCCCCTGCTCTGGGGAGCTGGAGGGATGCCCTCTAACAGGGAATGTTCTCATCCCTATCAGTGCCAGCTTGTGGGAGAATGAGTGGGAGAGTTACAGGAGTGGACCTGTGGGAGCATTTGCACCCTTCTGTACGTGCCAGAACGGCCTTGCTTGGGCTGGATTTTGGTGTGCAGGGTCCTGGGAGTTGTTTGAGGGACTTCTATTCATCCCAATGAGATGGGAATTTGTAGGTTTTCCTCTGTGCCTCCTCCCCGAGGTGCTGGCAGGAGCGTGCTGGGGCAGGAGCATGAATGAATGAACGAAGGGAGTGCTGGATGAGGTGTCTAAATGAAGCACTCATCTCCAAGATTGTCTTCATTCAGAGTTAGGGATGAAGGTTTTAAAGAGACAGCAGCCGGGCTGGGGGTGGCACAGTGTCCCTGTCAGGGGGTGGCTGGGTAGCCCAGCCCCAGAGATGGCCGCGAGGCACTGCAGAGCCACACGGTGTCCTGGCAAAGCACGAGGAGCAGAAGTGGTGCCCCGGCTCTGGGGGATGGGCACCTGTGGTGCCACGGAGCAGCACCTGCCTGGGCTCGGGGGCAGCTTCGGGGCAGCCTTTGTGTCCAGCCCTGGAGGCTTAAAAGTCCAGGATGCTGCTGGATGTTGCCAAGCCACACAGGTTTCCTGGGATACTTCGCAGTGTGGTGAAAAAGCCCAGGCAAAGGGACATTGTGGGGCGGGCCACCCAAACGAGCCTGCAGGGTGTGGTGTCCCAGAGGAGCCAGCAGTGACGAGATTTTGGGGGCTTCCGTGCCGAGCAGCTGGGGTCGTGCTGAGCTGTGCCGTGCCCGTGCTCAGGGGGAATATAAGAAATCTGCGTGCTGCCTTGGAGGAGCAGCCCTTGGCAGCACCAGTGACAGTGCTGTGGGGCTCCTCGAGTGACACGCAGAGCAGTTGTGTCACCTCCAGCCCTTCCACCCTGCGCCAAATGGAGCCCAAGCAGAGGGAGTGGAGATGCACCTCTGCAAACTGGGCTGCAAACGCGGTTAAAGAGGGAGCCTGGAATGCACAACCCCTTCCCAGCGGCAGTTTCTGGCTGATGAGGAGCGGGGGGGGGTGGGGGGATATGCATCCGTGTCCCTTGTCCCCACAGCTGCCCTTGTTTTGGCTGGTTGTCACGGTCACCGCGCCCTGGTGTGCGCAGAGAGGAGGAGAGATTGGGGAGCACTGACACGGGCTGGTGGGGCAATGGGGTGTCCTTTGCCAGGTTTGTGGGTGCTGCTGGGCCGTGCCTGACCCCGGGGTGGGCAGAGAGGAGGCTGTGCCCGTCCGTGCCCCGGGGCTGTGCCAGGGGCTGTGTGCCCGGACAGTTGCCGCCGTGTTTTGTCTCGGCTTCTTCCCTCCTTTGTTATCCCCCGTCTGCCCCCTCTGGTTTATGTGCGAGTTCCCTTCCTCCGATTGTCAGAAATTTCTTTTTCACTGTGTGGGCAGGAGACAGATTTTAACTGTCTCTATTTTCTCCCTTTTTTTTTTTTTTTAAATTTCCCCCCCCCCCTTTCCTTCCTTCCCTGCTCCTCTCGTCTCTCCCTCCCCCCCTTCCTCTCCCCTCCCTCCTTTTTTCCCTCCCTTCCCCACGGCTCTTTTCCTCCCTTTTCCATTACAAATCATGCCTCTGGAATAACCCCCGGCCGGATCCATGTCTCTGTCCCCAGGTAAGCCACGCACAGTGGGATGGTGGCCCTGGGCCAGCTCCCGCTCGCTCTCCCAAAGTCCGCGGGGACATCGTGTCGCCCCCCGCCCCCCTCGCTGCTACCTGTTGGGGACGGTCGGGAGACGCCAGTTGGGGCTGTCTCCGTCCTCCTCCTCCTCTTCCTCTGAGCGATTCCCGGTGGACACCTCCTNCCGGTGGACCCCTCCTCCCCTCCCTTCTGTCTCTGCCGCTCTCCGGGATGCGCGGGGCTGCGGGGACGGAGCGCGGGGGAAGGAGCCGGCGGCAGCCAGCGGCCACAGGTGGGTTGGGACCGGCGAGCTCGGGGGGCTCCAGCAGCGCTTTGAGACCGCACCCCAAGTTTGAAGCCCGGCTCCTGGTTTTTTTCCCGTTCCCGAGGTTTCTGGGGTGCGGGGATCGGCTCTCGCAAAGTTTGTACTGAGGGAGCCTCGGCTCTCTGCTTAGGGTGGGTTGGGGGGGGGGGGGAGAGGGGG
>VXAX01002649.1:42991-65987 GCA_013399835.1 Leptocoma aspasia
CTGGGGTGGGGATAACAGGGTTGGGTCTCTTGAGGATGCTGTAGAGAGGATCTGTGCGTGTTTCTTCTTCCATCACTTGTGCTCTGGTGCTCAAAAAGCCTTTTCTCAGTGGTTTGTGGGGTGGGCATGCTGCCTTTGTGCCCCATTTCAGCCCACACTGATGTACAGGCCGAGGGGCCAGGGCTGCTCACTGCTCTGCCCCTGTTTGGCAGTGTAAATTCCATGTGGGAGAGAGGGAGGAAGGAAAGGAAAGGAAAGGAAAGGAAAGGAAAGGAAAGGAAAGGAAAGGAAAGGCAAGGAAAGGAAAGGAACGGCAAGGAAANAAGGAAAGGAAAGGAAAGGAAAGGAAAGGAAAGGAAAGGAAAGGAAAGGAAAGGAAAGGAAAGGAAAGGAAAGGAAAGGAAAGGAAAGGAAAGGAGTTGGGTGACCTGTGTCCTCAGCTGTGCCCTGGGCTGAGCAGGGAGCACCACGCTGCTCCCAGGCACTGTGCAGGTGAAAGCACAAGTGCCAGTGTTTTTGTAGCTCAATATTCCCTCTCTAATTCAGTTTGGCCGTTCTCAGTGCCCTATGGCCATGGTTTTATCCAGATGATTTCACCACAGCAGGAGCAAGCAGTGGATTTCCTGACTTTTTTTGCTTTTAGAATGAAGTTTGGGAAGTGAGAGCTTCTAGAGGCTTCATTTTAATGTATTGAAAGCCTGCTTTTTGTCACAGTGCAGCAGTTCCTTGGGTCTCCTGTAGCAAATACAGACCAGCGTCCAGTTGCTGGGCAGTGACATCCATGTTCCTGTGGCAGGGATGGCAGGGGCTGTCCCATGTCCCTGCTGCATCCTGGTCACACCACCAGAGATATGGACAGGGAGCATCAGCCGGGATCCCCTGTGGGAAACCACGTGTGGGGCTACAGGGGGGTCGAGACAGGTGGATATGCTGTTTTCCTTTGCTGTTTTTAACCCCTAATTGTCATTAGTGGAGGTGTGCAGTCATCTTCTGCCTGGCTGTTACCAGGGAGCTGTGTGGCAGCCTGGGTTTATTCCCAGGAAAGGGCTGATTTGCAGCTGGAAGGGCTCAGAGGCACTGGAACCTGAAGGGAAAATGGAGAGGAACTCTTTATGAGGGCCTGGAGAGACAGGCAAGGGCAGTGGCTTCACACTGAGAGAGTAGGTTTAAGTTAGGTATTAGGGAAAAGTTCTGCCCTGGGAGGGTGGGCAGGCCCTGGCACAGGTTGCCCAGAGAAGCTGTGGCTGCCTCAGCCCTGGAAGGGTCCAAGGCCAGGTTGGATGGGGCTTGGAACAGCCTGGGCTAGTGGAAGGTGTCCCTGCCTTTGTCAGGGGAGTTGGAACAAGGTGAATTTAAAGTTTTTTTCCAACCCAGGCCATTTTGTGACACGCACACCCAAGTTCTGTGTGAAAATCCAGGCTCGAGGCAGGGCTGCTGGCTGGCTCCATGGTCCTGGCTCTGGCCATGCCTCTTTCCAGCACAGCCCAAGCTCTGGGTTCCCACCAGCAGGGGCAGGGCTGGCATTTAAACAGCAGAAGCCAAATTACATGAGGCAGTATGGTGTTTTTCCCATTAATTCAGATTTTGGGTAAAAATAAAGTGTTTGTTTTCAGTGTGTGAGGAGGGGTCCAAAGGCTGGAAGAGGGGCAGGTGCCCTGGTGCCAGATGCTCTGTACCTGGCATGTGGCATCCCTCGAGCACCCTCGTTAGTGTGAAACCTCGTCAGCTTCCCTTAACAAAATGTTCTGGCATCCTCCCTTCTCTCCCTGTCACTTCTCCAGAGGGAACGTGGCTTGTTCTGCTGGCAGCGTGAGCCCTGTTTGCTTGGGCGGAGGCAGAGCTAATTATTTCTGTTTATTTCCTCAAACTTTCTCAGTGTTTTGTGTGAGGGCTCTGCCTGAGCTTTTTTCCACTTGCCCCCAAGCCTGGGAGTCAGCTGGAGTGGGAGATGCACTGGGAGACATCAGCAGAGCCAGTGTCTGTGGGGAAGCTGGACCTGCCCTTGGGATTTATCCTCATTTGCTCTTGGCTAATTGTCCTCAGGCATGGCTGAAACCTGGAGTGTTCACGCTTGGTGTGCATGAAATCCTCCTGTCCTTGCCAAGGAAATGTTTAGGAAAGGAACAGGGGTAATGGCTGTTTAAGAAAAAACATAAAAAAACCAAAACAAACAGAAGCTAAACGAAACCAAACAGAAAGCTCGCTAACCACAGGGAAAAGAAAACCAAAACAAAAAAAGCCCCCCAAACCCAAGGAAACCTGGAGTTAAACTTGAAGAGGGGAGGGTTGAAAATGAGCAGAGCAATAAGAAAAGGAAAAGCAGAAGTTGGTGGAAATTAGATATGATGAAGGTGTCCAGAACTGACTTGAAGAAGTAATTAATGCTCCTAAAAAAAGTCGCATGGGTAAGCAAAGTAGTGGAGTGGAGGATCCGTTTATAGCTCTCAGTGGGAGCAGCCAAACTCCTCTTATCAATGTGCTAATTAATTTGCTGAGGCTCTTGCTGGCAGTTGCCTTTTTCTTCCCGGAGAGCTTGCCAAGGGCTGAGTATCCTTTGGCCTGGACTGGTTTAAATTTGGGGGTGACTTTGGATGCCTTCTATTTACAGGGCAGCACCATGGACCTGAAGGAAATGGGATGTTCCCCAGGGGCCTCCATCCCTTCCCCTCGTGAGGAATGGCAGGCTTATTTTGACTAGGATTGCAGCCATGCTCCATGTTGTCCTCTCAGTTACTGTTAATTTTTTCCCCCTATATTTAATTTAGTTTTGCTTCTGGTGTGGTGTTCCCCAGCCTTTATCCCATCCTCTCTTCTCACCTCCCTGTTTGTTCTGGAGGTGTCTCCAAATGATGCCCTGGGAAGGGGTTAAGATGATGGATGTGCTCAGTTTGCTGCATGACTGGGGGATTTAAATCCTCCTTTTCCTTGCTGGGTTGCTTTCTCCTGCATTAGGGATGGAGTTAGGAAGGGAGTAATTGCCCGGGTTGCCTTCTGCTTTCTCTCATCCCCTTTTTCATCTTCATCATGGGCAAATGCTGGACGGGGAATTTCTGGGACTGCCAAATCAAAGCCTTTCCTGCATCAATACCATGCTGAACAGAGCTTTTCCAGCACGAAAATACAGCATTTCACCACGGCTTTGGGTGTGGTCTTGGCCACAAGCATCTCCTGCCTGTAGGGCATTACCTGCTTTGCTTGGCCAAGGAGTGCTGCTCCGTGTGGTGTTCCGGCACTCTTCCCGGGCCTTTGGCTCCCATGTGCAGCTCCCAACTCAAAGCCAGGCTGGTATTTCCCCATCCAGCCCTGAAGTGCTGCTTGTCTCTAGGACTGCCTGGTTGTCCTTTGAGTGTGGGGCTGGAGGGGGATCTGGATGCTCCAGTCAGGGGTGCTCCATAGAGAAAAACCAACCAAATGGAAGGGATGGTTTGATCCAGGTGTCCCAAATCTCTTTTCCCATCCCAATTCCCATCAAGCTATGCTGCTCCAGGGAGGGCTGGCTCCTGGGTCAGGGAGCTGCAGGTTCAAGAGGTTCAGGGATGCCCAAATTGGGAAGGATGAGAGAGGCAGGAGGTGCTGCCCCTTGCCCTAACTTTGGGGATCCAGTGATCCTGGTGTGAGAGGGTCCAGCCCAACAAACCCAGGAGAAACGGGCATTTCGGGTGATGTGGGAGGAATGGAGGGAATCCCGAGGCAAACAGCAAACCCCTGTGTTGGAACCCAGGGCACAGGGAATATTTCTCTGCCTGTTTTAGGGAGCCCTGGTCCCCAGCTGGACACTGCTTTTAACCTTCGTCCCTGGAAAAAATTGCCAAGGCTTTGGGATGAGTTGGAGTGTACAGGTGTGAAGTAGATAGCAGTGGTAGTAATAGTTTATCACTAGGTGAAGAATTTAGGGTTTTAGGATTTTAATATGAGAGTGAATAGGGGACAAGATGGAGGATTTTAGGAGTTGTCTCATCCCTTTCTTGTTCTTCTTCTACTCCATTTTCTGTAGTGTTAGTGGCACAAGGTTATTGGCTAGAGATGGCATAGGTGGCATAGGTGCTACGTGAGTAGATTAATAGAAGTTATTGGTAGAAAAGTAGAAATGAAGTATGTGTTAGAAAGCAATTGGATTAGGTATCTTTATAAGGCCTTGGTTTTGGGTGCTTGGAGTCCATTTTGTACCTTGTTTCTCATATGCTAAGTCTGGTGTGCAGCCGGCATATCAACTTCAAGATAAGAAAAGAATAAACAATAGACTGAAGACAGAGAAGATCCAGAGTCTTGCTCGTTTTTCACCCCTTGCCAAAGAACTCACAAGGGAACCGCCTCCAAAGGGCCCTGGGGGTAGGTTCCCTCTTGTGTCGGGGACCCAAAAACCACCACACCCTGAGCCTCCCCGTGTCTCGTTCCCTTGCAGAGTGATGAGCCGCAGCAGCAGCAGCCATGCTGGGATTCGGGACGTGCTCCATGGGCGCGCCGGGCAGGGGGGCTGAGCTGGACGCTGCCTCATCCCGCTGCATCCTGGCCCTGCCCGAGGAGGAGACGTGGCGCCAGCACCGCCTGGGCCTGATGCAGAACACCCAGTCCTGCAACCTGCTGGAGCCCCAGAGCCTGGCCCAGGCCCTGGTGTCCCACGCCGCCTCCTTCGACGCCCTGTACGATTCCCGCTGCCGGGATGCGGACGCGGAGCTGGGGCTGGGCCAGCTGGCGCCCGTGAGCCCCGAGGTGATCAAGCGCCGGCGGGGAGGGCTGATCGAGCAGAGGGACATCATCAAGGCACACCAGGCACACAAGATGCAGAGCACGCCCCAGGCGCGGAGGAAGGAGTGGGAGTAAGTACTTGCTGTATGAACGTATTGTGAGGTTTTGTTTTTTTTGTATGTAAGTTTGTAGAAAATTTTTCTTATGGGAAAGTTGTTGGGGTGGATGAAAGTTTGACGAGAAAGTCTCACAGATATGTGTGCTTGGCACAAAGATTTGTGAATGTAGAAACTGAGAAAGGAATAGAGATGGAAGCAAGTTTTGATACAGAGGAATAACAAAGGTCTAAAAGAATGATGAGCCAGTCTTACTGGACAACTAAGAAGGCAAAGAGTGTGTTAGTTAAGAAAGGTTTTTATAACTTAGAGCAAAGGATAAGCCCACCTCAAACAGAAGATGTTTTTACCAAGCAGAAAAATACAAGAAGTAAATAGACATGCTGATGCTGTAAGCAGAAAAAAGGTCTCAGAATTTTCCACTGCAAGAAAACTGAAAAACCAGTTCAAGCTTCAACTGTAACACACTGACCTGTTGTGATTGGAGAATAGTAACATGAATGTTGTAATGTTAGTAGTTAGGATAGGCTATAGATAATAGTTAAGGTATTGATTGGCTGTTATGTATTAATATGCCCAGTAAAGAAAAGTATATAATGTATTGTAACCAGAAGTAAGACAACTTCAGACTCCTGACTTGGGACTTCAGGCTTGCCTACAGCTGTGGCTGATGGCTTTAGGCTGGGCTCTGTCACCCACGATCCGTGATCGCTGTCTGGATATAATAAACAGCATTTTAAAGAGCCCTCTGGAGTCCCACATCTCCTTGTAGGCTCATACAGAAAGTATTTTTTATTGGTTTTTTATTTTGTAGAAGTTTCTATAAACAAATCTCTGAGCTGTGTTCAAAGACGTAGATAGTTTCTTCTCTTCTGATATAGGAGATAGAAGTTTTCTTTCTTTCAACTTATGAGGTAAAAAGTTGTTATTTTTAATTGTGTAAGCTATTCTAGCATTCTTTGGACAGAGCTTGAAGCAAGAGCTTTGGATGCTCTAGACTGGGCAGGTAATAGCCCAAATCCTTTAAATTATAAAATCATGTTAATAAATAATATTTAACCTTCTAATATTATTGTCAAAAGTCCTTTGTTAACACACAAACCACAGCAATAAGTGCTGGAGAGCCCCCAGCCCAGGTGGGCAGCTGGGGGGAGTGGAAGCCTTCCCTGTCCTGTGTGGGGCTGGTGGAGGGACTGGGGGTGTCCTGTGGCTCCCTGTGGAGCAGCCAGGGCTGGCTGTGCTCCATCTCCTGCCACTGCTGAGTTGGGCTGCGTGGCTCTGAGTTGGAGGGCGGCATCCCGTGGGAATGGCGTGTCCCCAAATTGTGGGCTGGTAGGGGAAAGTGGCATGGAGGGGAAAGTTGGAAGCTCTCTGTTTTGGAAGTCCTCAAGGCAGTTTCTCTTGGCTGTATCTGGGTGTTTAGGTAACGTTGGAGGCTGTTGCCTTTCTGCTTTTGCTGTGGCTTGACCCAGCTGTGAGGGGATTATCTATAGATATGGTGGTTGGGGACATTTTTTGAGGTACTTGGCAGTGCTGGGCTTACCGTTGGACTTGATCTTAGAGGTTTTTTCCAACCTCAGTGATTCCATGATTTGTATTTAATTCTAAAGAGAGTCCAAGTCTTCCTGAATCAGAGCAAGCTGGGACATTAGCAAACTTCAGAAAACAGAAGCGTTTGACAGAGCTAGAACCCACCGGTTTTATTTATTATTTTCCTTTAATTAACTTATTCTCATCGTTCGCCTTGGTGCTGTGAGAAAAGCCCAGCTCCAAGTCCTGGATTAGCCCCTCTCACCCCACACTCACTGTGTGACAAGGCTGCAGCCACAGTGCTTCAGTCCCACATTTAAATAACAAGCTTCCCCTCCCTATGCCCGCTCAGCAATCAGCAGGATTGCCTGGGATAAGCTGCTGCAGGACATCCTGCTCCACTGCCACTGCTCTGGAGCAGTTCCCTGCCTCCAGAACTTGATTTGGGGGAATAACGTTTAATAAAACACCCAAAGGAGACGGGAGCCCCGGTATTAATTAGATGTGGCGCGTTGCTTTGGCAAGATCTAGGTCAGCATGGAGCTGGTAGGGTTTCTTTGGGATGGCTTCCATGATAAAACCACTTGTGATAACGCTGAGGCTGCTCCTGCTTTTTTTTTTTTTGGAGAGCATCCCACCGCTGGGGCGGGCTCTCCCTGGCCCTCTCAGCTCTGTGCTCGTCCCTTTGTGCCCGGGGAGCCTCGTGGCCGGCGGCTCAGGCAGCTTTGCCGGGGAAATAAATTGAAATAAATTGCCATGTGGGCTCGGCAGGCGCTCGTTATCCTTTGCAGCCCGCTGGGGGTGCCCGATGAATAAATCACGGCGGGGCAGGAAGCAGAGGGCTGGCCTCGTTAATTAGCCACAGCTCTGCTTGGTGGCAGGGACATGAAGCTGGAGCTCTTCCTACTCCTGGTGGTGGGATGTGCCCCCTTTGGCTGCCCTCAATTGCTCCATCCAGCAGCGGCTCAAACCCAGTATTAAAAAAAAAAAAGCCCAAAAGCCCAGTATTTCCGCCTTTAACATAGTGGGAATGCTCAGGCAGCAGTGCTGGGTGCTGCCATCCCAGTGTGGTTTAATAGGGCCCTGTCTTTGCATTTCCCAGCTCCCAGGTGGTTGGGTTTGTCATTTCATCCCGCTTTGTGATGGTTTTCTGGGAAGCCTCTGGTGCTGGGGAGGACAACGGGCTTGTGGCCCTTGGGCTTTGCAGACCACACGTCCCACTGAGGAGCAGAGAGCCCCTGTTGGGGTGGATGAAAGTTTGACCAGAAAATCTCACAGATATGTGTGCTTGGCAGAAAGATTTGTGAATGTAGAAACTGAGAAAGGAATCGAGATGGAAGCAAGTTTTGATAAGGAAGAATAACAAAGGTCTAAAAGAATGATGAGCCAGTCTCACTGGATAGCTAAGAAGGCAAAGGGTGTGTTAGTTAAGAAAGGTTTTTATGACTTAGAGCAAAGGATAAGCCCATCTCAAACAGAAGATGTTTTTACCAAGCAGAAAAATACAAGAAGTAAATAGACAGGCTGATGTTGTAAGTAGAAAAAGGTCTCAGGAATTTCAACTGCAAGAAAACTGAAAAACCACTTCAAGCTTAAACTGTAACACACTGACCTTTTGTGATTGGAGAATAGTAACATGAATATTGTAATGTTAGTAGTTAGGATAGGCTATAGGTAATAGTAAAGGTATTGATTGGTTGTTATGTATTAAGATGCTCAGTAAAGAAAAGTATATAATGTATTGTAACAGGAACTAAGGTGACTCCAGGCATGCCTACAGCTGTGGCTGGTGGCTTTAGGCTGGGCTCTGTCACCCACGACCCATGATTACTGTCTGGATATAACAAACAGCATTTTAAAGAGCCCTCTGGAGTCCCACATCTCTGGGTAGGGCTCTCACAAGCCCCCGCTGCCTGCCTCTGCCAGGGCCCTTCCTGGGAGGTTGGTGAGCACCAAGGGGCTTGATCTGTTCCTTTCCCAGACTTGTGTGCCCTGATACCCCATCAGCCTGCAAAAACCACCTGCCAGAGGTTCCTGCTTGAACATCAGACTCAAACATCAGGAGGAGAGGGACTTTTGATGAGGGCGTGCAGTGGCAGGATGAGGGAGAATGGCTTTAAACTGAAGGTGAGTGGCTTTAAGGTTAAGAATTCTTGACTGTGAGGATGGGGAGGCCCTGGCACAGGTTGTCCAGAGAAGCTGTGGCTGCCCCATCCCTGGAACTGTTCGAGGCCAGGTCAGATGGGGCTTGGAGCAACCTGGGATAGTGGAAGGTGGCCCTGCCTGTGGCAGGGAGGCTGAAACAAGATGATCTTTAAGGTCCCTTCCAATCCAAACCATTTCGTCCTTCTAGGGCAAGGCATCAATGTTCTCCCCAAAAGCTTTGCCACAGCCCAGGTAGGTGTGCAAACCAGTAACCCCAGCACCAAAGATGTTTTCTGGGAATAGATGGATACCCTACGGGGGAGAAAAAGCAAATTAATTTCCTTGTGTGTAATTTCATTAGTAATAATGCAATTTCCCTGTGATTTCATTTTCAAAAGGGCCTATCTCACATGCCTTGGATCACCCTGGGGGCTTTCACCAGGACAGTCTGGCTCTGGTTAGCAGTGAGAGGGGGTATCCTCCCATAGCTCCAGCATGGTGGTGGGCATTAAATGGGACATGGGAAACATGGAAAATGTCTGAGTAACTCCAGGCTGGGTGGTCTGCAGGGTGCTGGGCACAGTGAAAGATGCTGCATGTGCCTCTATTCTGCTGCATGAGCCCTCTGCTCCCCTGGAGCAGCCTTGTCCTTGCAGCTGTGGCATTCCTGGTGTTTAGCCAGATGTTGTTTAGCTGCTCTTGATCTGGGTTGCTCTGAGGGTAGTGAAGAAAAGGCTCTTTTTTTGTGCTCACCAGTGTTGGCAGGTCTGACCCTCACTAAACCTCCACCTCTGCTGTCTTTTGCCAGTGAGACAATTCCACAAGTAGAATAAGAATAGGAAGGGTAAAATGCTTTTTTCCCTGTTTTTTTTTTTTTTTTTTTTTTCCCCAAGGGGAAACTGGGGCAGAGAACAGAAAAAACAGAGTGCCTGCGGGGCAGTGGCGCCGGGGGAGGATTAACTTTCTGGTGAAAAATGAATGTACCAGCCCACCTTGTTCTTGTCTGAGGGACTTCAGCCCAGGGCAGACACTAAACCCCATTCTTCCAGAGTCCCAGCCTGCTGCCCTGCCCTCCATCCCTGTGTTCACACACTGGGATCAGGGATGGAGAGATCTGCAGTGCTCCAAGGTTGAATCACTGCTGTCTTTGCTCTGGATGCCTGGCAGCATCCTTTGGATAATGTCGAGCTCAGAGACAGCTCAAAATAAAAGCTCCTCGTCAAAATAAGCAAACAGGGAACCTCCTGTGGCTTCTCCAGGAGGAGCAGCTGCTTCCTTAGCTGATGGTAAGGACAGGCAGAGCCACAGGGAGCACATCCCAGAAATGCTTCAGGCTGAATTTGAAGCACACAGGGACCCAACCCTGCTCTGCATGGCCAAAACCCACGTGTGCATGGGGATTTGTTAAGCTTAGCTTGTGCAGGTTGGGAAATGCAAGCTGTGCCCTCGTTTTGGGATGATATTTACAGCCAGGATAAATGAAAAAGCCTGATTCCAGGCAGATGTTGGGCAGGGAACGGAGGAGGCTGGAGGGAAGACAGCGGGCTTGTGGCACATCGAAGGTGGGGTGCTGTAATTCAGCCTTTGAGCACCTGAGTGATGGGTGGAGGGTCTGAGTGTCCCCTGGGAAGCAAAGCACTCTGCCCACAGCACAGTGACCCCAAAGGATAATGTAAATAAAAGTGACGTCCTGTCTTGGAGCATCTTAATTCGTGTCTCTGGCGCTGTGAATTTGCAAGGTCTCCTTTTCTTGGGAGCCCAGGGAGCTCCCAGGAGGAGGAGACCTCACAGATTCCTGCTCCAGGGAGCTCTGTGCTGCTGTCTGGCTCCATCCATAGGGAGCTGGTGGGGCTGGGGCGTTCCTGCAACTCTGCCTCCGTGCCATTGGATGGGGAGCAGGGAGAGAACAGAGCAGGCTGCAGATGCACAGGGTGTTGCTCACAGATCTCGGTGGCTTTTTACCACTTGGCAGCCTCTGTCTGGTTATGTGCACTCCCTGCATCCCAGATTACAAATGAAGCCGAGTTTATTTTTTTTTCCCCCCTTAAATCCTTATATTTTTAATTTTTTTTTTTTTACTGGTGCTGAATGAGACAAAGGGCCCCTTTGGTGTGTGCTGGGCTGCCTCCCAGCATATTCCCCATCACCATCTGGGTCTGTTCTTCTCCACCATGGGCTCCTCTTCAGGTGCCTGTTGCCATGACCCCAGGGCTTTGGGAGGGCTGGGAAATAGGGTTGGGGCAGCTCAGGCAGCTGGCAGGAGCTCTGGGGGCTCTGCAGGTCAAAGCCCTGGGATCTTGGTGGCAGGTGATGCTGGCAATTATGTACCTGGGAGGATCCTTCCTGTAGATCCACCCATGCTTCCAAGTCTTCTACAAGCCCCTGCAAAGCAGTTAACTTCTCTGAGCCTAAGGAGTTTCTCTTTGTTAACGTGGCTCTGCCTGCTTATGTTTTACCCTGCATGAGGAGCAGTGCAGGCAGTGCAAAGGTCTGTGGGTGTGCTAAACCTGGCAATGGGTGCACTGAAATATGGCTTTTGTCACGGTGCCTTGCCTTCAGCAGCAGAGAAACATCTCCCCAAAATGTATCTGCCCTGAACCTCCCCGTGCTCTCCCTGCTTCCCTGTAGTGCAGATCAAGGTTTGCATCCTGGGGAGGAGTTTGTTTTTTTGACCTGGCATGAACTCGAGTTCCACTGAATATCCTGGCAACGGCATGGAAATAGCAGCATCCTTCACCGAATTTCCTCAAATCCTGGGTTTCTGGCACACCCTGCAGGAATTCCCAGAGTTAATTCCAGTGACTGCAGAGCCTCCCGAGGGGTGGGCACTCGGGGACAGTCTGAGCCTTCCTGCATGGCTGAGCCAGGGCAGGCTCAGAGGTGGTTCCAGGGAGCTCTTTAGGAAGGACAAGGTGGTTCCCAGGAGAGGTCTCTGCTCGGGAGCTGCTGCCTTGTGTTTTGCCACTTCCTCCTGGCAGATCCTGCTTCCCTCACTGGAATCTCAGCTGCAGGTGTTGGGAAGCTTTGTTAGCACATCTTGGAGCAGTGTTCAAACCATGGTCTGTGCTTTCCAGGAACCAGCCTTTGGAGGGAGCTTTCCCCATAGCCTGGGGCTGGCCATGGCTCAGAAACACAGAATTATTGTGAGGCAGTGAAGTGGCAAAGAACCTCAAGCAGGGTCACCTAGAGCAGGCTCCACAGTGCTTCAGGTTTCTCTCAGTAGCATGTCCAGGAGGGTTTTGAGTATCTCCAAATATGGAGAGTTCACAACCTCTCTGGGTAGCTTGTCCCAAATGTTTAGTTGCCCTCACAGTGAAAAAGTTTATTCCTCTGTCCAGGCAGAATTTGTTTTATTGCAGTTTGTACCTGTTGCCTCTAGTCCAGAGAGGAGCTCTGCCTCCTCCCGTGCTGCCAGGTGTTCTGTGCACTGATCAGATCCTCCCTGAGCCTCTTCCAGCCAGGCTGAGCAGCCCCACTCTCCCAGCTCCTGTCCTTTGGTCACCCTGGCTGAAACTCCAGCAGCCCATGTCTCCTGTCCTGTGGGACACTGTGAAAAATGGTTCACACTTACTTCTTTTTTTAAAAAATTTAAAAGTTTAATAGTAAAAATTTAAGGTTATACAAATTAGGATAATTAGGGTTAGGACAATAAAAGAGACAATAAAAAGTAAAGAATTACGGACGTCTGGGTGCTTCTCTCAAGGGGGAAAAGCACACTGCACTTCATAAGGGTTACCCCTTAAAAGCAATAGTCTGTTGCATATTCATACTTCGTTATACATGATTTAAACATTTCTCTCAAACAAAGGGTTTTTTAGTTATATGTTTGTTTCTTGTCTGTTTTTTGTCTTCTAATCTTTTTTGGTTCTAGAGTGTCTACGAAGGTAAAGATAAGAGGCAATAACTCTTTCTTGGTGTCTTCGTGTTGTTTTCTCTAGGCGAGGAATTTCTTGGTTATCTTTGTTCATTCTTTGAGTTAGTTACAGAAAGAATTTTACATTACATGGCTCTTATTTTGATATTATGCCTTAACAAAAAAAGTACATTTAAAAATTAATACAGCACTACAAAAATTAGTACAACATAACACATGTAGTATTCATTCTAATATTTGCGAAAAGCCAATCATATACTATGCATTTTTCACAGACACAGCACTCTGGATGTGTCACCAGGGCTAAATGAAGGGGACAGGCCACCTCCTCGACCCACTGGCTTTGCATAACACATTCCAGGGTTATTCCAGGGGGTTATGCTGGCCCCCTGCTGGCCCACTTCTTTCAGGAGCACAGTGCTGGTGGCCACCAGGTCTTTTGGGGCTGTCCCTGCCCAGCCCCTTCCCAGCCAGCACGGACGGGTTCGTTCTTCCACAAGAGCAGGGCTTGGTGTTCCCGTGGAGCTGCTCCTCTGCTGTTCCTCCAGGCTGCTGGAGTCCCTCTGGATGGCAGCACAGCCCTCTGCTTCAGCACTGCCTGGTTTTCAGCATCTCCCTGCAGGCACCGACACTTCTGATATTTCCTGCTCGTTTGCATCCTCGTCCTTTCCCTCCCCTGGGATAGTTCAGCCTCTTCCCCTCTCCCAGGCAGTCCCCAGCTGTCCCTGCGTGATTCTGATGAGAGGCTGGCTGGGAAGTGTTTGTGACAGAGGCGTTTTCCAGCCTCTCCAGTTTGTAGGGTTACTGTTATTTACTACTCTCAGTTTCTTAGGTGGAGTACCTGCCTTGCCCCTTCCACCCTCACACGCTGTTTGTATTTCAGGGCTGACAGTGTATGCAATAGGTTAATTCAGGGACCTCTGGAGGTATCTAGTTTGATCAGACAATCACTTATTTTTCATTTAACTCAACGTTTTCCATTTTAAAATATAGAGGATAGTTCCTTGTGCACCCCCAAAATGGCATTTTCTCGACTGAGGGTGGTGAGGCCCTGGCACAGGTTGCTCAGAGAAGTTGTGGATGTCCCATCCCTGAAAGTGCCCTGAAAGCTAGGCTGGAGGGGGCTTGGATCAACGTGGTCTGGGGGAAGGTGTCCCTGGCCATGACAGGGGGCTGGAGTGAGATGATCTTGAAGGCTCCTTGCAACACAAACCGTTCCATGATTCTGTAAAACTGCAGGAAGGTCCCTGGAGCTGTACTAAAGCAGCTTTCAAATGTTCTGGTGCTTATCCCGGCCGTGGGGAAGGAGGTCAGTGGGACATTGTCCTTCTCAAAACCCACCTGAAAGAGCTGGTGTTGTCCCATCTTCCCTGGATGATGCCAACCAGCTTGTTAGGTGGGAAGGAGCTTTCCTGCAAGCTTGGAACTGCGATGAAACCTGCATCACCTCCATGAGCTCTGCTACAAACCCCAACTCCTTTATTTGTCACCAGAGGAGCTTCACAGGGATTGCTTTTCCCCCCACCCCTCCACAACCCGTGGGACAGCACCTGACATGCTGTGACTGCCTTTTCCCTGCGTTTTCTTGGGTGGAATTAAGCCTGAAAATTCTTCAATGAACTTTTTCCCATTGAGGAATCTGGGGAGCTGTGCTGAGCCTTGGCTGCTGAGGGTGTTTGCCTTCACGGAGGCTGCTGAGCTGTGGTGATGCTGCAGCAAGGGGGACGTTTTTTCACACCTCCCAGCACTGAGGAGCTCTCGGAGAGAGGTTTTGCTCCTTGGCCTTTTCTCTTTCACAGGTTTGGGAGAGGGAAGCAGCATCTCCTTCCTGGCTGCATGCCAGGGATGGGGCTTCTCTGGCTGTCTTGAGCATCGGCTGCTCAGTGCAAGTTCAGACCTGCTGGAAAAAAAATTTTTTCAACAGCTCTGTCTTCTCCTGGCGCCTGCCCTGACAACGTAGTTTTGTCAAAGCCGCCCCTGTTTGCCAGCAGGGCTGCTTTGGAGAAAGCTGAGCCTGTGAGTCTGGCTTCGTTAGGTTGGAGATGGAGCTGGTGGATTTCTGGTCCAGCTTTCTTTATATTGCAGGGGGCATTTTCAGCCTGATTGCAGGAAGGAGACTCCTCTGACATCCCACCCCCTGGCAGTGGGTGTTTTGCTGTGTTTATCCAACTTGAGCCTTGCAGGGCGGGCAGAGGGTCAGAGAAAGCATTGGATGATCCTCAGGCATGGACCTGCCTCTTGGAGGGGTGAAGAGGAGAAGAAAAAGGGTCTAAGGGAGGAGAAGATCTCCAGCTGGCTTTGGTGGGAGCTAACACTGCTGTGCCAGAGGGGTCATGAGGATGCTGGGGGATTTCTTTTGCTTTGGGTAGTGCAGCAGTTGAAAAAATGCTTTTAGAAATCCCTCTCCAGCCCTTTGACAGGCTAGAAATAAGTTTTTTACTGTTGGCTGTCTATGGATGGCTCTGGGGATGTATTTCCTGAGCTTGTTCCCACACACATGTAAAGTTTGGCAGCTTGGTGTCTGGCTCTTTGGTGGCAAGAAGGGGAATATTCCCCCAGGTCTCTGCTCCATCCCTTCCTCATCTCTGTGCTCTCCCTTTATCCATGCTGCTCAGTCCCAGTGTTTTGGGCAGGGCCATTCCCAAATACCCCTATTTTTCCCCCATTGGCTCTTCTCAAGTGGACCTCTCTGGAAGTGCCTTGCCCAAAGCTGGACCTGTCTGAGATGGAGGAGGATGGAGAGGTGTGATCTCACCTCCTGCCAGCTTGCTGAGGATGAGGCTGGGATGCTCCACAGCTTTTGGCTGAGGGGATAGGTTGTGTGGAGAGATTTGGGGGTTGGAAGCATAGATGGAAATGCACTGTAATGTGATGGCAAAGAGGGGAGGGTGGGTAGCTGTTCCCTGAGAGGTGGGATTGCTGCATGCCTGCCCAGAGCAGCCAGGATGTGACTGCAAATGCTGATTAGAGCCTGGGCTGGCAAAGCTAAATAAAGCAGCAGGGCACTCCAGGCAGTTTATTAATGGGTGGCTATTCCAGGGCCCTTCAGCTGAGCCACAAAGGCTCCTGGCCTAAGGCAGAGTTAGCCCGAGGAGCTGTGCATTGCCAGGAGCTCTTGGAGTGGGGTTCTTATGTGGGAAAGGGGAGGGCAGGCAGTGTCAGGCTGGGGGAAGCATCCCTGCAGCCAGCACTGCAAAGCAATGCTGTCCCTTTGCTGGGCAGTTTGGGGGTGGTGGGGCCTCACCTGCCTCTGCTTGGGGTGTCAGCAACCCCCCTGAGCTAGCTGGGGTGCTGGCATGCACCCACAGAGGTGGCTCTTGGCTTTGGTTGGGTGTTTTTGGGGAGCACAAAGTTGCAAGCACTGAGCTTCACAGTGCCAGAGTGAGTCTGAGCACCAAAACCGACTCCTGTGAGCTTTGTGGGGCTGGATGCACATCCCTGCTGTGTCCCCATAAGTGCCCAGGACTGGAGGTTCCTTTGCTGTCCTTTAATCTTCTCCCAGCCTGCCCATCAATTAAAGGCCTGAGCAGCCTGGTCTGGTTGAAGATTGGGAATGGGGCTACGTGGCCTTTAAAGGTCCCTCCCAACCCGATCCATTCTGTGATTCCACGATTTGGTCGCTAAATCCGCCTTTAATTCAAGATGCAACAACCTCCTGCTTTGTCAGTGGCCCTGATGCATGAGCTGCCCCGCTCCCACAGCAATGCAGCGTGGGGCCACGTCTCCCTTAAGTGAGTTTAATCTTAATTTATAAGACGTATATTAAAAGAAACTTCAGCTTTTCAAAATAACGGGAGACTTTTTAGCTTCTAACTGCGAAGTTTTTGAGATGTTTGGTTTTTTAGCTTAACAAAATATCAAAACTATGCTAAATTACTGAACTTAAAAATTTACAAGTATGCACGTTAAAACCCCTAAAAATATAAAAGTATATATTAAAAAAATAATCGTCATGACATCAGAGACACCATTAATGTGTCTCCCCTTCCCTTGCACAGGAAGATGTCACCACAGATCACTGTGAAGCACCTGCATGCCGGGGAGGAGGGGAAGGGATGGATGCTCCCTAAACAGCCATGGCTAATCACCCCTGGCCTTTCAGCCAGGCTGGTGGGCCCTGATGGGTTCTGGTGGGATGTTGTGGGTTTGGGAACCTTGAGTTCCTGCTACACTCATGTTCGTGTGTGGCATTTTGCTTCAGGGTTGTGTTGTGTTTTGCAAGGCAGCTGGGAACTGGCAGGCATTTTAAGAAGTGGGACCAGAGAGGCTCTGGGCTGGATTGTCTTATGCAGACACGTGCAGAGAGGTTAGGAAAAGGGATTCCTGGGGTGGGAATGCAAGGTGTGCTGCAGCTGGGGTCTTGGGAAGGGGCTGCAGGGGGAAGCCTGGGTGAGAGATGTTCTGGCACTGCTTCTCCTGTATCTCCATCACCTGTAGAAGCCTGTCTGGAGGGAGATACAGCCACTAAAGTCTCCTTTCCCAGAGGACTGTTCCCTTATCCCAGCAAAAGAGATCTTTACAAGATTCTTTTCCTATTGATTTTGAAGTTGCCAAGCCTGGCTGTTGGACCCGTGGGTCCTGGTGATTAAAGCAGCAGTGTCTGTGAGCCTGGGGATGTTTTATGGCAGCATGCAGATAATTCCACTTCCAGCCTCACACATCCAAGTTCTCCTGCCACAGCTGCTGTGTGACACCTGGAGTGGCTGCTGCAGCCCAGGGCAGGGTGAGGGAGAGGTGGCAGTGGAGGCAGAATTCACAGCCTGGTGTGAGATTTGCTGGCTCTCACTTCTCTTCCAGCCCTCTGATCCCTCAGTGGATAAATCCCAGTGCTGGCCCTGTGAATTCCACCTCCGGGCTGGTGTTGGGAACGTGTCCTGGTGGCTGTGAGGATGATGGTGCCCATCTCTGTCAGGGCTGGAGAAGGCACATCCTGGTGAGGTTGTTGGGAAAAAGTGGGAGCAGATGGCAGAGAGGAAACACTTTTCCTGGTCTGGGTGAGAGCTGCCTTGTGTGAGGTGGTGCAGAGCCTCTGCAGGGTGTTGCTGGCACAAGAAATGCCATCAGGGCTGTCCTGGCCTGTGCCACAGCTGCCAACATCTGCACAGATGAGCATCAGGCAGAGGCTGGTGTGTTCCAGCCCAGGGATTCTGGACTGGAATTCTGTCCCTGCTGCTGCAGGGGTGCTTGGCCCAGCAGGACTTCTCCTTTGCAAGTGGGGAGAACATCCTCCTTCTAATCCAGCAGGTAATTAAACTGTTCCTGGAAAAAACCTTGCATTCCTGCATGGTTATAAACACGCTTCTGAGTCACAGCCACTCAGTCCCAATTTGAAATTTGGCCAGAGCACACTGTAGATGGTTCTCATTTGATCCTTTTTTTTTTTTTTTTAAATTTTTTTTTCATCTCAGCATAGCCATATTTAAAAAAATAAATCAGGATGCCAAAAGCCACTTTCTAAGATGAGTGCAGTCCATCACATCTCCTGGGAATATCAGTCATGGAAGGGGAGCCTGTCCTCCCTCTCCAGACCCTGCATTAGCATCATGGAAGGGTCTAAGTCTGAAGGCACCTTAAAGATCATTTGCTCCAATCCCTCTGCCATGGGCAGGGACACCTTCCACTAGACCAGGTTATTCCAAGCCCTGTCCAACCTGACCTGACCTTGAACATTTCCAGGGATGGGGCAGCCACAGCTTCTCTGTGCAACCTGTCCCAGTGTCTCCCACCCTCACAGTCAGGAATTTCTTCCTAATATCCCATCTCACCCTGCCCTCTGTCGCTGTGAAGCCATTCCCCCTTGTCCTGTCACTCCAGGCCCCTGTCCAAAGTCCCTCTCCAGCTCTCCTGAGTCCCTTTAGGCACTGAAAGGGGCTCTAAGATTTCCCTGGAACCTTCTCTTCTCCAGGCTGAACACCCCCAACTCTCAGCCTCTCCTCAGGGACTTGTTCCCTGCCTGGTGCTCGCTCCAAGCTGAGGAGCAGCTCTGGCTTTCTCTGAGCAGCCCAGGGCTTGGCAGAGGATGCTTTTAACACTATTTCTCGGGGTTTTATTTGGTTGGTTTTTTTTTTTGGTTTTTTTTTGGTTTTTTTTTGTGCCCGTACCCAGCAATGCACAGATTTCGGGGTGCCTGAGGCTGCTCCGGTGGCTGCGCCAAGGGATGCGGGAACTGCGCGGGGGTTTCCATCTGATCCGAGCATCCCGCGGGAAGGGCTCAGCCGGGCTGCTGTCCCAGGCTCGGGGGACGGAGGGAGGGGACAGCTGCCACTAGATGGCAATGCCGGAGCGGCGGCAGCGGCCCCACGGAGGGGGGAGGCTGCGGGGATGTGACACAGGGGCTCGGGATCACCCGGGAGGCGACAGCCCCGTGTCTCCGGCGATGTCCTGCCCGGCAGGGGTGGTGGCGTGGCTGGGAGAGGTGGGGGAAAAGCAAGGAGGGGACTTGAATGGCAATATTGGTGTGAGAATCACAGAAGCGTGGAATCACTTAGGTTGGAAAAAGGCGTTTGAACTCATCGAGTCCAACCATTAACCCAGCGCTGCCGAGGCCACCACTCAACCGTGTCCCCAAGTGCCACATCTGCACGTTTCAGATCCCTCCAGGGATGGTGACTCCACCACTTCCCTGGAATGCCTGTTCCAGGAGAAGGCACCTTTCCTAATATCCACTCTGAGCATCCCCTGGTGTGGCTTGAAGCTGTTTCCTCTTGTCCTGTCACTTGTTGCCTAACAGAAGGGACCACCTCTCACCTTGCTACAGCCTCCTTTCAGGAGCAATAAGGTCTCCCCTGGGCCACCTTTTCTGCAGGCTGAGCCCCCCTCAGCTCCCTCAGCTGCTCCTTCTCAGAGCTTGCTCAAGACACTGGAGGAGTGTTAGCCTGTCTCCATAAAACCAAGCGCATCCCAAGCGCCTTCCTGTCCTGGCAACTGCTGTTCCCTGTCCCCTGGCATTTCCTCCATTGACAGAAACCCAAACAGCCCCACATGGCTGGCTCTGAATCCCTGTGCCATGTTGAATCATGTGGGCATCAGCCACACTTCTCCCTGACTCACAAATCCCGGCACGCTGGGTGAGGGTCAAGATGAGAATGGCAATAAACATCCTGAGAAACAGAGCCTGCATCTCTTGGCATAGCCAGAGACTTTTTTTATTGCCTTTTGGCTCTCAATCTTCTCTTAAGGAGCTGCTTTCTCATAAATATCCCATCCTTTAGCACAGGAGAGAGGCTCCCAGCGGGGTTGTCCTGCGCTCTGCTCTGCAGCAGCCAATGTAGAGTAGAGGCAAGAGCCAGCTTGGGCTTCAGGGGACAGCCTGGTGCCCCAGCAGAAGTGCCCAGGTAAGGGGTGCATCCCTGCTTGGAGGGAATGGAGGAGGAAGGCTGCCTTCCTCCCTCTCAGCCCCTTGCTCTGGGGCAGGCAGGGGATGCAGGGGCGGTGCTGGGTGCAGCCTTCCCCATCCTGCTCTGGGCTCCTCAGGCTCTGTGTGGTACCCAGAGCCCAAACATTTCGGCTGGGCCAGGCCTTGCCGTGCAGGCAGGGGTGGGGAAGGGCTGGGGGGAGCAGGAGCAGGAGCTCTGCAGGGCTGAGGATCTGCTCCTGGCAATCGGCCCAGCCTCGGGATTAATTAACAGTGGCTGAAAGGGCTGAAAGGTGGGAAGAGCAGCATCAGCTGCGTTGGTGGTGAGGAGGAGGAGGAGGAGGAGGTGGTGGTGGTGGTGGTGGGAGCCACAAATAATAATTGATTTGTGTAGGGCAGTGTCTTGCCTGGACTGCATCGAAGGGGCTGTAATTAGTCGGGAGCTGCTGTGGCCACCTCCTTGCCTGATGTTAGTAGAGTGAAAAGCCAGGGTCACTCTGGCTGGCTGGTGACCTGGGAGGTGTTTTTTGGGAGGGACCTGAGTACCTCTGCTCCACTCTGTGCTGCAGGGTGGTAGTGAGGCAGCCGGGGACATGTTGAAAACCCCCCAGATAACCCACTTTGGTTATGAAGATCACTGGAAGGAGAGAAGGAGGTTAAGGAGGGTTGGGTGTCACGGAGAGCTGGTGGGCTCTCGGTGCCTGGCTGAGGTTGGGGCAGTGATCTCACAACCCTTTTTGCAAACACTCCTCTGTTATCTTGCTGAGGAGGATCTGGTCCTTCCTCTTTCTCCCCCAGCCAGCCCGAGGGCTCCTGGCAGTGCACCCATGAGAGCCTGGGCCAAAAAATGAGCCCTGTGGCCCTTCAACCACTGTAGTGCCTGCGGGGTGGGGAAGTCCCTGGTCAGGTGTTGCCAGGCTGCACGGAGGGAGAAGCCCTGGCCCAAATGAGTTAATGATTTATGTGATTAGGAGCTTGATTTTATTTATTTATTTAAAACTTAAATGCCTCAAGCAAAGCTGGCTGCCCCACAGCAGGTGTGAGGGACAGGGCAGCAGCCACTGTGTTTGCAGAGCAGGTTGTTGGTGGCGTGGACGAGGGAAGAGCACGGCAGGGACACCGGATGTCTTGTGCTGCCGGCTGGAGCCTTGGGTGTGGGAAATGCAGGTAGTGAGTGTCACAGGCCCTGGGGAGCTCTGTGGCCTCGGGGTTCAGCGGGAGGGGTGGGGGACCCTGCATGTGAACAGCTCACAGGGTGTGTTGTGTGCCGTGCCCTGCCCTGCCTGGTGGGTACAGAGGACTTGGGGACATCCCCAGGGGTCTGGGGGTACCCTGTGTGTGCCAGGAGGGCGGGGTGGGCTCCCCAAAGGTGGGTGGGTGGGTGGGCAGGCAGCCCCCCCACCGCGGCACAGCCCAGCCCAGGGGACCCTGGGCATCCCTGGGTGACCTTGGCACACGCGTGGCCGTAGCATCAGCAGTGTCCCCAGTCCCCTGCCCTTAGCGGGGTGCCTGCAGGGGGGGAGCAGGGTCAGAGACACCCCCCATCCCCACGGAAGCTCCTGCAGGGGCACATCCAGCCCGGGTCGTTTACACCTCTTGGATGAGCCGCTGTTTCTTGCAGACAGCATCGTGCGTCAGAAGGAGAATACCGAGGTGTGGAGGCTCATCTGTATGCGAGTGAGCAGGAGGGCACTCCCCGGGCACCCGCTGGCACCGGGCGGCTCCGGCGGGGAGCCGGGAGCCTCGAAGTGTCCCAGGGATGGGGGGAGGATGATACGTGTGGCCAGAGCGAGATGCTCGCTGCGGGCTGAGATGGGGGAGATGCAGGGAGGGGAGCCCCCCTTTGCTCCCCAGTTCAGCCACTCACCTAGGAGCACCCGTGTGCTGGAAAGCCCTCTGCAGCCAGGGCTGGAGGGTGTGTGTGTGTGTGCGCGCTTCTGGCAGGGTGGGGGCTCCCCCATTGCCTTTGTTCCCTTCAGACCCACCCCTCGCCTCTGATTTTCCTTTGCGGCAGCTCCCGTGCTTGCCAAAAGAACGCACTGGATGGAGCGAGGGAGCGAGCCGGGCGTGTTGCGCGTGTGTGCGCGCTTGTGTGCGCCTGTGTTGCCACTGACTTCATTAAAGCGAGCTGTCCCCGAGCTGCAGAGGCGCGGCAGCCTTTAATTTTTGTGGCCCGGCTCCTGCGGGAAGCCGACGCCGCCTTGCGCGCTCCTGCCCTGGCAGCGAAGGGCTGGGCATCCCTGCCGCCGCAGGTGCTCGCCCGGGGGCTCAGCCCTCCGCCCCTGCCCGCTGCCCCAGCGAGCCGGCAGATGGGCGGCCGGGCTCCCGCAGGATGCTGAAGATGGAGTCGGGAGGAAGGAGTTGGACACTTGGCTCCAACTAGGCTGGACCACGCTGCAACCTGTTCCCCCGCTGCGCTGGGTGCTGTTCCGAATTGTCTCTTCCTTTGCCGGGGGGTGGCTGCAAGGACTCGCATCCCTGCCCTTCCCGTGCCTTGCGGCGGGCTTGGGGGGTTCGGGGGGCTGCTTTGGGCTCACCGGCAGCGCGGTGGGGAGNGATGGCTCGCTTTGGGGAGGCAGTGGCCGGCAGGCTGGGCTCCGGAGATGGGGGCTCCGACCAGAACCGGAGCCGGCAAGGAGCTCCTGCCCCTGCGGGAGGGAGCCCGGGAGCCTTCAAGCAAACCAAAGCGCAGAGAGCCCGGACTATGGCTCTATACAACCCCATCCCAGTCCGGCAGAACTGCTTCACCGTCAACAGATCGCTCTTCCTCTTTGGGGAAGAGAACATAGTCAGGAAATACGCCAAGAAGCTCATCGACTGGCCATATCCTTTCTGCAACCCCTGGGAGCCCCCACCTTTGCTGCCCGGATTTGGCTCGGTGGCCGCCCAGGACACGTGTGTGTGGCACTGTTGGGCAGGTAAGGTGTGCGGAGAGGGGTGTCCCGGCCCCTGGGGATGCTCTCCTCGCCCTGTTGCTGCTTCCCCTTCTGTCCTCGGCTCCTTGCCTGCTCCTGACAGGAGCTGAGCTCTTTCTTCCCCCCGGGAGTCCCCCTGCCCCTCCTGAGGGATTTATTAGCTCCCCATGCTAATAGGGACGGGTGCTGTGATCCCTGCGTGGTTTGGGATGCTCTGTGTGCGTGCCAGGGGAGGTGGGAGGTAGTGGCCTTTTCTCTGTGCCTCGGTGTCTTGTGGAGTTTTGTCACCCCACCCCACCCTGAGCCACCTGGGAGTCCATGAATCTCCAGTCCCTGCTGGGTGGTGGCTCTGTCCCTCCTGTGTGTGCCCTCTTTG
>VXAX01002649.1:69547-154362 GCA_013399835.1 Leptocoma aspasia
AAAAAAAAAAAAAAGGAGGAGGAGAGGAGAGAGATTTGATTTCCAGGGTGAGGTGGGGGAGAAGGAGACGCTTCTCCATGGAGCTGTTTGCACGTGGCAGGCAGGCATCCCACATCCTGCATCCTGCATCCCAACGGGAGCAGCAGCAGTGTGGGCAGCTCTGCCCCGTTGGACTCCTGGCTGTCACTGCCTTGGGTTTAACCCTTGATGGGAAACCAAACCACTGCATTTTGGAGCCATAAAAGCAGCAACAGCTGTGGTGGCAGGGAGGGATTGTGGTCTCCTGTGTCCACACTGAGGCTGGCTGGGTGCTCCAGGACACAAGCAGAACCCCAGCCCGTGTTCACTCTCCTGAGGCTCTGTGTAGCAGGCACACAGCAACTGGCTCATGTTCCAGGTGGGAGGATTTGGGGTCTGGATGTCGCTCTCTGTCAGTCCCCCCCAGCATGGTTGGGCTGGGAGCACTGGGTGGCAGGACACAGGGATACAGACAGCCAGGAGGGGCCACAACTCTGTGGGTAGTCTTATCAGTGGAGGGAAATCCCTTGTGTCCTCAGGGACAAGCCAGGGAGGTACTGTGGGGATGGGGAATCCCAGAGTTGAATTAGGGCCACTCACAGACTTTGCTCTACTTGGCAGTTTCAGTTTTTTTCTTGGAAACCAAAAACCTCACTTGCCCAGAGAGGTTGTGGACTCCCTGGAATTGTTCAGGGTCTGATGGGATGAGGCTCTGAGTGACCTGCTCTAGTGGAAGGTGTCCCTGCCCATGGCAGGGGGTTGGAACCAGATGACCTTTAATGTCCCTTCCAAGCCAAACCATTCTATGGTTCTGTGAAAGCAGCCTTGGAGAGAAGGTGCTCTCTTTCCTGCTGGGGTGTGGAGCTGAGAGGAGGAGGATTGGGGCATCCTAAGGGTGGATGCTGAAGATGTGGATCTTCCATCCTGTCCTGCCATATCTGTGTGGGACAGGCAGCAGTGCTGGGATTGGGGCCAGCAAGGTGAAGTCCACAGGTGTAGGAACTGAGGCTTTTCCTCATTGACATCTGAGGAGCAGGGAAAGCCCCTCGGAGCAGCAGGTCCCCAGGGAGGCGTGGGGAGAGGTGGGAAATAGAGACATGACTTTCTAGGAGATGTTGGAACCTGGATGATGCGGGCATGGACAGGGGTTAAGTTGCTCCTGCTCTTTTGGTGGCACTGGAAGGTAGGATTCCCCAAGGCCTCCCTCCTCTGGCTCCTCTGCTCCTTCCCCACCTGCCTGCCCAGGAGTGGAGAGAAGGGACTGGGAAGGGGTGGGATGGAGGGGACCTCTCCATAGCTCCTGTCCTTGCCTGCATACAGGGAGGGATTTACCTTGTCCCCAGCCTCCTGTGGAGATTGTGTCAATGTCCCATCAGCACCATAAACCCATCTCCAGGGACTGGAGCAGGACTCACTCCCTGCCTTGGCAAGCTGGGTGTTCTGGGTGGGCTAGTTTGGGCTTCTGGCTGGGGAGGAAGGTGAAGAGGAAGGTCCCAGCTGGAAGATCTGCTGGTGGTTGAACATCTTCCTGACAGAGCTGCCAAGGAGCTCCAGCTCCAGGCGGGGGGTTAGCCCCCAGTGCCTGCTCCAGGTGGTCTGGGGGATGCCCCCATGGCCTGGGGTGGCTGTCCCCACCTCAAAGGCACCGGGAAGGAAGCGTGGAGCTGCAGGTGTGGCGTGCACAGGGGTTGGCCGAGTTGCTAAGGAAACAAGTCAACGGTGCAGGGGAGAGAGCATTGGGTAAAGGAGATAAATCAATAAGAAAACCTATTTTTATCGGCTCCCTAATGATCCTCCAGGAGAAGCCAGATGGAAGAGGAGGAGGAGAAGGCTGGAGGGAGATGGGCTCTCATTACTGGGCCTGGAGGGAGGCGAGGGCTACTCTGCATTTTGGGTGGCTGAGAGGTTTTGTAATTATTCATCTGATGTGGGAGAAAAAGCACTGATAGGGGATTGTCCAGTGGGCTCCAGACCCGACTGGGAGGATGCTTGTTTGGCAGAAGTAAAGAATGGGGATAAAATATCCTTCAGTTCAGCCAGATGTTACTGCTGTCCCTTGGGAGGTTCTTTTCCTCTTGGTCCTCAAAACCTTGTGCAGCTGGAGCTATGGGGGCTGGTTTCCATGGGGTTGATGTCTCACACAGCTCTGGATGTGACAACCCAGGCTCAACTCCTCGAGAAACTGGGCCAGTGAGGTTTGGGGAGTCACTTTTGGCAGTGACCTCGTGCTTAGGTCAGTGCTTTGGGGAGAGATTGCCCTTTTAGGCTGGGTACAGGCTCTGAGCACCCTGGCCTAGTGGGAGGTGTCCCTGTCCATGGCAGGTTGGAACAAGATGTTCTTTAAGGTCCCTTCCGACTCAAACCATTCCTTGACTTGATGATACCTGTTCACCCACTGGCTGGAGGTGGAGCAGGAATGCTCCTGTGCAGGGGTGTGACAGATGTGCACTGTCCTCATGCTTTGAACCAGATGTTGGGGCCAGGTGGTCCTGAGCCCCCCAGGCCCCCCTGAGCAGGGCTCCCACGCTGCTGCAGTTGGGTTTTTCCCACCTGGGTGTCGCTCCCACGGGAGCAGCGGCTGTGGCAGGGAGCAGTGCGGGATGCTGGGCGGACAGACGGACTCTCCGCGCCGTTCCCACACTCCTCATCTAGGCAAATGTGCCTGGTGCCTGGGGAGCTGCTGCCCCGCCCCACTAACACGCTGTTTGTCTCTTAAGCCGGTGCTAATTGCTCGCAGACTTTCAGGAAAACGATACAAAAAGATCCCAGAGAGGCTGGTGGCGCAGGGCCAAGCGCCGCGGCCGGCTGGAGCGTGCGGCCAGAGGTGGGATGCAGGGAGGGGACGTGGCCTTTGCCGGAGCCATACAGTGAAATATTCACTTGTGTTGAGCCTCAGAGAAAAACTCTGGGAGCCTGGCCCCCCTCCCCAAGCACAGGGAGCTGCTCCTGCTCCGTGCCCGGCTGGCAGCGAGGTCTGAGCCAGCAGCAGGGAGCTCTGCAGCCTCTCGCTTTGGGTTTGCCTCTAACTTAGCAATCATTAATTTCACTGAGTGGCTTTTTAAACGCCTTGGATGTATCCTTCCTGGCTCTTCTTCCTACCAGGTTAAATACATCCCAGCTCCCACAGGCTCTCCTTGGCTGCCTCTCCTGGCCATCCCTCTGGGACATGCTTCTGTGCCCAGCCCTGCTCCTACCTTGCCAGCGTGCCCAGCGTCACTGCTGCTGGGGTCACTTCATGCTTTCCCCTTTCCCATGCTCATGGTTGGCACTGAGGTGTCTTCTCTTGCCTGTGGGCTCAGGGTCACTGGTTGAAAGCATTTCGCTGTAGTTAGTGGCCAAAAGATGAGGTTGGAAAAGAAAATAGCCCCTTTTCCCCCAGGGCTGATGGGATGGGTGTTGGACACCTCCTTGCCTGAAACGTCAGCCTGAGGGTGCTGTGTCTGCAGAAGCCTGGTGTGGTGGGGAAGGGCTTAGCCAGCTTGGGATGGTGGGAGTGTGGATGATTCCTTCGTGGGCAAATCCATCCCAGGTGGGATGATCACATCCCCTTTCCACAGATACAAGCTTTGGGAAGGTGGCAGTCCTCTCCCCGGGTGGCTGCTGGTGCCAGTGGTGACAGTAATAGAGCTGTTTTGGCATGGAGGGAGTGGAATCAGGGGTGTGCTGCCTGCTGCTGTATCGCTCCACATTTAGTTATTGAGGACAACAGGGCTTTTATTGTGAAGAACTGGGAAAGATGGATGGGAAGTTGGAAAGATATGGCCATCCTGTCATTTGGAGGTGCTTTGTTTTCAGAGCTCGGCAGCGGGCCAGGCATGAGAGAGCTCCGTGTCCCTGCCTTGATCCCATGAATCAAAAGGCAGGAGGAAGCTGAGTTTGGGGTGCTTTCCTGGGTGTCAACCTGCCTTTTCCTTCCTCTGCTCCTCAGACATCAGCATGTGCTGCCTTGTCCTGGCTCAGGGTGGCTCCTGGAGAAGGGTTGTGTAAGACCTGGATGTGGGATTTAGGATTGCTCCTAAGGGTCCAACCAGAGCGTGTTGACAAGGTGCTGCTGCCCCCTGGGGTCTTGCTGGGGTGTGGCTGAGCTGGGATATCTCCACAAGGAGTTTCCACCCTGCCTGAACTGAAGCTCAGACCCAGGTGCCACCAGTGCCTGGAGCTGCGAATGCTCAGCCAAGTGCTCTGCAGCTCCCAGTGCCACCTGGGCTCACCCTGCTGCCCACAGGGGGCTTGGCAAGGGCACAGGGTGGACGGATCCAGGTCAGATCCTCAGGACTTGGCAAGGGATGCTCCATCCTCCTCAGGCTGTGCGGGTGCTTCCTCCCGTGGGGATGTTTTAGGACAAGGGCTGCTGACACCTTGTGACACCTCCCCTTGCTGAGCCCCATCTCCTGGTGACTGGTGATGGAAAAGAGAAGGGAAACAGGGACATGCCAGCCCTTGCCAGCAGTGTGCCATGCCAGGGAGAGCCTCCCTGATACTGCCAAGGCCCATGCCAAACCTTCTTCCAGGCAAAGCCCAGCCTGGTTGTCCCGCTTCAAACCTTGTGTCCACCTTCTGGGCTCCTTGCACAAGCAGCATCTCTCTCCCACGGGAGTTTGCGTCCCAACAAAGACCACTGGTTGATGTCCTGTGAGCTTGGGGAGGGGGTGATGAGGCCCAGCAGGTCTTCAGGGAGGAAGGTCTTGGGGGGCTCTCACCCCTCTCATTTCCAAACAACACCGAGGTGGGGTTCACCCTCCTGCCTGAGAGCAGCGGTGTGGATGTTCCCGTGGGGAAAACAGCAGCACTGGCTGAGCAGGTGAAATGAGGGGTGGGCTGGAGGGTTGGGGGTGCCACCCACCTCTTCTCTGCTCCTTAACTCCCCTCCACTCCCTTCGAGTACATGATCCTGGCGACCATCATTGCCAACTGCATCGTGCTGGCCCTGGAGCAGCACCTCCCCGAGGATGACAAGACGCCCATGTCACGGAGATTAGTGAGTACCCCGTGTCCATCCCTCTGTGCCCTGCACTGGTGGCCTGGGGGCTGGGCCAAGGGCAGCCACCCAGTCCTGCCAGGCAATTTCTTCTGATTTTGGGGTGGCTGGACAGGGGGTTTCCTCTGGGACTAGCTCCTCCAGCCTTCCTGGGGCTGATGTAACCTATTCCTTCTCTATGGAAAGGGTTCAAGAAGGTTTAAGCCCCTTAGGGAAGGACTGGGCAATCTGAGTGTGTCATAGCCACTCTCTTTTTTATTTCTGAGGTTGCTGCTGGCTGAGAAAGGGCTGGGGAAGCTCCCAAAGGAGATGACGGGTCTAGGGAAGGTGGGATGGGACACGAGTTGGATCAATGTGAAATGCCTGGTGCTGTGTTTGCTCAGTTTCCCCCTCTCACTGGGTCACTGGTTTCACTCTGGCAGGAGAAGACGGAGCCCTACTTCATTGGGATTTTCTGCTTCGAGGCTGGGATTAAGATCGTGGCCCTGGGGTTTGTTTTCCACAAGGGCTCGTACCTGCGCAACGGCTGGAACGTCATGGACTTCATTGTGGTCCTCAGTGGGTGAGTCGGGTGCTGTGGGGCCCCTGGTGGGCTTGGTTGGGCTTGGGGGCTCACCCTGGTGAGGACACGAACTCCAGGGCATTGGGAAAGCCCCTGGTTTGCTGTTGTCAGTGGTGTTTCCTTGTCCTGATGAGGGAGGGGAGGATGGTTGCCAGTGCTGGAGGTGCTGTGTTGGCTCTGCTGTGGACATTGATGGTGGGACAAGGTTCCCTATAGGGGCAGTAGGGCTGGCTCTGAGGCCACCATGTCTAGCTTTCCTCACTTGGTGGCCTGTTACCCACCTGAATACAAGGCAAGGTGAGGACAAGGTGGTGGCATGACCTGATAAGCAACTGGATGTGATCTGGGAGAGACTCTGCTCGTGGGGAGGAGGAAAAATCTCTTCTCCTCTTGCCTTCCCAAGCACTTTCCAGGCTTGCCCTGGTGCTGGGTGTTTGGGAGTGAGGTCTGGGTAGGGTCACATTCCCAAGTCATGCTGCTTATCATCCCAGCATGCAGCAGCAGTGCTGAGGGTGGTAGCACACAGAGCTTCACGTGTGCTGCTTGTGTCACTGGTGGTGTCACCTGCCAGGGACATGGCCCAGATTTGAGTCCTGCTTGCGGTGTGCTGGGCTGTCCTGGTGACACAGAAACAAACAGGGGCATTTGGGCTTGTGTTAGCCATCACTGGGAGTCAGCTTGAGCAGAAGCCCAGCCAGGGTGACCCCCTGGACCCCTCTCTGTGTGGAGGGCAGGTGGTGCCTAGATCGTGGATATTTCTTTTTGCCTGCTGATGGAAACATCATGCTCAGAGGAGCTGGTTTGATGTGTACAAACAGATGGAGCCTGGGGGTCTGAGTGCTCTGTGAGCTTTGCTGGGTACAGAGCAGCTGCAGGGCTGGCTGGGAAACTGAGGCATGGTGGCCAGGCAGGATGCCTGGGGTCTCTACAGAGCTTCCTGCTGCACAGTCCTGACTCTTGGCGTGCAGGGTGGTGACACCACGTGGGATGTGACACCTGGCTGGGTGTTGGGAGGAGGAAGGGGAATGCTGAGCCTGCTTCTGCTGGGGTGTGGTGGTGGGTGCTGCTTGTCCATGGTGGAGAGGTGCAGGGTGGGACTGTGCACGAGAGGAGGCTTGAGGAGAGCATGGCTGGGGACATTTTGACTCCCTTGGTCCGGTGGGGACCTGGATGGCTTGGCTGGGGAGTGGGACCATGTCACCTGGGAATGGAGGGTGTGCTGGTGGTGGGTGATGCTTCTGATGGACAGCAAACAGGGGGCCTGTGGGAGGTGCAGCCCTCGCACGGGAGGCTGCTGCTCTCCCACATCTGCAGAGTGACTCATGGAGAGGGTTCTGTGGCTCCTGGGCTGGGCAAAGGTGCTCACATCCCTGGGGACAGGTGCTCCCACCTCTGGGGACAGCATGGGACACACCTTGGTATCAACAAGAGGGCCTCTTGGCCTCACTGGGCTGAGTGTGCGGGAAGCAGCCGGGGGCCTGGGAAATGCCCATCACCTGTATCCTGACCTGGGCATCCTTTGGGGCGTGGGCCAAGGGGCAGCACTGGGCTGGGAGGAGGGGCTCACCAGGGCCTCCTCCTGCCCTCCCCACGGCCCTGGGCTTGCTGCTGTCACCGAGCTGCTGCTGAGTCAGCGCCCGGCAATTACTCACTCGCAGAAGCCTCGCCAGCTCCTCTCGGTGCCGGGCTGAGCCGGGCCCCCTGCCAGCGAATCAATTGGCCATGAAGGGCTGCGAGCACCGTGCTGGCCACCCCGACACGAGGCACCCGTGTCCCCCCCAGGACTGCTGGGCACGGGGCGCAGCTCTCCAGCGTCTGCTTCCCCACCACTGCCCCCCCAGGATCCTGATGTTTGCTCCAGCAGAGTGGGACGCTGCCCAAGGAATGCTCCTGCACTTGCTGGCTTTGCCCCAGCAGTGCCTGCTGGCGTGGCCTCACCGACCTGTTGAGGCAAATTCTGTCGTATGGTGGGTGGAGGAGGCAACCCATGGATTTTCATCCTGGGCTGGTTTTGGGGTCGCTGGGATCAGCTGCGCCAGGTCACGGGCTCCTCCGCTCTGTTCAGCTCTTGCCTTTGCCCTGCCGTGCTGCCAAAGCTGCTGCTCCTTGGTGCCAGGGCTGCGCTTCCCATGCAGGAAACTCTCGCCTGTTTAATCTGCTGAATTATTGGCAAATTCCTGCAGCAAATAATCCTTGGCTGGCAAATGACTTGCAAACAGCTTGTGGGAGAAGGTTTGCACTTGGCGGCTCGTTCCGAGTCGGTTGCGTAAGGCGGGCGGCGGAGCTTCGGGATCCTCTCTGCGGACTCAAACTTCCTGCCTGATGAATGTGGAAGTGCCTGGAGGGAGATCTGTGAGATTCGGTGGCCCTGGGGATCTTGTCGTGGTTTATCAGAAGGCTGTGGCTGTGGTGGAGGGGATGTTGTGATGGGAAGTGCAGGGCAGCGCTTGCCTCCAGATGTGCTTGGTGGGTTTGGATGCTGGTGCGTCCCATGATGGGCCAGGGAAAATATCCATGTGAGCAGCACCCATCCCGGGATCCATCCCTGAAGAACACAGAGGGAGCCAGCATCACACTCACTGGCCCTCGTCCCTCCACTTGTGACAGAGGGTATTACTACTCCTTTTTGGAGTTATTTTTTGCCATGGTAGAGGCAAAATTTTCTGATGGGAAAGGTCCTTAGTACAGGTGGCATCATGATCACAGACACCATTTCACAGGATTTCTGTGAGCAGTGGGATTTTCTTCACCCTCTCCCTGCTGTAAATGAGCCTAATGAGGGATTTCTCCCATGAGTGGGCTCCTGGGACATTGTGCAGGAGTGGATGGCACTGACTAGAGTTCAACTGGTGTTTGCTTCTTCTGTCAATAAATCAAGGGTTTTTTTTTCATCTCAGTGGAAATCAACACCCACCTAAAACTCCCTGATGCTAAAGCTTCCACTGGAGAACTAATAGTCACATTTGTAAACCTGCTCTCTTTGTAACCCGTGGTTTCCAAATCATCATTGCTGTCTGAAAAAACACCCTGTTCTCCCTCAGCTAGAAATAATTTTATATAAAAGTGTGCACAAAATACCTTTACTCGTTCTGAGGCAGAACCAGCGAGGGGGAACATCAGCCTTTCCCGTGGGGTTTGGGGATGCTCACCTTGTCTCTGCATGAGCCGGAGCTAACTGGGTGCTGAAGCTGGATTTGGGACCTGCTTGATGCAGTGTGACCTGGACCAAAAGGGAAGATGGCTCAGAAATGGTCAGAAAGGGCAGAGGAAGGTGGGTGAGCTCTTAATTGGTGGTTCTGAGAAGGTGAGGCTGAAAGAGCTTCAGCCACCAGCAACAGGAGCGTGAGCTCCCTGCTCCCTGGATGCCATTAGGAATAGAGAGCAAGGTCCCTACAGCTGCCTGCTTTGTCCTGCCCCCTGCTTGATGGAATAGGAAGGGTTAAACTCCCTCTGCAAATATCCAGGTGGGTGTGTGCTTCACACACTCTGGTGCCTGAGCATTATCAAAGCACCGTTGGCTTTTTTTTTATAGCAGTAATACAATAACACGTGAGAGGTGAAGGGGTGGGGGAATGCTGCTCGCAACGGGGAAAAAAAATCCAAACAGGAATCAAAAGGCCCTTGTGAAGTTGTTCTGCTCAGGAGCTGGGGAAGCAGCCACTGTAAAAGCTGGATAAAAACGCCGGGGTCACTAAAAGGAAGCACTGCCTGTCAGGGTTTTTGGGAGGGTGTAATAACAGCCGCTACACCTGGGTGCCTTTTGTGAAGCCCTTGGGCACGGTGGTTTTCATTAAAGGGTTTTGTGGGGTGGAGCGTGGCCAAGGGAAAGCAGGAGTGAAGGATTGCTGGCGCTGCCTGCCATGCCCTTAGCAAACCCAGAGCCAGCCAGAGGGGCACCAGCCTGTGCTGGAGCAGGAAAGCCTGGCTCTCCAAGAGCTGTCCCAAAATCCATCATCCTCTCCCTGCAAAGCCAAGCAGCGGCTGTGAGCCTGGTCTCTCTCTCTGACCTCCCAGGGAAATCCTGTGCACACTTGTGCCCTGATTCCTGCTGTGGCTGGTGGGAAGCAGGATGGAATCATTCCAAGGAAGGTGTTCCCTGCTGTGCTGCAGGGTTGCAAGGTGAGCCCAGGGATGAGGAGGGCAGGTTGGCTTTTTTGCTCGTTTTGATGCTGCCTGGATTTTGAGATGACTCTCCTGGAAAGTTCCCTTTCCACGGTTCCCCCTGAGCTCCCCCGTGGGAGAGGCAGGGATGTCGTGCCCTCAGCTATGTAGTGCACCTCGCACAACCCCAGTTCTGTGTGTTTGGATGCTCTTTTCAGTCTTAGAGTTCCAGAGATGGAAGGAGGATCCTTGAACAGGCGCTGGCAGCAGCTGCAGCTGAGGATATTGACGTGCTGCGTGCCCTGGTGGTTTGGGGTGCTGGACCCACAGGTGTCTGGCACACCATGCAGGTGTGAGAGCACACACGAGCACAGCTGGGCTGGGAACAGGGTCCTCCCACGGCGCCCACAGCTGCATTTCCCAAACCCAGGGAGTGCAGTGCATGCCCAGGTGAGGAAGCTTGCGGGAGTGGATAAGAGTTTTGGAGAACAAGTGGGGAATCAGAGCACAAGTGCAGCATCCTGACGTGGTTATCCTGCTGGAGCCTGGGCCACTGCAAGGAGTGCTGTCCTACAGGGATAAACCAGCAAAGAGACAACCCCAGGTCCAAAAGCCCAGCAATACCTTGATCACATCAGACAAGACTTTTTTTCCCCCCTCTTTCCTTCTTTTCCTTTCATGAATGTTGGCTGTATCCAACCCGATGCCTGCCCCTTCTCCCACCCCCTTCCCAGCTCTTTCCTTTCAGAACAATTAGTAAAATGTTTGCTCTTTCGTTTGGATGAATAATTAATTTCCCAGCTCGGTGAATGATTCATGTGCCATATGCCACGGCCCTGGGACGTGCCCAACGCCAGCACCTCGCACAAAGGGCAGCACTGCTTCCCTGGCTGGGGCAGGGGGCAGGGTGGTGATGAGGGAGAAGGCTTCCTGTTGCTGGTGGAGATCCCTGGGCAGGCAGAGCTCCAGCTCTGGCTTTGGGGGAGGCAGGCATCCCGCCTTCCCCCAGCGCAGGATCCGGCCCGCGTGCCGCTCACGCGATTCCCGGCTCCATCCTTCCCCGCCGGTTGGTTTCCTGAAGCCGCAGAGTGAGTCAGTCCCTCCCACGTGGCTGCTGGTCCCCGGGGGCACTGCCACCCCTGTCGGGCACCCCTGCGGTCCCCAGGGGCTGCTGCTGCACCCCGACACCCTTGCAGAGCTCCTGCTCTGGGGGATGCCCTCATTGTCCTGCGGGGGTAAAGCCTCGGGTTTCTTTGCGCTGCCATGTACCTTGCTCACCCATGGGAGACGGGGTGGGGGGTTTGGCCTGAGGAAAGGGGCAGTGGGATGTTCCCTCCTCATCCTCGGTGAGAAGGTGGGCTCACACAGGTGGATGCTCTGGGGCCTCCTACCCCTCCTTTGGGATCAGCTCAGACAGGCCCTGCTGTGGTCCCCCCTTGCCTGTTCTCTGTTTCTCTTGTGGGGCCAGCTCTCCTGTCTGCTGTCTGTGGCTTTAGGTTTCCACCAGGTCCTGCATGTGCAAATGCAGTTCCATCAGCATCATCTCACCCTGCCAGATCCCGTATCTGCTGACAGGCAGTGTGGGCATGGAGGAAGGAGGGAGACGTGGGGTTTGGCCAACCCACAGGGTGCAGGACAGGGGACGCTCCCTCATGCCCCAAATCCTGGGGGCTTCTCTGGGAAGGGGGATCTTTTCACCGCTGGATCAAAGGCTGGTAAAGGCAGATTTTGTCCTTCAGCCTCATCACACTGCTCAGGGAGTCACTTGTGCCCATCCAGACCTCTCCAAGCTGCTGGGAGGGGCAGGAGCAGGAGCTTTGCAGCAGCTCAATCCACCTGGGTCACAGCCCCGAAACCTAGAAAGAGCAAGCGAAGGCGATGGAGGCTTTGACGTTGCTCTGAACTGTGCCAAGGGCAGGACTTGGCCCTGGTGTCCCTGTCCCTTGGTGTCCCCAAGGCTGTGCTCTGCTGTGGCATCCTCAGAGTGGGTGACCTGGCCCTGCTGGCCCTGACTAGAGCCAGGCTGGGACCCAAGAACTGTGAGAACGTCCTATTACACAGGATGCTGCCTGCAGAGAGGGCAGGGATGCATTCACCCCATTGATCCATGCCCAGAACAGGGCAGGAATGGGGTGAGTTCATCAGGTAACTCACTTTCTGCGAGCTGTTTGACCAGTGTATTAATTATGAAGTAGTCTCCCTCGTAGAGTCAGGTGGCAGTGCAAGCCTTCAGGGGCCTTTCCACTTAATTATAAATATTAATTTGCATGCCAGCCAGCACCCTGCCTGCCCTAGATTTTGGGCTGAGATTAGTCTGTCTCAGCCTTTGCCTCTCTCCACCCAGCACACCCTTAGCTGGGACAGTTTGTCTGCATGAGCTTCAGCAGTGCTCCCTGGGGGCAATGCTTGAGAGGGGCTCAGTTTGGGGTCGGGGGGGGTGAATCGAGGGTCAGTCTGATAATTTGGGGTTCAGCCTTTGCTTGGAGCCTCTGATGTGAAGCTCTTTGCAGTGTGGCCTGAGCTGTGTGTGCTGTCCCTTAGGGCTGAGAGCTGGGGATGGGATGGGATGGGATGGGATGGGATGGGATGGGATGGGATGGGATCCATGGGATGGGATGGGACCCATGGGATGGGATCCATGGGATGGGATGGGATGGGGATGGGATGGGATGGGATGGGGATGGGAGGCCAGCAATGCACAGGCACAGGGGCCACGATGGGTACTGTAGAGTGGGACACTGTGCCCGAATTCAGTGTTGACTTCAACACGTCATCGAGCATCACTCGTGCTTTATTCTGCACGGTACCAAAGAGCAGGGAATCCTTTAAAATAAGATGATTCCTGGGGTTTTTTTTCCTTCCTTTGACCCCTGGGGGAAGAGATCTAAAGGTGCAGGTCTTCAGCTGGAGGTGAGGGCATGTGCTCTGCTCCAGGGGCTGAGCCTGACTCTGCCCAGCCCCAAAGCTCGCAGGTGTGGTGGCCCCAGCGGGAGCTTGCCCTCCTCCCCGGAGCCTCCAAATAAATAAAATAAAATAATCATCCTGGTTGCAAACACAAAGCATTGGATTATTATTTTTTTTCCTCTCCTGAAAGAGTGTTTTTGTCTGCTGGTGATTGCTCACTATTCAATTATACTTCGGGGGATTAGCATATATTTCCCATCCTGCCTCCTCTCTCATTTGCATCCTTCCAAAAGCTCCTCTCTGCTCTTTTCTCCACCTGAAGTCTCTCTTCCCCCTTTCCTCTGAAGTAAAACTAACCCCTTTGCCTGGGTGACCTATAAAAACGCCTTCACTTTTTTTTTTCCCCTTCTTTTTTTCCTCCAGTACATATGATGAAAAGCATGAGATCACTGGGATTTTTATAGCCTAAATCTGGCAGCTTTTTTCAAATAACTTGGATGGTGAGATGTAATTTTAGTTTGGGTCCTTGCCTAAAAATAAAGAATAATTATTAGCACATCAGATGTGGATATTGTAAGTGATCGAAAAGGGTTTAAATTGTTCTACAGATACCAGAGCTGCTGTCCCGTGGCAGCACAAAGGTCTGTCACAGTCCCATCCCAGGAGCTGTGAGAAACCTTAATTCAGAAACTGGAAGTTCTGGCTGATGCGGTTTAAAAGAAAATTATTAATAAAAGGCATGATTAGCGGGTTAATAAACAAATGACAGGTGAGATATGCTGAAGTCCGAAGCAGCCAGGTGTGTTTTGAGTGTTGGATTTGTAATTAGCAGCGATGTGACAGCGGTGCCTGTGCCTACCAGCAAAGCCTGGTTATCCAGGAGAGGGGATGTGTGAAACTTCCAGCCACAGAAGAAGGGCTTGGGAAAAGCAGCCAGCAGCCCGGCTGGCGTGCCTGGAAGCTTGGTTTACTTTTCCCAGCCACTTTATTAGGTCTAAGGGTGGTGCGGGGCTGTCAGACCGCGCCCAGAGGCTCTGGGTTTGCTGGGAGCAGCTGCTCCCGGTGTGGTCCCGGTGCCTCTGCCCTCACCGGGAGCCACGGCTGTGCCTGCGGGAGGATGTGCAGGCACCCGTGTCATAGCAGTGGCTCAGCTTTTTGTCACCGGGCGGGTGACAGGTCTGAGTGCAACCGCCTCGGTCTGGTGATCTGTCCAACCCTCCTTCCCAAAGAGCTCGTGATGTCCCCTGTCCCCCAGCGAGGACAAGGAGCATGTCACCTTGCCACAGAGGAGTCCCATTCTTAGCAGCTAATTTAGAGCGCGGGGAAGGAGTGCCCTGAAATCGCCCGAGCCTCGCCTGGAGGCTCAGCGCGGCGGCTCCGGAGCCCTTCACACAAATCTGGGTTAGCCGAGGACTTTGCAGCCGGGCGCTGCTCCTGCCCCGGGGACGGGAGCTGTGGGGAGGCTGCGAGGGCTCCACCTCCATCGCTCCATCCGTGCGGGACCACGGCTGGCCCGGATCCGTGGTGAGAGGAGAGAGCTGCCCATCCCAACCCTGCCCTGCTGCCAGGAGCATCCCCGGCCTCCTGGAGGTGCTCAGTCCCGGCTGGAGTCACCGCTGGGGCTGTTCCTGCCCCTTTGGGAGGCTGGTGGCACTCCAGGGGCTGGGACACGAGGAGCAAAAGCTGAAGGAGGGTCTCGGGGTTTCCAGCATGATGCTGGCACAGTGTGTCCCCTGTGCTGGCATTTTGGGGTGTGCTGGGGTACCCTGCTCTCGAAGGGAGGGAAGTTACTGGGCTCTTCTCCCTCCCTCGCGCTGCCGAGTGGCCGTGCTTCATCACACTTATTGATTTCCATCTTACAACCAATTTAACAGCACAGCTCTCCCCAGCCTCTGGGTGCTCCTGACTTAATTAAGTCCCTTTTCTGCTCTCCTGTCAGTCCTGTGGGCAGCAGGGGCTGGGCACAGGTTGGGGCTGTGTGGAAAGGGCTCTGGGAAAAAAGGAAAGTGCCAGCAAGGCTAAAAGATGCCTGTAGATATCAGGGATAAGCTGATACACGGGGGGTTGTGGGTGATGCATCCCAGCTGCTGCTGGGGCCAGGCTGTGACCCCTTGCGCTGGGGCAGGGAGGAAGAGGAGACTGGGAAAGGGCTGAAACAACCTGGTTTGCAGATGTGAGAGCTGCCAGGGTATCCTAGGAAACCCAGCCGCCTTTCTGGAGGGACAGGTACCTGCTGTACCTCAGGGAGAGGGTGAGAGAAAGAGTGCTAATTGCTCAGCACGCCAGAGAGCTGCTCTGGCCTGTAATTAGATGAATTAGTGGAACAATGACCCAATTTCCCTCGGTTTTTGGATTGCTGCAAACAACCCTGAGGTTGCTGCCTCCCTCTGTCCCGTTCTCCTCCCCATCCCCTCCTCTCCCACCCCCTGCTGCTCTTCTGCAACTTCACTGCTCCTTGCCCAGCACCTGGGGACCAAGCCTGGGTGGGAGAGGATTCTGCCAGCATCCCTGAGGTGCAGCATCCCTGTTCCCAGAGCAGGTGCAGGGGCCCCGAGTGTTTCCACTGCTGGACTCAGTGTGCACCAGCTCCCTCCTGCCCCAATTTGTTTTCCAGAGATGGGTTTGAAAAAAAAAAAAATCTTTGTGTTTTAAAAGAAAACCTCTGGAGTCCTTCCTGTGCCTTCCAAGGTCATCAAACTTTCATTACTATAGATTTTGGAATGTATGTGAGGTTCTCAGCTCCTTCTCAGCAGTCCCAGAGGAGGGGCTCTGAGGAAGCTCCATGTGTGGAAAAAGCCAGGGCAGCTGATGGCTGGAGGTGCTGCCACAGGAGCAGGGAGGGGAGTGACTCACATCGCCAATGCTGCTCCTGGCCCACGTGCCACCCTCCTGGGAGGGAGCTCCACCCTGTGCAGCCGGGATGAACGTGGCCTCGGTGGTGTTGAGACCCCAGATGGGATCCATGGGTGACGTGGGACTGTCCCCAGCCATCCTGGGGCATGGGGGGCACTGATGGGGGGCTGCTGGCCTCCTGTGTGGGTTTGTCTGGTCATAGCTGCCCGTGAACTTGGGCGTGAGGATCAAACGAGGCTCACTGACCTTTGTGAGGAGTTGAATCTCTGTACCTGCCCAGGGACGTGGCTTGAGAAGCTTTGTGGCTTCCCCAACTGGTTTGGGAAAAGATTTCCTTGGGGAAAAAGTGGGAAAAAACCTGTTTATTTAACAGGCGAAGCATTCACCAGCACAAAAAATGAACAATATTAAACAACAAAACCTCTTGCCGCTCCAAAGAGATGACAGACTCAGAAAGTCCCCTTTGTGGGCTAGCTCAGCCAGCAGAGCATGGGACTCTTAACCTCAGGCTCCTGGCTTTCCTCCAGTCTGGCGTGAGAACGTGGCACTGAAGTGGCCAAGGGCTTTCCCTGGGATAACCCTGCTCTGTCCCTGTGTGCCCACAGCATCCTCGCCACGGCCGGGACACACTTCAACACCCACGTGGACCTGCGGACGCTGCGGGCCGTGCGCGTGCTCAGGCCTCTGAAGCTCGTCTCGGGCATTCCCAGTAAGTTGCATGCTCCTGATCTTCCTCCCAGGGTGTTCCCATCTGTCCCTGATGTCCCTGGGGTGAGAGGGGTCCTTGTGCCACCTTATCCCACCTCTGCATCTAGTGGGAACTCAAAGGTGGCAGCACTCGGTGTCCCCGGGTGGCACTGTCCCCTGCCCAGCGCGCTCTGTGCTTGGCAGAGCCTGCTGGCAGCTCCTCTTCCCTGGCCAGAAGGCAGTGGGTGGATCCTTTCAGGACTGGGGTTTATTCAGGGGAGATTTCTTGGTTTTTTTTTTTTTTTTTCTTTTTGTTACAAGATTTCATCTGTTGGCACAGGGATAAATAAAGAAGCTAGGCTGCTGCTGGCACCAGTCCTCCTGTCCCTCCTGCCCTGGGCACTGGCAGGGCTGGATCCGTGCCTTGGGGGCAGTGAGGGGGACAGAGCTGCACAAGCCATGTCCCACCAAGTCCAGGTGGGGCAAGGACAGGCAGGACATGGGAGTGGGGACCAGATACAACCTCTGCTGGAGCCTTGCTCTGTAGCTTGGCTTTCCTCCGGGATCCTGCTGCCCAGAGGGATCCTCCAGGTTGTGCTGGCCCCTTGCATCTCTTTGTTGACTGTCCATCCTCTCTGCTCCCTGTCTTCCTCCTGCCAGAGTTGGGACGGATGTGTCCCTGGAAGGGGGTTTGCATTGCTGCTCTGAGCTGTGCCCTTTCTCTCCTCTCTCAGGCTTGCAGATTGTCCTGAAATCCATCATGAAGGCCATGGTGCCTCTCCTCCAGATTGGCCTGCTGCTCTTTTTTGCTATCCTCATGTTTGCCATCATTGGCCTGGAGTTCTACAGCGGGAAGCTGCACCGAGCCTGCTACACAAACAATTCAGGTGGGGACAAGGGCTTGGCACCCTCCTCACATCCCACGAGTGGGAAAGAGCTGGGATGAGCTGTCCCTTACCTCTGCCTCCTTTGGCCCTCTGCTGTGTGCTCACAGGTGAACTAGAGGAGCTGGACCCTCCCCACCCATGCGGGGTGCAGGGTTGCCCCCCGGGCTACGAGTGCCGGGAGTGGATCGGTCCCAACGATGGGATCACGCAGTTTGACAACATCCTCTTTGCTGTGCTGACCGTCTTCCAGTGCATCACCATGGAAGGGTGGACCACAGTCCTGTACAATGTGAGTAGTGCTCCTCTGGGGGCTCTCTGGGCAGCTGGGGGTGGGCGGCTGGAGGCTGTTTCTGTGTGCTGGAAGCTCAGAAGATCCAGAGTTTCCTTCGTGATGGAAATGGGGTTAATCCTTCCAGAAGAGAGGTGTGTTCCGTGCCTCCAGGCAAAGGGAGCTCTGGTCGAGGGCATGTCCTGCAGTGATCCTCCTGCTTGAAGGCTGTCCCTGGGGAGTCATCCTTCCTTGCCTGCTCCTCCTGTGCTCCCCAGGGCAGCTCTGTGAGAGTGGACGTGTTTTCTGGGCATTGCAGACTGGGCAGAGGATGTCTGGTGGCCTGGGAAAGCCTCAGACCCCTTCTCTGGGGCAGGGACAGCATTTCCAGCAGGGAGCTGGGATCTTTGTGCTGGTGGAGCAGGGAGTGGCTGGGCTGAGTTCTTGTGGTTTGCAGCTGCTGGAAGCTGCTGATGCCCAAGCCCTTGGAGTGCCCAGAGAGCAACTTGAGGGCAAAGCTGGATGAAAAGCTCCAGGCGATCCCAGAGTGCCATATCGCCGTGGGCGACTGGCCATATCAGCATGTTTGAGTTTGTGGGCTAGAAGCAAGCGTGCCTGTTCTGTTCCCAGCCTAATTTCAGCATCAATTTTGGCGTCATTGCACCGGGAATGTTTTTATACCCTGGTTCCCATAACGCCCGGGGATTTGCAGGGTGGCATTGCTCTGCGGGAGGCAAATTGGATGGCACGTGGTGGGGAAACTGCTTCAGGAGGGACTCTGCCATCAGGGGAAAGGCTGCTTTTAAACCCCAGGCCAATGTCAGCCTGTCAGCACGGGGGACCCCTTTCTTGCTCAGTCTGTCACAGGGTCCCTCTGGGGGTGCAGGATGGCGTGTGTGGACAGATGGATTGTGAAACCCAGACTGGAGTAGAAAAGGGAGAGTTCTTTGCAAAGGCTTGACCTTTACAGGAGGATTTGGTTTTCCTCTTCCTGAAGGAGACAGCAGTGTCAGGATCTTGCTGTGTCAGTGGGGGAATTAAGCAGAATTGAACCACCTGAGCTTTCAGACCAAAAAAACTTCAATTTTGTGTCTGTTTCTGGTGTGTCAGTGGGATTAGAGACTTACCCACAGCACCTGTTGCCCAGGTATAATTGACTATATCAGGGAACGTGGTTTTTCAGTGCCCTGGGCAGCTGCTCCCACTGTCAAATGCAGCCTGTGCATGCCTGTGGCTGGTGCCAGCCACCTGCCCTGAGCCTTGCTCTCGTGTTAAAGACTGTGTCCCTGCAAATCCTGCTTCCATCAGTGCTCCCTGTGTCTCCCCCTTCCCAGCCTCTGGAGCCTGCAGCAGCCAGCAGCAGCACTGCCCGTGCTGGAGTCCTGCTGGTGGGGTGTGAGGGATGGGGAACAGACAGGTCTGATGGACCTCAGGGGTTTGTTTGAGTGAGTCTGGTCTCCTGCTGCTTGGGGTGTCCTTGCTGGGAAGGCTGGAGCTGATCCCTTCAGTGTCTGGGATTTGCTGATTCATCACCTGGGTCTGAAAACCCAGGAGCTGGGAGCTCTGAAAACTGTGCCTACCCTACAGGAACCCCTAGTTACTACCCTAGCTGCTAAACTGGGGGCTCTCTGGGGCCCCTGTGGGGATCCAAATCATCTTCCCAGCCCGATTAGCAAAGCTGGGCAGACGTGCTCTGTCACCGATGTCACTGCCGTGCTCTGTCACCACATTCCCAAGGGCCAGGACCATTAATGAGGTGCCTCCCTTCCCTGTTCCTCTGCAAAGAACCAGCTGTTACTGACCAATTATGGAAAGGAGCAGAGACCTTCCTTGGCTTTTAATTGAATGAGAGTTTGTGGCCTTGGTATCATTAAATGCTGCTGATTCACCTCGGGGGGTGGCCAGAGCTGGTTCCCAGCACTGCTGGGCTGCACCTCCCGTCCTCCCCAGGGACTCTCAGGGGGCCTCGTGGTGCAAAGGCTGTGGGTGCTCAGTCCTTTTGCTACTTGGAGACAGAAAAATGGGTTTCTGTCTTTGTTGTTGGTTTTTTTTGGGGTTTTTTTTGGGTTTTTTTTGTTTTTTTTAATAAGAAGATGAGGGATGCAGTCCCTGGGGGATGCAGGAGGAGGGCTGGAAAACCACAGGGGTGCTCTGCCATCACCTTCATCACTTGGGGCAGCAAGCCAGAGCAGGCTCCTGCTGCTAACAGCATGGACCTCGCCCAGGCCATGCCCCAGGTTTTGGGGGTTCAGCGGGGGACTCCTCTTTCCCACCAGGATAAAGTGATGGGAGGCTGTATCCTTGTGGATTAACGCTGCAGGGGAGAGGGAGATGGCAGGAAAACCACTTTAGCAATCTCTCAAAGAAATTGCTTACTATAGAATTCCCCTGTGTGACTGAATCATGATTTTAAGATCTGTTTTTCCACCATTCTACCAGGTCTGGAAGCGTGGCTCCTGGAATTTGCAGGCAGCATTACAACAAGCTAATTTCCACATGGATTATTGCATCCGTGTGCTTGCTTTTTGCTTTCTTCATGTCAGCTTTCCCTTCATGAAATAGAAATCACAGTATGGGTTGAAATAAGAGAATTATGGGGTGTTGTTGCTTTTCCAGCTCCTGTCCCTGGGAGCCTGGGGGACTTTGATTTCTTTTGGAGGGAAGCTTGACTTTGAGACCGCCTCTGTGGTCTGAAACAGGGGCTAAGAAGTATGTTGGTTTTCTTCTCCTGGAGCAGACACCCCTTCCCTGGGCTGGCTCCAGGCCAAGCCTGATTTCCGTAGGGACCAGAGGGAAGTACAGTGCTGGCAAAGAGACTCACTGTCCTACTTCTCTGCCTCTGCAGCCGTGCTGGCGTGGGGCAGGGATGCATTTTGTCCTTAAACAGTGCTGCTGGGGCTTGGGGGGATGGCAGGGCTGCTGAGGGGCTCCCCAGGAGTGGGGCACAGGTGACGCTGGTGGCTTTGGATGCTCAGCATGGCTCCCATGATCCCAGGAAGCAAAGGGGCGAGGAGTTTGAAATCTGTAATTCCTGAGGGAGCTGGGAGGGCTCACCTTGGAGAAAAGGAGGCTCAGGGGGGACTTTCTCACTTCCCTACAACTCCCTGACAGGAGGTTGTGACCAGATGGGGTTTGGTCTCTTCTCCCAGGCAACAGGGTGAGAAGAATTGTCTTCAAGTTGCACCAGGTGTGGCCCAGATTGGATATTAGGGAAAACTTCCCCAAAAGGGTTGCCAAGCCCTGGCACAGGCAGCCCAGGGAAGCGCTGGAGTCACCATTGCTGGGGGGATTTAAAAGATGTGCAGATGTGGCACTTGGGGACATGGCTGAGTGGTGGCCTTGGCAGTGCTGGGTCAATGGTTGGACTCGATGACCTTAGAGGGCTTTCCCAGCCTAAACACTGTTTTAATTCCTGCTGGCACTGCTCACAGGCTCTGAGCCTGCTGCGTGTTTCCCTGCATGGGTCTGGCTGTCAGGGTCAACTCCTCATCCTCTCCTCGCTCAAGGGATTGGGGCCATAGGGAAGCAGGAGGGCCAAACAGCACAGGGAGCCTTAGGAGATGCCAGGGCTGAGTGCTGGGAACCTTCTGGGTGCTCCTGCAGCAGGGGGGGAGTGTTTGCTGGGGGAAAGAGCACCAAGCTGTTGGTGTGTCCAAAAACACCTCCCAAAATGCAGCTGTGGTGGGCAGAGCTGTGTCCATGGCCTCGGGGGAGGTGGGTCTGGGTCCTGCAGCCCCATGCAGAGCTGGGCAGCTGCAGCAGAGAGCCAGGAGGCTGCAGGGGCGTGGGTGGGGTACCAAGTGTGAGCTGTGCCTGCGGGCACGCTGCAGGAGGGGCTGGAAAACAGGAGCTGCTGCAAGGATGGGGGTTTGCAGCATGTGTGACTCAATCCCCACGTGCTTCCAGCATGCTGGAGGTGCTGGGGCCAGGAGGGCACGCTCCCCTCAGTGTCTGGGACCTCCTCTACGCGTGGGGTGCAGAAGGGTTTTGGTGGATCTCACCATGTGCAGAAGTCATTTGGTGCTGCCGGGTGCAGGGCTGGCTTTGCACAAGTTGGCTCGGACTGGTTTTGTTTGTGAAGCACCAAACTTGAGATCACAGGATCACAGGGTAGTCTGGATTGGAAGGGGCCTTTTGAAGATCACCCAGTCCAACTCCTCTGCCGTGGGCAGGGACACCTTCTCCTAGTCCAGGTTTCTCAGGACCCCATCCAACCTGGCCTTGAACACTTTCAGGGATGGGGCATCCACCACCTCCCTGGGTAACCTTTGCCAGTGTGTGACCACCCTCCTCGGAAAAAAATTCTTCCTTGTATCTAATTTGAATCGACCCTCTTTCAGATTAAAACCACTACCCCTTGTCCTGTGACAACAGACCCTGCTAAAACGTTTGTCCTCATCTTCCTTGCAATTAAAGTACTGAAGTTCTTCTGCTGGAGCCTGCCTTTGGAATGCACACATCCATCCTTTTTGAAACAGGGACTGTGCAGGCCAGCCTGATTTGGGATGCTGGGACAGGGAGGTGTGGTAATGTCACTAGTCATGCCAGAGCACATGGGTCAGAGATGTGAGCAAGGCTTGGCTGTTCTGCTTCCTGCCCCATCCCCATTTGCCCCAGTCGACCTTGGAGGGGGTCAGAGGAGGAATCTGTTGCAGAACAGTTGTTTTTCCATGTGTGTTTGTGTACAAAATTGCTCATTGCATGTTGGCATCGATTCCTGGGGCTTCACAGCCATCCCTTGGGATGCTCAGCACTCAGCTGCCCTCCCTGAAGCACCTCTGTGTGAGCAGTGTGAGTGAGCCCTGAGCATGGTGCAGCTCTGGGGGGATTCCTCCTCAGCCTTTTGGAGAGTGAGGACAGTGCCTGGCTCTCCATAGAGCAGCCAAGAGGCAGCAAAATTAATGACTTGACCAGAGAGGATTTTCCTCTTTTTGGAGGGGTTTGCTCAGACCTGAGATGAGCTGGGAAACCTCCCTGAGCCCCAGTACTTCCAGGAGCTGCTGCAGATCCTCTGGACACTGGTGTCTGTCTCCTGGGGTCCCAGGGCAAGAGCTGCAGCAGTGCCAGGCGTGCACCGAGGGTTGTGGGAACTCTGCTTGTGGTGCAAAGAGCCCCAAACCAGCCCTGACACCGCAGTGATGGGCTGGAGGAGCTCAGTGCAGCAGGAAGCTGGGAGTGTGATGCATAACGGTGGCTCCCAGCAAGGAGCTGGGAAGAGAAGGAGGAGGAGGAGAGAGGGAGGGAGGGAGGCTGGAGAGCAGGAGAGGTGGGAGGGATGGCAAAAAGAGGGAAACCACCTGACTTTTTAGCCCTCTGTGCTCTGGGGAGGCACCAGGGTCTGCAGCCGGAACGCTTGGGAAGGGATCAGGAGCCCCTTCTTCCGTGTTTTACATGAAAACACAACGCACACAAAGCATCCTGGCGGGGAGGGATGAAAATTTAATCAGCACCCAGAGCTCCGAGCAGCTCGGCAGCCAGCACAGCCCGTGATGCCTCTGCTGCTGTTCCCGGCGGCTCCCGGCCGTGCGGGATGGGCTCGGGGCTGCGGGAGTGGAGGCTGCCAAAAAAGTCCCCAGCACTGGTGACACCGCGGGACAGAGCCCTTTCCTCCTCCCTCCTCTGAAATGCTATGTGTTTTAAACGTGCTAGAGAGTGTGTCGGAGCAGATTCAGAAAGGAGGCTCTATTGCTGTGGTCTGTGCATTGACAAAGGACTCTTAGCAATAATATCAGAAGGTTAAATATGATTTATTAACATGATTCTATAATACAAAGGATTTGGGCTATTATTTGCTCAGTCTAGAGTATCTGAAGCTCTTGCTTCGAGCTCTAAGGAATGTCAGAATAGCTTACACAATTGGAGATAACAACTTTTTACTTCATAGGTAGAAAGAAAGAAAACCCTCATCTCCCATATCAGGAGACAGGTAGCAAAATCTAAATGTCTTTAAATACAGATTAGAAATTTTGTTTATAAAAACTTGTACAGAGTAAAAAACAATTAAAAAAAGCTTTTTCATGAGAAGATTTTTCTGCAGGCCTGCACGCAGTAAAGCTTATAATAATAAAGCTTACAACAAGGCTTCAGGAAGTTTCAAACCCTTCAGAACTCAGAAAAGGAGCTGGTTTGCCCCAAATGGCTCTGGTTGGTGCCCGTGCTGCCAGCCGTGGGTGCTGCCAGGCACGTGTGTGGCAGCCAGCCTGCTCTCCCCTCTCCTCCCTCTCGAAAAAAGGCTCTTTCTCCACACTCAGCAAAGCCAGACCCTCACCAGCTTGCCAAATGTTCCTGTCTTTTTTTTTTCTTTTTTTTTTTTCCTTCTTCCCCTTTTTCTCTGTGTGTGTGTGTATGAGATGAAATGACACAGCAAGAAACAAACTGTGTCTGCTGGATCCCATCTTTCAGGCATGTTCTCTCAAAAGCTGCCTGCCCACACCCTCCTCCCTGCCCGCACGGGAAAGTCTCACTCTGAGACTTTCTGGAAGCACTGGAGGAGCCGAGGGGGGCTGGTGGAGGTACCAGTGCCCCAGCACAGGTGCTCTGGCATTACCTCAGCACATTACCTGTGCCAGCAGCTCCAGGCTCAAGGGTGGGAGGTGCCAGGGGGTCTCAGTGCTGCCTTGCTCAACTCTGTTAAGCCCAGGGCTTGTAATTCCATTAGCAGGCTTGGTGCTGGTGTTGGAAAGCTGATTCCAGACCTCTTGGAGAACAGGCTCCTGTGCTCCAGGGTTGGGTTATGGGGCTGTTGGGGTCCATGAGTGAGGTTGTGCAGGGGTCTGTTTCCCCAGAGCAGCACAGCTGAAGCTGGGGATGTTCCTTCATGTAGGAACGCCATGCAACGATGAAAATCATATCATGGGGCCCAAGCTGCCTCTCTGGGCTTGCAGCATGCCCAAAACAAAGCAGGGATCCAGGCCCCATGAGAAAACAGCCCCAAAGCTGATCCTGTGGAAGTGCCATGCCCTGCTGCAGCATCCAGGGTCTGGGTCCAGCTGGAGAGGCAGCGGCGCTGGCAGGTCGGTCTGCACTGGAAAGAACTGTGCAGCTTTGCAAATGCTCCATCAGGAAGAGTTCATCCTGCCTGCAGAGTGGTTAGGGGGCTGCTGGGGAAGGCACAGGAGCGGTCTGGGCATGGGCAAAGTGGAAGGGAGGCAAAGTGGAGGGATCACAGTGAGGGATGACTGTGGGGAGAGGCAGAGCAGGAGGGACACACGAGGACTGGGTTTGTGCATCAGTGCTGGGGCATCTGGGTGCACTTTCATGGTGGGTTGGAGGAGGAACAGCACCAAAATTGGTCTCAGTGCCTATTTCAAATATTTTGAAAACACTTGATTTTTAGTAATGCTTCTAGCAACGCATTTTTTGCATTCCATTTAGGAAACAGAAAAATGAAATGCATCGTGTCCTTTTCCTGTTTCCCCACTCCCTCCCTGCACACACTCAGAGAGAAGATTATGCTTAGCTTTGTGTCCTCCTCTGGCATTATTCCTGCCTGTCCCTGGCACCCCAGAGCTTCCCAGGGCCAGTGAAGGGCAGTGCTGGAGGAAGGCAATGGGCAGGAGGTGCCCACCCTGCCTGGAGACCCTGACACTTGGCCATGGCAGGATGTGTCCCACCCTGGGCCAGTCCTGGCCTTGCAGAGGAAATGCACCCATTTCCTCATTAACCTGATTTGGGAGAGCAAAGCATTTCCATTCAGGTCTTGTCCAGTGCCAGGGTCGCTGATGGATCCCAGGCAGGGAGTGAAGCATGGCCCTGCATGCAGGAGATTCAATTACTGCTATTAAAGGGAGCAAGGAGATCTGTTACTGTGCTGGGGAGAGCAGCTGTGGGTGTCAGGGTCTGGAGGAAACTGCTTCGGCCAGGGAATGTGCTGCGAGGTATTTTTGTAATTAATTTCCTCCCCCTTTTGCTGGGCTGTGAGGCTGCTGGCCCGTGTGTGATTCCCAGCTGGATGCAGCTGTGGTTTGCAGGGAGGAGCAGGTCAGGGGCTGGGGAGGTGGTGCTGGGGGACACCATCAGCCATGGCAGGGGCACAATGGGTGTTACCACCAGGCAAAGACCATCAGGAGTTGTCGAGCCAAAGATTTGGAGCGCAAATCATGGAAGCTGTGGTGGTTTTGCACCTGCTGTCCTGTTCTGCAAGCACCCAAGAAGTGCTGGGGAAGGCAGGCACAGCTCCCAGGGCAAAGGCCCTGGAGATCCTTGAGATCCATGGCTTTTCCCATCATCCCCAAACCTCTGTGTCAATGAAATCCACACCCTGCTGCTTCCTGAAAGCTTTGGGTGCCCACAGGTCCCCGGTTCCCCTCCCCAAGCTGGTGAGCAATGGAGTGGCCATTAAGGCTCCCTGCACAGACTGAGCCTGCTGTCTGTTTATTTTTAGCCAGGAGAGACTGAGTTTGAGGGGTTTATTGAGGTTTCCCCCCTCCCTTCCCCTATAGCAAAGAAATGCTGAAGGTTCCCATGTGCCGCAGCCCGAGGGAGGGGACGTGTGGGCTGTGCGCTTGTGCTGTGCATTCAACTTGAGAATATATTTAGATTTCTTTAGATTTCTGGCCCCCCGAGTGAGACCTGATTTTGCAGCTTCCCATGCCTTTTCCTGCCCTTTTGGGGGGAAAAAGAAAAACAAAAAAAAAAGCCAAGCAAACACCACAAGAGCTGCCTAAAGAATAACCTTGTTCTTGGGGGTTGAGAAGCAGGAGCCTGGTGGGGGCTCTTTCCCTCAGGAGGCTCCTGCTCCCACGCCTTGGTGGTGTCATTTATAGGCTCAGAGGGCTTTCCTGGCAGCAGGATGGGTCATTCCAAGATGTGAGTGTGGTGGTTCTTGGTCTGGGGGCCGCAGAATAGTTTGGGGGGTGGTGGGGTGCATAATGAGAAGGAGGCTTCTCAAAGGGAAGGGAAGAAGGAGCAAAGATTTGGCACCAAGCAGCTCCTCCATTTCCCAAAGGAATATAAAAAGCCTGTCCCAAAGCGCTTGGGTGAGTGATGGGACCTGCTCAGCTGTGCAGGCAGCAAGGCAGGAACCTGAAATTTCTTCATTAAAGGAATTGGTGTAATTTAGGGATTAAAATTCCTGTGTCTACCCTGAATTCTGCAAACAACAACCTCCTGGTACCTTCAACAAAGGGGAAAAAAGCCTGTGGGAAGGCACAGTGGACCAAGATGATGAACTACTGCCTACAGAGGGATATCAAGAACAAATGATGCCCCAAAGGAAATGAAAAAGAGGCTGCTCAGTCAAGACAACGATGTCTTGGTGCCAAAAAAGTTGGGAAGTGCTATGAGTGCCATAGCAAAGTTGTGTTGACATAGACCTCCTGGAGGAGCAGTGAGCAGTTCCCCACCTCTGCAGATGGAAGCAAGGCCCAGTGAAATGACATCTGGAGAGATTTGGGCATGGATGGACATTTCAGCCCCGCTTTTGGCCAACACAAAGCAGCAAGAGGCGTGATACCAGGAACGGGGGCATGGCCAACGTGGAAGCCCAAGGCTGAGACCACCGCACCCACCAGCCTGGGTGCTCGGGATGGCTTCCCCCCAGGCTCAGAGGGAGCTGGCACATGAAATGGCAGGTCTGGTAACAAGTATTTTTAACAGCTCCATGGAGTTGGGGGAGGCACCATCTGACTGGAGAATAGCGAATGCGATGCCTATATTTAAAAGCGGGGGGAGGAGGGGAGGAAAGTAAGGCAGGCAGGAATAGGACTGTGAGGCTGACCTCGATCTCCTGCCATTTCGGAACAGATTTGGGAGGCAAGAGAGGAAAATGAATCATGGGTTTGTCAAAGGTAGGTCACGCCGGGCTAACCTGGCACCGCAGGCCTGGAGGTGTCCTAGAGCTGCTCCTTGTAGTAAAGGGTTTGCTATGGGCAAGTGGTAATGGGGAGGGGAGGAGGGGAAGGGGATGAGGGCCTCTGTGAGGCTGGTGGGGAAGTGAGCAGTGCTGGGATGGTGTTGAGGGGACAAAGGGGATGTCATCGACTTGTGGAGGATGCGTCATGGCCTTTCCTGCCTCCAGCATCCACTGGCTTCCCAGAGCTGGAGGGACAGAGGATGGGAGGCACTTGAGGGCTGGAGGAAGAGGTCCTGGATGCAGTGAGAAGTGGAAAGCCAAGTGCTTGCTGAGGAGCAGCAAAGATCTCTCCTTGGAGCTCAGGTCTTCTTGGCTGGGAAGCAGCGGCATGGAGGAGGAGAGGGTGAATGGGTGACATTGGGGTGGCCATGAGGTGGCTGCAGGGCAGGGGTGTCACGAAGGAGCAGGGAGGATGGCGGGATGCAGGTGAGGTGGTAAAGTCTCTGTGGCATCATGCAGGGATGGAGTGTGACCCGTGAAATTGCTCACTCAGGTCTCCTGTGTCCCGGAAGGATGAACTCAGCCTGGACTGGAGCAGGGGAGGGGCTACTGGATAAAATAGGGCAGGAGAGCCAGTTGGGCAAGAGAGAACTGGAAGAACCTTGCTTTGGCCAGCAAAGCAGAGGCTGGAGGTGGCTGTGATTGCTGTCCAGAAATAGATCAGGATGGAAACAGGAAGGAAAAGAGCTATTTCAGCCAAAGGCCAGTGCTGGCAAAAGAATGGAGTGGTATAGAAAATGACCACAAATAAATTTAGGCTGGAAATTACAGCAGCCATTGGAGCATCTGCTTGAGGAGGCTTCCAGTGGGGATAGTGAGTTTTTGGCAGCCTGAGTGGCTGAGCAAGTACCAGATGATGGTCTGGAGCCACTGCATCCAGATGGGACATCACCAGTTCCTGGGTTTGTGGGGAGCGTTGGGATGTCCCCTGAGAAATTTCATGCTGGGGCTGGGGGATGCCAGCAAAGCTGGCACCAGCCAGGAGGACCTGTGTGGCTGCTGGTGGCAGCCTGGGTGGTTGGGACCATCCCTGAGCTCACTGCTGCCAGTGCTGTGTCCTTGAGTGCGTGGGTCTGTGGCCACAGCTCCCATCTCCTCCTCTGCCCCAGAAGTGCCCCTCTTGCAGCTGCTGCTGGGTGCAAGCGGTGCTGTGACCTCCTAAATCCCCTTAAAAATCTCTCCAACCTCCTTTGCCTCCAGATCCAGGGGAGCCAGGCACCCAGATGCACAGAGGTTGGGATCACAGTCAGCCCATGCCACTGAGTCCTGCCAAGCCCCTGCCTCAGCTTTCCCTGCTGCAGGTCCCCAGTGCCACAGCTTTGCTGTGCCTGAAAAATGGAGAGGGAAGAGGTGGTCTGGGCACTGATAACTCTGGGAAAACTGCCCATTTCCCCCCTCTCTTCTGCTGGGATGGCTAAAGAAGGGGTGGTGATGGCCCGGTTCTGGAGGAAGATGTCTTGTTCTTCTATAGGAAAGGAGCTCGTCTGTTTTGCATTCCCTGTGATGAGGACCTTGGGGAAAGCCTGTGTTTTTTGGGCAGGAGCCAGTTTCAAAGGCAAGCAATCCTGACATGAGTGGCAGGTACCCAGTGGCATCTTGGCAGTGAGCTGAAGCTTGGGCTGAGGGTTGCATGATGCCTTGAAGGCTGATGCCATGGGAGCCGATGCTGTCAGAGCAGAGCACAGTGGCCTGGCTGTCTCTGGAGGCCTGTGGTGAACATTGGCTGTCTGGAATTCCCATGTAGCATTCCTTCCTCCCTGTGCTTGCTTCTCCTGTGGCCCTAAAGAAAGGTGAACGGGGACTCCTGAAAGAGCAGGATCTTGAGAGGGTATGTGTGGTTTCCCTAGTGCCAAAGGAGGAGAGCAGTGAGTCCTTCCAGCTGCTTTCAGAGCCCTTACAGCTGCTGTGTGCCAGGTGCTCCTTGTCGCTGACACTGCTGCCCACATCCCCTGTCCCAGTGCTGTGGTCAGTGCCTGTGCTGGGGTGTGCTGGTGTCACCCTTCCTGCCTTGGGCTCGGTGTCAGGGTGATGGGGACACGCAGCTGAAGTTCCCACTGGAGGAAGACTCCAGCACGGTGACTTTCCTTCCTCCTTGGAACCGCGCTTCTCCCGTTGCAGAGCTCAGCTCCTGCACTGGCCGATCAGGAGATGTGGTGCCAATGACTCAGATGAAGATGAGGGCTTAATTAGCACAGGGAGAGGGGGGAAGAGAGAGAAAAGAGAAAGAGTCTTTCATTGCAAGAAGATTGATACCACCTCCCCCAGACAGTCACGTTCTGCCGCATCACCCTCAGCCCGGCGTCATGCGCACCGTGCCTGACACCAGAGGACAAATGGGGCCTGGGAGGGACAGAGGGGCACTGCTTTATTAAAACCTCTGGTGAATTAATGTCTGAAGGTATTGAGCAGGGCTCATCAGGAGCCTTTGCAGCTGTCGGGCTGAGCCCTGCGCTCAGAGCTCCTGTCTGATCTCAGCTCCTTGGCTTTGGCGGACGTACCTGTGGTGGGAGGGTGTCTGCAAGGTGTTAGTGATGATGCCAGCAGCAAAATGCCTGTTTGGAGGTTTCCCACCACGCATGAAGGGACAAACACTGGCTGCCTCTTCTTTAGATGCCACCTTCCCTTAAGGTCTTAAGGCACCCTATAAATCTGCGCTCAGCAGGCCCTGCTGCCGTGGGGCTGCTTTGCCCCATCCTAGTGGATGTGCATGGGAGCCCTGAATCAAACTGCTGGGGAAAACATGCTCAGGGTGAGCCCTCGCCCTCAGCACCCCAGTTTTGGGCTGCAGGATCCTGCCCCTCCAGCTATACCCATCTCTTACAGTCTCTGCAGGGATGGTTGGAGGGGGCGGAGGAGAGCGGTCCTGCCTGATGAGGGCTGGAGACTGGAGAGTATGGCTGGGGTAGGGTGCTGAGAGGTGCCAGGGCTCTTCTGGTGGGGAAGTGTGCCCACCAAGGCTTGGCAGGCATGGCCATGTCACCCTTAGGAGCCTGGTGTGGTCAGTGTGGAGCACTGAAGTTAACACATCCTCCCTCAGCCCTGCCGCTGGTGTTGAAGGTGATGTCACACATGTGGTTTTTTCTTTTCCCTCCAGACCAATGATGCCTTAGGAGCCACCTGGAACTGGCTGTACTTCATCCCCCTCATCATCATTGGATCCTTCTTTGTCCTCAACCTTGTCCTGGGAGTGCTGTCAGGGTAAGCAGAGTGGTCATTCCTTCTGAGCTGTGTCTGTCACACATTTCTGGGACCTAAGGCTGGTCCCTGTATCTCTCCATCCCCTCCATACCTGCCTGCCCCACAGCAAGGGATTGCTCCCTGGCTGTGCTTGGTTCTTTCTCAGCCTGGGGAGCTGGGAAAGGGACAGCCTTGAAGATATTTATTATTACTGTTATTTCACCTTGCTGAAGATCTTGTGCTTTTGGTTCCCTTGCGAGGAACGGTCACTGGGGATCTTCTGGCTGCTTGGGACCTGCAAGAGGGGACAGACATGATGGGGGGCGGTCTATGGAAATGTATTTGAGCCCAGGCACACCCCACCACAAACAGCCTGGGCTGGGATGGGTTTGGAGAGTGATACACAGCACCTCTGTGCTGTGACCAGGAGGATGCGCCCTGCACTGGTGGGGTGCAAACCGGTGAGGATAGGGATGCTTGGGGTGCACATGGATAAGCCCAGAAGATAAGGAAGTAGGGACAAAGCAACTGTCCCTGTCATGCACTTCCCAAGGGAAAGGCAGTTTTAATCCAAGCCATTAAGTTGGGTGTGGAGACAAAAACTCTTCTCATCTCCATGACAATAAACTGTGCTTGCATCAGCACATCCTCAACTGCTGGCAGGGGCTGATGAACAGAGAGAGCATGCCCTCTCCTGCACTCGGGGAAGATGTGGGCTCCTCTGTTCTGACTGAACCAGGTCATTTTTTAGCTAGTTACCTATCATGGCAAAATGCAAAAGTCATCGTAGCACTGGTTTGGCCAGATGGAAAGCCCTTAGATGCAAGGGTCAGGGTGGAGAATGGCCTTGGTCATCTCTGTCCCTTTCCTGAGTGTCCCTGGAAGTGCAAGTGTGATGGTGGTGATTTCAGGAGTTTCTAGAGTGGCAGGTTGGGGTCTGTTATTGGGCTGAATCCAGCCCAATAATTCCCAGCTCTCATTCTGGGGTCTGACTGAGTCCAGGGGCTCTGGGGACAGGCTGCAGGAAGGGCCTCGCTTTGCCTTGCAGAGAGGGAATTCTTGCGGGGGATGAAGATATCCAAGCAGCCTTGGGTGGAATTTGTACTTCTTATGGCACATCCAGCTTGGGCATTTGGGCAAAGTCCAGCTGGGTCTCGGTGTCAAGCAGGAGCTTTCCTACAAAAGCCTGGAGAAGGAAAGTTAGGGAGCTGGGAGAGCCCCTTATTACAACGGTGAATCGTGTCAGTGTAGTGTGTTGTGTGACACCAAGGCTTTTGGTGCTGGGGTGATGCTGAAAGCAGCTTGGTGACACAAGCCAGACACTAGCCAGAGAACCACAGTGGGGCTGGTGGAATGCCTGGCCATGCCCTGGCCCAGCTTGGTGCTTCCCTGCACCAGGGCTGCCCGAGGCAGCTGTTCCCATGCCCGCTGAATTGGATGCACTTGTCTAGGACTCTTCCGAGGCACCGGCTGGCATTTCCACTGTTTGTTTATTGCTAATAGGGTTTGTACTGGGGAAGGATGCAAGTGGGTGGGTGGCCTAATTGGCAACAGAGATGCTCTTGTGGCGTGGCAGATATCCAGGGTAAAGCAGGACTGCTCAGCTCCCCGGAGGGCTGAGCGAGGTGAGCCCAGGTGGCCAGCTGGGCTCTGCCACTCCATGGCAAGGCCACTGTGCGTGTCCCCCTGCCTGGACACGGCCACATCCTCTGTGGCTCAGTGGATGCAGCACCTTGGCTGGGTGAATCATGCAAAGCTGCTGCTGGAACCGTGGAGGAGTAGGACCTAAGGGTGGGAGAAGGTACTTGTGCACACAAATAATGTGTGTCCTCGAGTGCAGCAGGAAGGGCCTCGTTCCTTGCTCTCTTTGCTGAGCTCTTCTTGTTTTTAGCACTGACTGCAATTCTCTGGTGCTGAAGGAGAGTACTTGGGTCTGCTGGGGGATGGAGGTGTGACCTTTCCATTGCCCAGCTCTCAGCTGAACGAACAGGCAGGGCCTGGCCAGATACCCCCGCTTGTCACGTGGCTGTGCTGAACTGAGAAGAGATGGTCACTTTGGGAATGAGCTCCATGGAAACACCTCCACTGAAGGAATTCTTTCCCTGGCAGTTACACCACTGCCAGGCCGTGCTCAGCTGAAATCACGGCCACTGGGAGCCTCCTTGCAGAAACCTGGCCCCATGTAGCTTGCAAACGGCACCATCTGCATCGGTGGGTAACAAGGTCCAGTCGGGATTTTCAGCATTCTCCTCAAGGTTCATGCTCAGGAGCTGCTGCTGAGCTGCCTCTGCCCTCGCCTCTTCTCGGCAGCAGCTCCCTTTGGGGATGAAAATCATCTGGGGAAACAGCCCAACAGCCGGGGTGGGTCCCCAATGCGAAGAGGCTGCAGGAGGACATTTGTGTGTTTCGCTTGCCACCAGCAGCAGTTTGCCGGAGCCCAGATTTAGCAATCTCCTGGTTGCGATGAGCATCTCTCCCAACAGTCAGTTCCCCAACTGTTAAGCTGAGGCATGACCTCTGTGATGTAAACAGCCTGGATCCATCTGCTCCTTAAGCACAAAGTATGTGGGAGAGGAAAAGAAATGATTTTCATCATAGCGAGGCTCCTCAGTTTTTCTCCCTAAATACGAACAGGCACACACACACACACTGTAATTGCATACGACTCTATTAAGAGGAGATGGAGCTCCTCCAGGCAGGGTCTTGGAGAGCCACTTCTGCTGTGGCTTTGGCATTTATTACTGTGTCTATTAACTTCCCCCCTCTATGGGTGCAATTATGGATCAATTAACTCTGACGGAAAGCAGGAAAAGATTAAAAAAAAAAAAATTGACCCCGTTCCTCTTTGGGAGCAGGTACAGAGCCCAGGGAGATGTGACTGCTCAGCTTTTAAAGCTACACGAGCTACTGAGATAATTCTGGCAGAAGGGAGTCAGTGGGAGCAAGTGAGGATGGAGCATCCACTGAAACTCTGTTTCCTACCTGAGGCTGCCTCGTGGCCTGAGGAATTGCGTGTGCTGGAGATTTGCAAAGATCTGCTCTCCCTTTTTTTTGTGAAATTGTTGAGTTTTGGGGTTTTTTTCTTCCTTAGCTGTTTCTCACATATAACAATTTGAATATGTGTGTTTGGGCTCTGTGTCTGGAGCAGCAGAGACCCAGCGAGGGCTGCGCTGCCCTGTCCCTGCTGCTGGTGTCATGTGCCAGTGGCAGGAGTGACCACAGCCTGAGGACTCCAGAGCTTCAGTACCAGACAGGCTGCATTTTGACTCTTTCCCACCCCCCTTCCCACAGCCCCTGCAGAAAAAATTTGGTTTGTAATCACCCTCCTCCATTCACTGCAGCATCATCTTTCTGTTGAGAGCTGGGAGACTCCATCCCCATATCCAGTCTTGTGCATCCAGCCTCTTTCCAGGGTGTCAGAGCTGTTACAGTCACTGGTGTTCCTGGTCTGCAGAAATGGCAGAGTGGGTGCAGAGTGGAAGGAGATGCTGCCTGACCTGGGAAGACTGGGCCCTCAGGCCAGCCAAGGAGAAGACCTCTGGAAGCTAATGGCAGATCAAGAAGTCAAGCACAATGGGAAGAAAAATGAAATCTATCTGCCTTGTACCAAACAAGAGAGTAATTTAAATCCTCCTAATTGCTTCCACTCATCCTGGTGATGTTAAGTCTTTCCTCCCTTTAAGTCTTTTCTGCCCCCCACCCCCAGCTCTTACACTAAGCCTTTGAAAGAAACGACTAATGTTATAATTAAAGGATCAATTTGGCAAGATTTCTTTGTCTTAAGATCTTTCTTTCAGGTTGGGTTAGCACTGCGTTCCCAGTCTCTGGAGAGTTTTCTTCAGCTCCTTCAGGAGCCTTCTGTACCATCTTCTGAAATCTTTTCACTTCAGTTAATTTGAATTTTTTTCCCCATCCAATTTGGATGCATAACAAACGATGAATAAAATTAAGTTTTATAGCAATTAATAATAAGGGTGTTGAGGGAACAAGTGTACATCTTCAATGGAGAGAGGGTTCTTTTTGCCAGCTCCACACAAAAACCTGGGCCCCCACGTGGCTGAGTGGGGTCTGGTGCTTTGAAGCCAAAAACATTGGGAAGAGGATTAATGTCTCAAACATTAATGGAGGGGGAAGTGGGGCACATGCAGGAAATGCAGGAAAGCTTGTGAGGAGACCATAAATTCCCAGCAAGATGTCAACAAGCAAAATTCTTTGCCATAAGAGTGGTCAGGCATTGGACCAGACTTCCCAGTGAAGCAGTGGAATCACCATCCCTGGAAGTATTCTAAAATATGTGGATGTGACATTTAGGGACATTCTCTAGTGGTGAACACGGTGCTGTTGTGTTGATAGTTGGATTTGAGGCTCTTCAGCTTTTCCAAGCTGAATGAGTCTGTGATCCTACGCCCAAGAAATACGGCGTTGGAAGTATGAAAGCTTGGAAGCTCTTTGTCATCGCCCTGGTGTTTGAGCACAGGCCAGGCAAAGGAGGCTTGGGGACCTTCATCTCTACTCAGCAGGCAGGTGGGCATCCATATTCATGCCTCTGTGCCGTGCTCTGCTGGGCCACCTTTCTGCTGAGGGCTCCAAGCCCCGTGCAGAGGAGCTGCCTGACAAGAGGCGTGCGTGGCTGCTGTGCCGGGTCCTCTGCTGTTACAGGGAATAATGACTCCTCTTACAGCCAGCTGGGTGAGAAGGGAAAAAAAAAAAGAAAAAATCCACAACAAAAAGATGACTCGCTGACTTTCCCCTTTGATTTCTCCTGGCAAATTATTTGCCAGCATGTCTCCGCTGCTTCGAAATTGCTCTTATTCCTGCCTCCTCGCAAATCTGCTCCGTGGACTGCCTGTGGTCTGCAGGCTGTGGGTGAAAAGGCTCGTTTTGATCCTCTCAACAAGGCACTCAGCAGATAGTGCTTGCTTACAGATTGCTTTTGGAGCTGTTTGTTCCAGATTATGGTGATTTCTGTCCTCCTGGTTGATGGCAGCAATCGCATGGCTGTGGCTCCAGGGATTTGAGCTGGTGGATGGCTTTGGAGATGTCCAGTTCCTCCAGGAGCAGCTCCATCCTGGCAGGGGGATGCTGGGCACTGCTGTTGGGTGAAGAAGGTGCTGACTGGAGTGCTGGAAGCTCCTGGGAAGTTAATGTGATGAAAGGTTGAAAATTGATGTGGGGTTTTCTTTCCGTACTACATCTCACCTGCAGTACTGACCACACACCTTTCATCTGCAGATTGCTGTCGCATGCAAAAGGAGACTATAAAGATGTTCTCTGCTTACAGAGGGGATAAAAACTGGAGCACAGGAGGGAAAGGGAGGAGTGACATTTTCCCAGCACTGCATGAGCCAGTGGGAGTGATTGTGAACAAAGCCCGGGGCTCTTGAAGCATTGAAGCTGTGCTGCTTATGCCAGCCCTGCCTGATAAGAGTGAAACACAATCTCGAGCTCTCATCTCTGCTCCTTGCTGCTGGGGCTGCCAGACCCTCTGCCACCCTTCTGCAGCTTCTTTGCAGCGTGGGCTGAGCGTGCTATTGCTGCCTTAGGTGCAGCATCACAGAGTTCTCTGGGCAGTGGGACAGCAATGCAAACCTTGGTGGTGTTATCCTTGGAAAAATGATGAAATTGAGAGTCTGCAGCTAGAATGTTTGTGGCTCTCTTCTCTGCCCTGGTTGATGCAGCCCAGAACCCTGCTGGGTTTCCTTGCTGCAGCAGCACACTGCTCACTCATACTGAACTTGTCCCCGGGACCTGCAGGTCCTTTTCCACAGAGCTGCTCCCCAGCTGGGTAGATCCCAGCCTGGGCTGCCCTCTTGGATTTTGTTTTCCCATGTCCAAGACCTTACATTTGAATCAGAGAACGGCCCGAGTTGGAAAGGATCTTGTAAAGATCATCTCATTCCAACCCTCTTGCTGTGGACAGGGACACTTCCCCTAGACCAGGTTGTTCCAAGCCCCGTTCAGCCTTGAACACTTCCAGGAGTGGGGCAGCTTCTTGTGGGGTTTTTTGGTGGTCCCCACATGGCTGGGAACCTGCCACCTGGGCCCTTTGGAGGAGGTTCCCTTGTGAGCTCTTGGCAAAGGGTGAAGAATGAGCAGGACTCTCTCTTTCTTGGTCTTCAGGCTGTTGTTTATTTTTCTCTTATCTTAAGTTCTGTACGCCGTCTGCACACCAGACTTAGCGTACGAAAAAGAAGGCATAAAATGGCCAAAATGGAGCCAAATGGAGGGCAAACACCCAAACGCAAGGACTTTTAAGGCTAATCAGTCCAATTACTTTCTAACATGTATCTTGCTTTTACTTTTCTACCAATAACTTCTACTAATCTCTTCACGTAGCACCTATGCCACTGCTTTCTCTAACCAATAACTTTGTGCCACCAATGCTACAGAAGATGGAGCAGAAGAAGAACAAGAAGGAGATGAGACAACACCCAAAATCCTCCATCTTGTCTCCTATTCACTCTCATATTAAAATCCTAGAACCCTAAGTTTTTCACCTTGTGACAAACTATTACTACTCCTGCTATCTAATTCACACCTGTGTGCTCCAACTCATCCCAGAGCCTTGGCAATTTTTTCCCTGGGACAGAGGTTAAAAGCAGTGTTCTGCTGAGGATCAGGGCTTTCTAAAACAAGCAGAGAAACCTTCTCTGTGCCCTGGATTCCAACAGCTTCTCTTCATAAGGTTCTCGTTAGCCCACTCTTCCAGACTGCCCAGGTCTTCCTGCAGGATTGTTCTCCCTTCTGAAGTCTCCACTTCCCCACTCAGTTTGGTATCAGCACACTTGGCCTTGGAGAAATCCAGGTGCACAACCACAAGTTGTCTGCCGGGTAGAAGGTACCCGTCAGCACCTGCCCCTTCTGAACTGGGACAGTGATGTAATGGGTCATCTCAGGGCTGCTGTCTCCAGCTCCTCCTTCCCGTTTTACCATTCCTTGTCACCAGCAGCTTGTCAGCTTTTCCTTCCGCAGCTCGTGTGACTGCCAGCGCTCTATAAATGCGCTCTCTCTTAGCAGCATCAGCTGTGCGTTCCCACGGCAGGTTTGTCACACCGCGGTGACACAGAGCTCCTGCCCGAGTGGCACACGGCGGTGATCAGAGCTGAGGGACAGGGAGTACAAGAAACAGGCTGTTTCTGCTTGCCTTTCTCTTTGTATCCTTACCCTTCACCGCTTAGCGCTTCAGAGGAGGCTTCATTGAGACAACACAGCTTTGTTGAGGAATCATAGAATGGTTTGGGTTGGAAGGGACCTTTAAAGGTGATCTGGTCTAACCCCCTGCAGTGAGCAGGGACATCTTCAACTAGACCAGGTTGTTCAGAGCTCCATCCAGCCCAGCCTTGAATCTTCTCTGACTCTGGCAGTTCAAGTGAACTTAAATCAAACAATTACCCTCACTGAAAAGCTTGTGGTCTCCTTCAAAGCAGGCCTATAAAGGACACCTAACCCCTGCAGAGGTTTCTGTACCTTTTGGACACCCTGCTGCTGCCTCTGCCATGGGTTCAGTGCAATAATCCCAGACTGCAGTGCCAGTTCTGCCTGTCACCGTCTGTTTAAGTTGAGGCTCCAGGTTACAGACTGCACAGTCAGTTCAACACTCTCACTTCAGTTCCTGTACACCTCTTGGGTAAATACCATCTGATCCCCCCGTTTGCAACTGTCTCAGCTGTGTTTGCCACACCGTCTGTTGTCAGTTCTGTCCCATAACCTTCTCTGACACCCTCCTGGAGTCTCAGGCAGTTTTTCCTCAGATTGTGGTGCTCAAACCTGAAGTGGAGCCATGAGCCGAGACCTGAGGAGAGCAGTAGTGTTACCTGATGTCTTACAGATGGTCTCTCTTGTTATGCATCCCATTATATTTGGGTTTTTTCATAGCAGAGTGGTGCTGCTGCCTCATCCTCAGTGTGTAATTCAGTATTTCGCTGATTTCCATCGTACCCTTTCTGCTGCCTCAAGTTGTTTTAAGGCTGATTTGAAACTGGTTTGCTGGAAGCATCTTTAATAGAGGCAAGAGGTGATGAATTGATGGGTTTGAAGATAGATGGTTGGTTGTTTCAAAGAATGGAGGCCACAACATTGATGTGACCAGGACTATTTACCTGCTTTGAACTCAAAGATGGTCTAAAAAGTAGAAAAAAAAAAGGATTGCAGTGGCTGTGATACTCTTTTCTCTTAACTTGTTTTTTGTTCTTGGTTTTCTTGTAATTGGTTGTTTGGGGTTTTTCCTGTTTTCTTGTGTTTTGTTGGGTTTTTTTTTTGGTTGGTTGGTTGTTTTTTTTTAAGAGGGGACCCATTTTCAAGCTGGATGCTTCCATGAGTGGTTCTCCCATTGAAACCAGACCTGGGCTTTCCGGTCCTTAGAGCAGATAATGTTGGACTAAAACCATCTCTCTCCTGGTGTGAGGGTGGCTGTGGCGGCCTGGAGACGAGCCATGGTGATGTCCCCAAGGGTCTCCTGTCAGGAGCAGAGATGCTCTCAGGCCACACGAGAGAAATGCCAAGGCTTTGGAGGAGAATTTGCAGGCAGAGGAGGAGTGAAGCATCTGTGCTCCCATTGCCCCAGCAGGCTGGGCATGGGGTGTGGGGGAATGGTGGCCTTGGGAGCAGCAGGACAGATGGCACGTTGATCCCCAAACCCCACCACAGCCTTCAGCAATTGGCTCTAGAGCTCTCTGAGTGTCTTTGGCTTCATGAGGCTGGGCAGAGAGGGGCTGCAGTGACACAGGGTTCGCATCACGGATCTTGGCTGTCAGGGGTGGATGTTTTCGAGCTGGAACCATTGGGATTTGGGGCCAGAAGACCCGGGTGGACAAGCAGAGGTGTTGCTGGTGGAGACTGTGCAATCTGCTGTGGTGCTCTGAGCCCCCTTGCAGGGACCCCATGGGGCAGCACCGCCCTGGGCTCTTTGCAGGGCAGAATTTGGCCATCCCTGGTGATGTAACCCCAGCAGAGCAGGAGCAGAGCCCTTCCATGGGAGACAGGCACCCCCTCTCAGGGCGATGCCAGGCTGCCCTTCCTGTGACTTGGAGCCGTCCCAAGTGGTTGTCAGTCACCATGGCTGGCCCTGTTCTCACTCACACACAGCATTATCTCTCCCTGCTGCTGCAAATTGGCTCTGAGCAATCCTTGATCTGTCAGCATCGCCTACCCACTCTCAGATGTCACCAGCCCCCGCTGCTGCCCTGCTCGGGAACGTGTCTCTCTGAAATGTAATAATTCATTAAGTTGAGATTAACTTCTGTTCCCTCCCCTCCCCTTTCTGCCACCCCTTCCTCCTTCTAATGGACAAAAGCAATTAAGCTCCATTAGGGATCAAGTGATTGGGAAGTGACGCCCTGGGAGACGCTGCTGCAGCTGTATGGACCTTGTCCCTGAGTGTGTGTGGCACCAGCCTCCTGTAAAGTAGTGCTCCATGTAAAAGGGCTGGCTAGGGGGAAAGTGTTGCTTGATGAGCACCTTTTCCAATGCCCCCGTTCCCTTCTGCAGGAAAAGGTGGCTTAAGGCTCAGCTGGTCCTTCTGGGTGGCTTCCACGGTAGGCACATGATGGTGGTTCCTCTTGCCATGCAGCAAAAAGAGCTGGAGGACAGAGGGATGGGCAAGCAGGAAGCAGCAGAGAGTGGCCAGGTTCCTAGCTGATCAGGAGGAGCTTCCCAAGTTCTCCCTGTTGCCCATGGGCTGAGAGAGCTGGGGTTGTTCAGCCTGGCGTGGAGAAGACTCTGGGGAGACCTTAGAGCCCCTTCCAGTGCCTAAAGAGGCTTCAAGACAGCTGGAGAGGGACTTTGGACAAGGCCATGTCATTATAAGACAAGGGGGAATGGCTACCCACTGTCAGAGAGCAGGGTTGGATTAGATATTAGGGACAAATTCTTCCCTGTGAGGGTGGGGAGACTCTGGCACAGGTTGTCCAGAGCAGCTGTGGCTGCCCCATCCCTGGAAGTGTTCAAGGCCAGGCTGGATGGGGCTTGGAGCAATCTGGTCTAGTGGAAGCTGTCCCTGTCCATGGCAAGGAATGAGATGGTCTTTAAGGTCCCTTCCGACCCCAGTCATTCTAGGATTTGGTATCTATGGGGTCTGGGAAAAGTGCTGCCAAGGCTGCCATGGAATTATGGCCTGTGGGGCAGAGCTGAGAGGACCAGAGGACCTAACCACAGGACAGGCAACCTCCCCTCCAACTCTGAGTCCAAACAGCATTTTCTCATTCCTTGACATCCCACATTTGCAAACAAAGGGTGGTGAGGGGTGATTACACAGCCAAAATGCTCCTGCCTTTCCTCCAGCTAGAGCAAGGAGGTGTTTTGGCATGGCAAGCCCAAAACTGAGAGTGCGTTTCACTGTTGGCTGGGGAGGTCCTTCCTTCTCCCCCATCTCCTCCCACCCTTCTTCCCTTCACTTAGGCTGCTTTTCTCTTCCTTGCCTTTTGTTTCCTCCTCCCTCTGCTTCCCTGCCCCAGGAAGAAAATCTCATTTCAGTCTGAAAGCCAGTGCTGGAGGGGGAGTCATTTGACACTTAATGCCAGAGCGGCAGGAAACTTCACCTTCCTGGGGTGGAATTAAAAGCGCTTGAATTGTCTGGGGATCTTAAACAAGAGATGCTGGGAACATTCCGGGCTTTCCACACAAACACATGCACGCACACACACACACACACATGCAAAAGCCCACACAGCATCAGGGTGTAATAGCTCAGCTGGGGTAATGCACTTGAACACTCTCTGCAGCAGACAGACCAGCTCTTTCCGTTCTTTGGAACAGTTTTTATTTTTTGAGGCCTGAGATTGCTGCTGGTCTCTGGGGAGAGAGATGTTCCTCTCGCAGGGAGAACAGTGCCATTTGCTCTTTGTGATCACGCTTCCCTCAGAGCAGAGGGAAGGGGCTGAGGCCATAGGCTGGAGATCTGCAGATGCTGGAACTTGGAGATGGGGCAGGGAGTCTCTGTGCTGGTCATCACACCTGGACAGCTCTTGTGAGACCCTGAGATCCAAAGGAGGACAAGCGTGTCTGAAGTTCTGGGAAAACACTCCAAGGAGAGGCTAGAAAGGAAAAGGATTCAGAAGAGGAGGTGTAGGCAAGGAACAGGACCTTCCCTCCTCCATCCCATCACTCCTCCTCACAGTGCCCAGTTTTTATTCTCTGAAGGGACACACAGAAACTGAGCTGGCCCTGGAGTTGGGTGGCACTGGGAGCATCCTCCCTGAGTGGCAGCAGCTCCCAGCTGGAGCATGCGGGACTGAGCAATCAAGCAGGATGTTTGCTCCCCTCCATCCACTCCTGCTTTTCTCCTCCCTGATCGTTCACCCATCCTCTGGCCACACTTTGGCTGGGGATTGTCCCCAGCAATCACCTCAGTCCCTGCTTTCTGTGCCGTGGTTCCCCAGCCCCCTGGGCATCCTGCTGCCCCTTGGCCCTGCTCTCACCCCTCCCTTCTGCCCTTGCCCAGGGAGTTTGCCAAAGAGCGAGAGCGCGTGGAGAACCGCCGAGCCTTCATGAAGCTGCGGCGCCAGCAGCAGATCGAGCGGGAGCTCAACGGCTACCGGGCGTGGATAGACAAAGCGGGTAAAGGATGGACAGGGGGACATCTGGGGGGACAGCGGGCACCACAGACTGCTGCTCGTGTGGGGTGGTGGGGATAGAAAGGAATCCCTGAGCCCCCAAGTGCTCGCATGGTGATGTTGAGTTCATAGGTGAGCTTGGTGTGATGGTCCCACCAGGCTGCAGGCAAGGACAGCACCAACCTCTGGTGACTCCTCATGTTCTGTGGCATGAAATGGTCACATTCTGTGCACCAAGCACGTGACATCTCCTGGGGGGCTGTGAGCAACACGGCTGTCAGCTGTGCTCTGCCGTGGTTTCCTCTCTCCTGGCGTTTGCTGGAGTCCCCTGCAGTGCTGGGCAGTGGGAAAGAAGAGCAGTCAACAGGGAGAGGTGTTTTCCACTTAAATCTCCTCCTGGAGCCATCTGGAGGGGATGAACTTACTGGTTCCTACCTCGGGACTCCTGGACCTGGGCTGGGGGTGGTGGAGGTTCCAGGCTTCCTCCTGACACCAGGCATGACCGCCCGTGGGTGTTGGTTCCCAAACTGCCACAGCCCATGTCCTTGCTTGCTCCTCCTGACCTGTAGGAATCAGGTCAGTGCATTCAGCTCTGGGAAGGGAAGATTTACACTTTGATCCAGCATTCAGACTTGTAAAAGATGGGTGGCTTCAAATGAGTCCTGAGCACCAAACCTCAGTTTTAGCCCTGGGCTGGGTTGCTTGAGCCCCAGACCTGCCTACAATTTTCAAATCCTTTCATGAGCTTAATGACAGTGGAGGGAGAAGGGCTGACCACAAGTAATTCTTCCTTCTGATGCAATATTTGGTAGCTGCCACTTGTCACCCTCCAGAATTTGCTTTTGGGCCCTTAACCAATACTTGGTAAGAGTTTGCAATTTAGAGCCAGCCTCTGGGCTGGGGGAAGTTCTGAAGTACGAGGCAGTGACATGTGCCAGTGCCTTGTCTCCTGATGCTGAACTGTGTGTTTTGCGTAGAGGAAGTCATGCTGGCTGAAGAGAACAAGAATTCGGGGACCTCAGCCTTAGAAGGTAAGACCAGCAATGCCCTTAAAATCTGCCTGCTCTTCCTTCTGCATGCCTAGAGCTGGAGGCTCAGAGCCTCCAGCTGTGGTGGGAGGTCTGGAGAGGCCCCAGTGGGGTCTGCAGCCCAAGAGAGGGGTGAGGGGAGGTGGATTGGCACCATAACTCCTGAGAGAGCGTGGAGGCTGGGAGGTGTCTGATCCCACACAAGGGATAGCTCTGGACTAGGATCACCTGGGTCTCTTCATCCTGTTACCAGACCTGAGTACTGATCACCAGCTCCTGAGCTGGCTACTGGCAGAGTTGGGCCACTGAGACTCCAACACCTGTTCCTCTTGCCTTCCCAGTGCTCAGGCGAGCCACCATCAAGCGGAACCGGACGGATGCCATGTCGGGTGACGAGCACTGTGTCGACATCTCCTCCGTGGGCGAGCGGAGGCTGGCGCAGAGAAGACCTCTTCATCCCACCTTGGGTCAGTGCAGTCTGCAGCTTGCTTCCCCCAAACCTCTGTCAGCTGACTGGGTTCCCAGAGTCACACCCATCACGCGGAGAGTGTCAGAAACCAGACATCTCTGCTGGTTCAGCAGCAAACCTCCTGCTGCCCCCTGTGCCACATAAAAATTCTCTGGATGAATTGTGCCCCATAAAAGCAATGTCCATGAGCCAGCTGTCCTGTCTCATATTGCAGGAGAGGCTGGAGCATCCAACTCCTTGTTTCCCTTCTTTTTCCTTTAGGTAACCCCTCGAGTCACTCTGGCCTCAAGGGCGCCAGGGTGGACGGTGCCTCCTACTTGCGGCACAAGGAGCGGCTCCTGCGCATCTCCGTTCGCCACATGGTGAAATCCCAGGTCTTCTACTGGATCGTCCTGAGCCTGGTGGCTCTCAACACTGCCTGCGTGGCCATCGTCCATCACAACCAGCCAGCCTGGCTCACCCACTTCCTCTGTGAGTCCCTGGCCTTGGTGTAGGTGGGAGAGCTTTGCAGCACACCCTCGCTGCTTGCCTCGTAGGGACACAGGATGAGTCCCGCCACAGTCGCGCTGGTGTGCAGCTGGGTGGGGAATGACCTCAGCTCCATTCACTGTTGACAACAAATTTAATTCAGCTTGGTCCTTGGCCCCATGGCCAGTGGGGGCTGTCTCAGCCTTGTGAGCAAACATGGAGGAGCTGTGCTGGCTCCGTGTCCTTCACGTCGGATGTGTTTGTCACGAGAGAGAAACACTGCCAGTCTTGGTGGAGTTTATCCCAAAATTGTGAACAGTGGTGATGGAAAGCTTGCTGGAGAACCACCTTTGAATGGTGCACAAGCCATTGACGGAAAGGTGTAAATTTGCAGGGAGGGGACTGGTCATGGCAGAACACCCTGGTTAAAATCTTTGTGCAGAGCATGGTGAGGGAATCCCAGGCTTGGAGGTTTCCAGTTATGGAGCCTCCCTGAGCCCAGCATGGGCCAGGGCACAAGGTCTCAGAAGCACTGCAGCCATTTCTTCTGCAGCATGGGCTACTGCAGAGCAGCGCGCTCAGCCTGAGTGTTACTCCTGAGCTGCTGCAGTGGGGACAGTGCTGCTTTCTCAGATGTGTTAGTATTCCTCACCTTGAAAATGTCCCTGTCAAGCCCCAGCTCTGCCCAAATCTGCAGTAGTAGGCTCAGGCCTGCTGGGCTCTCAGCACGCTGCAGTGTGGTATGGCAGCTGCTCGTGGTGAGAAGCATCTTCTGGGAAAGGTGAAGAGCCAGGATCTTGCCTGCTAAATGTTCATGAAATAGCTAGAAAGGCTTTCCACTGGCTCTTGGCTGTTCAGCTCTGTTTCCCTGGCCAAATTCCAGCCATGAAATTATTTTAATCCAGGTTGATAATATTCCCCTAAAGTGTCATGTGATCAATGCCTTTGTAGGCTCCTCAGCTGCTGTGGTTTAATGCCAAAGAGCTGCTCTGCTCCATGCTGGCTGTGTCTGGTCCTCTCCATCCCCTGGGAAACTGGTGCATCTTCCCTGAATGATTAACTCACAGGCTTGATGCTCTGTTACATATGGTTTAGCTCCTCGCAGATAAAGTTCCCTCATCCCAAACCTTGAGAGTTTGGGGATGCAGCATGGTCCTTGACTTGTCCCATCTCTGTGGTGTGCTGGATGCTCGGCTGGTGGGTGCATGCAGCGTGCTCCACACAGCTCGGTGCCTCAAGCACGCTTGGGTTTTGTCTTCCAGACTATGCAGAGTTCCTGTTTCTTGGGCTCTTCCTTCTGGAGATGTCCTTAAAGATGTACGGGATGGGGCCACGCCTTTACTTCCATTCTTCCTTCAACTGCTTCGACTGTGGGGTGAGCAGCCCCAGGGATGCTGTGGGTGTGGGGGGAAATGCTTGGCAGGGGTCTGCAATGTAAGGCAGCAAGGGGGAGGTCAGGATGGCCCTCACAGTGGGCAGGGAGCACTTTCTGCCAGGACAGCCTGAGACACCAGGTCCTGGTGGGTGCCTCGTCTTTTGGGGATGTTAAGATTCTCTGCAGCAGCTCATCCTGAGCTTGTCTTTGACTTGTGGCTGTGTCTGCTTCTCAGGTCACAGTGGGAAGCATCTTCGAAGTGGTTTGGGCTATATTCAGACCAGGAACCTCTTTTGGGATCAGTGTCCTACGAGCTCTTCGTCTCCTGCGGATATTTAAAATAACCAAGTGCGTACCCACCATCAGTGCCTGTTGCCCTCTGTCCCAGACTGTGACTGCAGCCCAGATCCAGTCACTCCTGCTCTCCTGCTGATGGTGTCAGCATCACTGCCAGTGCTCCAGCAATATCTCTGTTTTCTAGGTACTGGGCATCCCTGAGGAATTTGGTGGTCTCGCTGATGAGCTCCATGAAATCTATTATCAGTCTGCTCTTCCTCCTCTTCCTCTTCATTGTAGTCTTTGCCCTCCTGGGAATGCAGCTGTTTGGAGGCAGGTATGTCATTTCAAGACTGAGGAACAGGAGTTTCTTGGTGTTAAAGCCAAGTGATGACACCCTCTTTAGGGGCCCAGCAAGATTGTACCTTCCCCCTCAGTCTCCTCCCACACGAAAATCCCTGCTCGAGGACTGCCTTTGGGCTGTATGGGTTCTTCTAGCCAGGAGACCTTCTGGTTTCTGGCACCTAATGCTCAGGAGACCTTTCCTAAAGTGGGGAAAGGTCCTCCTAAACACAAGGGAACTGATAGCACAGCACTCAGGGGTTTGGTGACCTTGGTATTTCATCCTGCTTATGTTCACCTGGTTCCCTTTCCAGGTTTAACTTCATGGATGGGACTCCATCAGCCAACTTTGACACCTTCCCTGCAGCCATCATGACAGTGTTTCAGGTAGGAGCTGGGCTGCCAGGAGACTCAAGCAAAGGGACTTGGGGCCACCTGCTTACTGCCCCGTGGCTGGGAGGGGCTCTTCACCCCAAACAAGTTCCCCTCTATCAGCTGTTGCTTCCTCCCTCTGGGAAGGGGTGGAAACTCTTCCACCTCTCTTACAGAAGATGAAGAGTTTCAAAACTCTTCTGAGGAGGCTTTAAATCCTCATCAGTGTCCAAGGGGATCTCTATCAGGTGCTGCAGCTGCAGGGCTGGGTTTTCCACGGCACAGGGTCTCCATACATGGCACCTGCATGTTGGTGGCATCGACGTCCAGGGGATGGGCAGGTGCAGGTGACACAGCTGCTGCCTTGTGTCCCCACAGATCCTGACAGGCGAGGACTGGAACGAGGTGATGTACAATGGCATCCGCTCCCAGGGAGGCGTGCGCTCGGGGATGTGGTCCTCCATCTACTTCATCGTCCTCACCTTGTTTGGAAACTGTATCCACTGGGCTGCTGTGCTTTTAGTGCTGACAACCCCATCTCCCCACCCTCTCTGGGGGCATCCCCCTCCCTGCTTGCTGCTCCTTCCTCCCCTCCCAGCTGAGGGACACCCACCACACAGGTGTGGCAGCGCTGGGTGTCCCCAAGGCAGAGAAGGAGCTGTGGGGAGGTGTGCTGAGGGCTGTTTCTGTGGGATGGGTGAGGAGCTTGTGCCTTTGGAGGAGCCATCCAGGCCACCCTCCCTTGGGAGCTGCAGATACACATGTCCTTAACACACGGCTTGTGCATCCTTAGCTGCTCTCAGATACTCTGCTGAACGTCTTCTTGGCCATTGCCGTGGACAACCTGGCCAACGCTCAGGAGCTCACCAAGGTACGTTCCTGTTGCTCCTTTTCCTTCTCCCGTGGAGAGAGTGGGGGCAAAGCTATTTAGGCTTTGATTTAAGAAAATGCTTAAACCTGCTGGTCTTTCCAGGAACACCCACACTTCGAGTACGGCTTTAACTATTTCTCCATTTAAACTCCCCAGTTCCGTTTGCCAGCAGTCAGATGGAGATAACCCTCATCTGTTGGATGTGGGGACTGTTATCTGCCCGAGCACTCTGGAGAGGGAGGCATTTTCCAGTGGTGTCAATATTTATTCCCCATCTGCCTACAGGGCAGCAGATGTGATTTAGGATGCAATTTAGGCTGGTGCTTAGCTGCTTTTAAGACCGTGCTGGGGAATATTTGGGGAATGCTGAATTGTTGGGGCACCATCTGGATAACGGTGAGTAGGAGAGAGCTGCAAGGGTCGTTGCCACTCTTTGGGGCAGCCCAGTGATCCTGTGGTGCCCAGATTTTTGTGGATCCCGTGCTATTACTCACATCCCTGGGGGTCATTGGGAGGCTTCCACGCTGGTGTAAATCTGACCCGAAAACTGAGGGGTGTGTGCAGGGGTCCTCCCACGGTGGGAGGGTGCAGATGGCACTTCCAGGGGCTGCCGGCTGCTGCTGGGGTGCGAGGGATGGGAGAGCCCCACGGGTATCAGCAGCATCAATTAAGAGAGCGCTGAGTTTTTGAAAAGGCTGAATGCTCGCTAATGACTCCTAATGATATTCTTTGCTCCGGAGACACAACCATACTCATTAAAGCAATCCGGTCTCCGCCGGGGTCATTCATGGATGCCTTACCTCCCACTCCGTTTGGGGGAATGCCTGTCTGGCCCCTGTGGCTGTGAAGAAGGGAGGGCTGAGCTGTGCTGTCTGGGGCTGTCCCACCATGCTCAGCCCAGCTCTTGCCTAGAGTGGGCTGGGTTCACTTATTTGAGCAGCACTGATGCCTTGGGGAAGATCTGGTGTAGTGGGGAACCTGCATCCCCACAGCACAAGGGAAATAAAGTGTCTGTGGAAGTGATGCCGTAAAATTTTAGCCTTTGTATTTTTCAAATCCTGTTCTGCATTACTGCATAACTCTAAACTCCATACAGAGTGTTAGCTACTCTCTTCACATTTTGGTCAGACAAAACAATTCCTCTAGGCCTGAAACTCAAGGACACCCTACTGCCTCAGGCCCTGAATAGTATAAACAAAAAGTGAGTTGGGGAGGAGCAAACTGGGGGGGAATACGTCTTCATTACCTGAAGCTGTAATTGGAGGATTAACCACTGATATGTAAATGGATCAAACTTACAACTGTCTGAAAAACTTGTGACCATTGCCTGTCTTGGGTGTAGCCCCTTGGAGGCTTTTGACTGCCCAAGGGGTATCTGTTGAAGGCCTTCAATAAATACCCATGTTATTCTCTTAACCTTGTCTAACCTGTGTCCTAGGTAGCCACCCCAAGGCGTCAGGAGTACAGGTCCCCCTCAATCCCTCAAGCCTTGGCACCAAGGGTTGCCCTGCACATCCCTCAGTGCTCCCGATGGCTGAGCTTTCCCTCGGAACCCCGACACCCCACTGAGCAGTGCCCCTCTTTTCTTTGCAGGACGAGCAGGAGGAAGAGGAGGCCTTTAACCAGAAGCATGCCCTTCAGAAAGCCAAAGAAGTCAGCCCCATGTCTGCCCCAAACATGCCTGCTATCGAGTGAGTGACTCCCCAGCACTACCCTGGTGACCCCCGGAGCCCAGCCAGGCTCAGAAGGGCACAGAGCTGCAGCAGAGCCTGGCATGGCTGGCTGGGGGGGCTGCCAACAGGAAAAAGGGGTCCCCACATGGGGACATCTCTGGGCATCTTCCTGAGGATGGATGGAGGTCTAGGAGTGTGCTCCCCACAAGCAGCAGTGCTTTTAGAGAGGTGACAGCGTGGGGGACAGCTCTCCAGGGAGGTCCTGAAATTGCCAACCTCTACACCAAGCTGCAGCCCCAGTGCTTGGGCATGGCAAAAATATGCTAAAAGAGGCTTTCTGCCCCAAATATAGAGCTCAAGCAGTCAGGGCTGATGGTAGGAGGCTGGGGAGGAGGAAGGTATCTCAAGTTATTCTTGAGGAGGGGTGATATTTGTTCCTGGGGAGTGTTTCTTCATGGCAGAGCTGCAGGAGAGCAGCCAGGGCTGGGGGAGAAGGGAGCAGTGGTGTCACAAATCTCCCTCAGGCTCCTTCCTTGGGAGCCAATGCAGTTAGGAAAGATGGAGCAGGTTTGTGAAACCATGTTTGATTGTTCAAAAATTTGATTTGGGTGAGAAAAAAAAAACCCCAAACCACATAAACCTCCAGCATGGTGTTAAGAAGCCTTGTCTCCGCATTTCAGCAGGAGAAAATTCTGTTTTTTCCTTCCTAGCTGCCTTTTTTCTCTTTATTTTGCGGTGTCATATGGTCTAAATCACATAAAACTTTCAAAGTCAACATTGGAACGAGGCGTTTTGATTTGTTTCCCAAAACAGTACATTTCAGTACAGCTGAAGGGATTATTATTTTTTTTCCTCTTCTTTTTTTTTTTCCTTTTTTTTTTTTTTAATAGAATCCCTTCCCAGGGAATTTTAGGTTTCGTTATGCTTTGAAACCCAGCCAAGCTTGTACGTGGCAGAATCTCTTGCAGATTTGCTGAGAGAAATTGCTGTCTTCAGGCGAGTGCTGATCTGGGGGGGGTCAGAGGCAGCCTTGGGAATGGCCCCCTCCCTGGTTTGGCAGGGGTGGGATGCTGCAGTCCCACATCCTGCGTGGTTTTAAGGGCAGCAGGAACGGGGCGTGCTTGTAAGGCCTGCCTGATCCCCCAGCAGCCACAGATTTTACCCTGGCTTGGGGCTGATGGGATGTTCATAATAAATCTGTCTGCCCAAGTGCTAAGGGGGTTTAGGGGAGAGGTGGTGGAGTCTGTATGTTGGCTGTTTCTGGATACCAGTGGGAATGTGTTGGATAAAGTGAGGGAATAGAGAGCTTTAGGCTGCAGAAGAGGCTGGGGAATGGAAAGATAGGAGAGAGGAAGAGGGGGAGATGGAATATATTAGGGCAGTAAAGGATTTGCCCACATTGCACATCCCTGATAGAGCTCTCTAGTCATTTTCAGATTGAGCTGGTTGGGAAAACAGACCTTTTCAACCTTTCCTTGTTGTTCTGATGGCATTGAAGGGGGAGGTATTGATATTCCTTGGGCTTTTTTCCAGCTTCTCCCATGCACCAGGATGGATTGGGGTCAGGGCCAGGCAGTAGATGCCACGGGTTAGGCTTGACAATATAATCAGTCTCAGGTTTGGTGTGCTTTTGGTGGTGCTGAGCTTGTGGAGGGACGGTGGGGACAGCACAGTGGTGGCCAAGGCAGAGCAGAGCTGGCACAGGAGGGACACTGGGAGCTCAGAGCCGGGCTCTGCCCTTGGGTGTGCGCGGACACGGGCGGCTCCATTTCCACACGGGTCCCTGGTATGTGCAGGTTGGCGTGGGCATTCCTGCTGGCAGCGTGGGGATGGACAGGTGGCCAGGGATGGCACGGGTGGCCGTGGTGGCCGTCGGAGCACTCACAGTGTTTGTAGCCGGGTGCAGGTGGCTCGGGGCTACTGGTGCCAGACGCGCCACGTGGATGCGTCCGGAGGCTCGGCAGCTTGCTGTGGGAATGCTGTGGGTGCTGGCAGCTCCAGCCCTGCCTCGAGCGTGGCAGTGGGCCCTTCCCATGCACGGGGATCCATGGAGAACACAATCACCGGCATGACTGGAGCACCTCTCCCATGAGCTCGGGCTGGGAGGATTGAGGTTGTTAAGCCTGGAGACCCAAAAGTGCATTGGGAGAGCTGAAGAGGGACTTTTGACAAGGTGTTGTTTTGACAAGCGACAGGACAAGGGGGAATGTCTTGAAACTGTTGGGAAGTGGTCACAATAGCGAGCCTGCCAGAGCTCAAGAAGCATTTGGACAGTGCTCTCAGGCACATGGTGGGATTCTTGGGGTTGTCCTGTTGCAGGGCCGGGAGCTGGATTCAATGATCCTTGTGGGTCCCTTCAAACCCAGGACGTTCTGTGTTTCTATGATTGCTTATTCTCAGGGCAGTGTTCTTGGAGCTGTGCGTGTCTGAATCTTTCCTATGCTGACGCAAAGGTTAAAGCCTGGAATCTCCCCAGCTGCTAACGCGTGTGAAGGACCCTGGGGGCTGCTCAGGTGACAGGAGCTCTGTGGCATCTCAACCTCGCCTTGTGCCTTGCGTTTGCTGGGGAAGTTCACGTTCCCCTCTGTGCTCCCAGGGCAGCATCAACTCAGGGTGATGGCTCTGAGCAGCTCAGGGCTGGCCTGATGCATTGCTTCCTCTTTCCAATTGCCGTGTGCTTCTTGGGAGAAGTGAATTTGGAGCAGTTTGAGACAGCGGTTAAATATCCACGGATGTCTCGGAGGTTCTGAAGGCCACTGCTCTCCCGGTGCACGGTGTGGGGAAGGCTCCCAGGGAACAGAGTGGCAGCGTGAGCGTGGGCACCCTGTGGCCAGCGTGCCCGTGGGGGCTCGCTGTGAACACGCAGGGCCAGGATGAGGCCCCTGTGCTGACCGGCTGCCCAGGGAGGGGGGACAGCTCTCTGCGCTGCCCACACGAGTGGAAGGAGGGGATTGAACCCGTTTGTTTTTCCTCCGCAGAAGAGACAGGCGGAGGAGACACCACATGTCGATGTGGGAGCCACGCAGCAGCCACCTGTATGTGGGCGGCGGGGGCGCGTGTCCGTCTGTGCCTCCTGTGCTGTCTGTGCGTCCGCGGGGCCGGGGCACACCCCGCTCCCCTCCGGCCTGGCCGGCAGGGATGGGAGTGGGAATTCACTGTGTGTGTGTGTGTGTGTATCCGTGTGCCCCCTGCTCCCCTCGGGTGTGTGCGGATCCCCCGTGCGGTGCCGCGGTGCCGGCGCCTGTCGCTCGCTGCCCGTGGGTGTGCGCTGGGGTGTGAGCAGTGCCCGTGCCCGTGTGTGCTCCTGGGTGTTTCTCTGTGCCGCGGGGGTGTCGGGAAGGGCACGTCTGTCTTCTCCAGAGTGTTGTTTTACGACGCTGCAAAGGTTTCGTGGCATAGCCCAAGTGCAGCTCCTTCCCCTCAGACAGTCAAAACCGCTGCTCCTCAAGCCTCAGGGGCAGGCTTTCTACCCGGGATGTGCTGGGAGAGAGGCGAGGAGAGGTCCCTGGATGCAGCAAGAGGGTTTGGCCCATATATAAGGTGTCCCCAGGCAGTCACACAAGAGGACAGTGGTCTCTGCCTGTCTGGGATAGGGCAAGCCAGGATGCTGGCTGCTCCCAGAAGCTGGATGTGCTGCCTGAAAGCTTCAGGGCAGCAGTGAGGCTGCTGGGGCTGGTCATCCATCAGCGTGATGCTTTCTGAAGGGGCACAAGCACACTCTCAGCCCCATTTCCAGCCCCCGCCAGCACCAGGGGGACACTGACAAAGCCTTAGCACAGCCTGTAACCCTGGCGGTGGCACCTCCTTCTCCCTGGGATTCCCAGATTAAATCCAGGGTGGGTGCTTCACCGGGGGGTGGTGTGGGCAGCCGGGATGGTGACCCATCGCTGTCCCCCGTTGCAGGCGGGAGCGTCGCCGGCGGCACCACATGTCGGTGTGGGAGCAGCGCACCAGCCAGCTGCGCCGGCACATGCAGATGTCCAGCCAGGAGGGCATCAACAAGGATGAGCCGCCCCTCATCAATCCCCACGCCAGCATCTTCCGCAGGAAGAGACCCGGGGACGGTGTCACCCTGGAGAAATGCGCGGAGGAGCAGGGCAAGGGCGAGCGGCCGCTGGCCGAGGGACCCGAGCAGCCGGTCCCAGGGGCCAACCCCGGCGGTGGTGAGGACAGGACATCGCCCCGGGCCAAGCGGGACAAGGACACGTGGCAGCAGAAATCATGCCATGGGAACTGTGAGCCAGGAGAACAGGACGGGGCAGGAGGCAGCATCGAGGATAGGGCGAGGATGAGGCAGAGCCAGCGGCGCAGCCGGCACCGCAGAGCCCGCATGGAGGGGAAGGACACGGCTGGCACCCTGGGGAGCCGCTCGGCCAGCCAGGAGATGGGGCTGGAGGAGGCCAGCACCACCGAGGGGGCACAGGATGGGGACCGGCGTGGGGACGCAGCTGCAGCAGAGGCGCTGATTCCGGGGGAGCCAGAGGCGAGCGGGGAGTCCATCAGGTTGGTACCCACAAAGGGCATCTTGGATCCCCACAGCTCTTTGTATTCTCTTCTTCTCCTATCCCCTTATCTTCTCACACCTCTTTTTCTCCCCTGTCCCTACTGCAGGACAAACGGGGTCCCTGCTGGCGATGCCGATCTGATTGGGACCACCAGGAAGGGGAGCCCGCCACACACCGCACCCGAGCTGTCCCAGGGGAAGACGGGCAACCTGACGGAGCAGGACTGCAGCAGCCCGGACACGAGCGAGCAGGCGCTGCTGGAGCCCAGCCGCACCGTGAGCCACAGCGAGCCCGACCTCTCCTCCATCACCCCCAACACCGAGAAGGCCACCGAGAGCACGGCCATCATGATCGATGTCCACGACTCTGCTGTGGTACAGAGTGAGGACCTGTCTCTCTTTCCTGAGCCCCTCTCCCAGCCCCTGGGGACCCTGCGGGGATGGAAAGCTGCTTGTGTGCCTTTTCTTATCCACGTCCATCAGCTGGGGGGATCTCCTTGCTGCTCCTTGCAGTACCTCACCCCAGTTTGGCAGGGGAGCCCAAATGCTGATGTGCCAGCATACCCTGGGGCCCATGTCCCTTTCTCACCTCTTCCCATCCACCCCTTCATCTGATCCATCGTTTCCCCTTCCTTTCTGCCTGGGCAAAACTCTCACATTCCCCGTTTTTCCTGGAACATCTGTAGCCTGCGGCAGCTCACTGTCACTCAAACCCCTTAGCGGCATCCTCGCTGTCAAGGTGAGCTGCTTTAAACAGTGTTATTAATTAACCAGCAAGGTGAAAACTGGCCTTGTTAAACACATTTCATCTGCTCCATCCCAGCAGCTCGTGTGTTTTCTTCCTGCCTAGTCCCTCTCCCTGTAAGAGTACAGGGATTCAGAGCAGGAATGAGGGGGGTTCCCCGGGTGACAGGGACACCCCAGGGTGTTGTCTGGGTGCAAGGCCGGGCAAAGGCTCTCGCTTTCCTGCAGTTAGCAACAAGACAGACGGCGAAGCCAGCCCCTTAAAGGAGGCCGAGACCAAAGAGGATGAGGAAGAAATGGAGAAGAAGAAGCGGAAGAAGGAAAAGAGCGAGACAGGCAAAGCGATGGTGCCGCACAGCTCCATGTTCATCTTCAGCACCACCAACCCGTGAGACGTTTTCCACACCGGGGTTGGGGAGGGCAGCAAGGGGAAGGACCCCAGACATCACCAAAACCAGGCAATCCCTCTGAGAAGGGAGCTGAGTGTCTCCCAAACAGGCTTGATAAGCAGCCATGGAGTTCCCCAAGCCCCACATTGCTCTCCCTCTGTGGCATGGCTCATGGCTCTCTCTCCCAACTGCTGATTGCTAAGCTGGGATTTTTATTCCTTGGTTGTTATATTTACCTGCAGTTTTCTGCTGCTCTGTAGCTCTTCCCCAGATCCAGCAAGAGTAAACACCCCAATTCTTAGGCTCTCTCCCTGCCTGGCTGTGGGGCTGAGACAGCTGAGAAGAGGGATCAACAAGCCCAAACGCCCCTTGGCCTCCCTTCTTTTGCTCCTCAGGCTTTGCTGCCCATCTCCCCACGCTGGAAGGTGGCATTATGGGGTGGGCTTTGCACATGGGCTGTGGCCTACCAGGGGTTCACAGGTGGGGTGTGGGCTGTGTCCCCACAGGGTGAGGAGGGCCTGCCACTACATCGTGAACCTGCGCTACTTCGAGATGTGCATCCTCCTGGTGATCGCTGCCAGCAGCATCGCCCTCGCCGCCGAGGATCCCGTCCTCACCAACTCCGACCGCAACAAAGTGATTGCAACCCCCTCCCGCTCCCCCCAGAGAGCTCCTCTAGGATCTTAGCTCTGTAGGATCTCTAGGATCAGGGCAGCTGCTGGTGGCACTTGCACTGTGCTGTGGAATGTGACTTCTTCCCCATCACCTTCTGTCATGAGCTGTGGGAGTCACTCTCAGCTTCCCACTCGTGGGGTTTAGAGCCTGGGGAGAGACCTGGACGCCTGGTCAGCTTTAAAGTGGTTTGAACTGAGGAGATGCTGGTACAGGCACTGCTACGGGGCACATGATCCTGGCTAGCAGCGTAATTTCCAAGCCATTTGCATGGGGAATGATTCCCTCCTGCCTGCACAGGCTGGGTCTGGGGCTGTCCTGAACTCTTAGGGACGAGGCTGGGTTTGGGACAAGCAAACCAACCCCGTGTTTGCCCCTGAGCCAGGCAAGCTGGTGTAGCTGGGTGTCTGGGTGGGCACGGTTTGCTCAGCAGCAGCTGCAGAGCACCTGTGCCCTCTCTCTGCAGGTGCTGAGGTATTTCGACTACGTCTTCACTGGTGTCTTCACCTTCGAGATGGTGATCAAGGTAAGAGCCCTGACAGGATGCAGCATCCCTGGGAAATAGCTCAGTTTTGCAGTTTTGGTCCTAAATTTAGATGGTTTAAAGTCTGGTTCTCAGCAGTGCTGGTCTGGAGTGCTCAGCACCTCCTTCATCAGCCTCGAGGCTTCCACAAAATACAAAGTCCTACACCCAGGACACTGGGATGTGTCCCCAGTGTCCTGTGCCCCAGCTTGTCCCTTCCACTTGATGTCTGAGCTGCTCATTCCCTGCCTGTTTTTCTCTCTGTATTTCCTCTCCAGATGATTGATCAGGGCTTGATCCTGCAGGACGGCTCCTACTTCCGGGACCTCTGGAACATCCTGGATTTCATCGTGGTGGTGGGAGCGCTGGTGGCTTTTGCCTTGGCGTAAGTGGCCTTTGTCCTCGTCAGCTCCCTGCCTTCCCTCAGCTGGGGTGGGAGAAGGATGCAACTGTGTGTTATGGCTACTGGACTCTGATTTCAGTTTGTATTTTATTTCTCTGCACCCTTCTGCTCTGGCTCCTGGCAGTGGTGTGTGGCTGCTCCGGAGATGCGTTTCTCCTTGTTTGTCAGAAGCTGGTGAGAAAGCAGGCAGGGAGCAAGGCAAGGCAAGCTGGAGATGCTAGGAAGAAGTTGGTGGTGCAAGTGGGTTTGAAACAGAGCAGAAGGGGCTGTTAGAGAGAGGGGAAATGGCCTAAAGGTGCCAGAGCTGGAGTAATACACCTGGTATGCATCTTGGGGTGCACAGAGGCAGCAAAAGCAGCAGCCTGCCAGGTGGAGCTGCCCTCTGAACACATTTGTGCTGGAAATGGTACCTCTGGCTGGTGACTTTTCCTCTGGTCCAAGGGGGACATTGCTCTGGAGCCCTGCAGGAGTGGGATGAGGCCAGTGGGGTTTGTGCCAGCCTCCTCGGTGGCATCACGGAGAGGGCTGTGTGCTTGCCCTGCAGCATCCCCACTGAGCATTGCTTTGAGGTTGGGCTCTGGCACTGAGCTTGTGGCACCTGTGGGTACTGGGATGTCCATGGTGCCTGTGCCACGGAGGGCAGGAGCACGCAGGGATGAGTTTCCTGCTGCTGTGATGTCCCCTGTGCTGCTGGCTGGGACAGGGGGTGCAGTGAGCTCAGGGAGGGATGTGTGGTGCCAAGGTGATGCTTGCAGGGAAGGGGCATCCCCTGGTCCCCAGGGCTGTGCTGCCCCGTTGGTGCCCAAGGAGGGAGAGGAGGAGAGAGGAGAGGCTCAGGCTCCTTTGTCACGCTGTTGTTCTCTCTTTGTGCCTGTGACACTGGCAGCAGTGGCTGGTGGCAGGGGAGGGCCTGGCAGCCACGCAGATGGGAGCCTTGGCCTTGTCCACAGCTCAGGTACCGTGCGGGGCTCTCGGGGTGCCCATGAGGTCCCTCGATGGATTACAGCCTGTAATCCATCCCTCCCACCTCACCCCGGACTGGGCAGCAGCTCCTTCTCCTGGTTCTCACCCACTTGTGCCCCTCCGGCTCGTTGCTTGTGCCTTCCTCACCCTACTCACCCCATTCCTCGCCCGGTGCTTCCAGCCCCTGCTCTCTCCTTGGGAAGAGCATGGGAGAATTCAGCTCACTCAGCACAGGGATGAAGCAGGCCCTGGGCAGGGCAGGGCAGGGGGCTGACCGCAGACCCTGGCATGGGGAAGGGGTTTGGGGCAGGTTTGCTGCCTGGGGACAATGCTCTGAGCCTCTGGAAGGCCACACAGGCCACCATGAGGGTGGATCGAGCATCTCCAGGGTCTGGCTGATCCCTCCTCTGCCAGGACAGCCCCTCAGAGCATGTCTGGCAGGGCTTGAGGGCATCAGCAGCCTGAAGATGCACTGAGAGGTTTGAGCAGGAGGACAAGGGAGGCTTTTCCTTCCAAGGCAACTTCCACCAAGAATTTTGGTGGCTGAAGGAGCACAGGTTGTTGGCTCAGCCCGCTCCTGGCTGGAGGGGAGTCCTCACCAATGTGCAGTAATTGTTTACTGTCCCCTTGGCCTCACCCCACAAGGGTGGCACAGTTCCTGCAGCTGGCAGGGCCCAGCACTGAGCATGTGGGGAAGCTGCCCAGCACCTTCCAGCCTTGCTTGCCACCTGCCTGCCTCCACCCATCCTCCCGAGGGAAGGACCTTCCCTCTGGGCATGGGGCAGCTGAATTCTCGAGGGTGAGCACCCCCATCGGCCGTGGCACCGAAGCCCTTCCCGTGGAGAGGGCCTTGGCATCTCCACACAGGTTTGCAACAAGCACTGGTGTCTCCTGCTCTCTCTTGCAGCTGGAGCTGGGTAGATACTGAGCTGCTTGTGCCCTGGACAGGGCTTTTTATCATGTAAACCTGCAGGATTGTCCGTGCCTGCCCCGCCTCCAGCGTGGCTCCTGCTGGAGGAGATGAGCTCATGGCTTCGGGAGTGAAGGGAACAAAGGCACCACGGTGATTTCCGATGGGTTCATGCATAATAAAGCATTTATAAGAACCCCTGCCTCTCCCCTCAGCAGCCCAGCACCGCCACAGCTGCGGGAGCTGCAGGATATTCACCAGCTCTCCATGTCCCAGCCTGCTGCCCTCCCTCCCTCCTGACCTCCAGGTGAAAACTCTGGTGGTGATGTTTCAACCCTTCTTTTCTTCTCCCTCCGTGAGCTCTTTGATGTGGGGCCAGAGCAGGGGGAGTGTTCTTCTCCTCCTTCTCCTTCTCCTTCTCCTTCTCCTTCTCCTTCTCCTTCTCCTTCTCCTTCTCCTTCTCCTCCTCCTTCTCTCCATGGTGCTGGGTGGGAACAGCAGTGCCCATGGACTGGACTGGCTGTGGCAATTACCTGGATGAGAGCAGCACTTCCCAGCAGGAATTCTGGGATGTGCCATGCAGGTTTCCTGCCCCTTTTGCCTCCCCTCTGCACCCTGGTTTTCCCACAGGGGTCCTGGGTGGCTGTGGGCACAGCAGGAGGTCTTTGAGCTGGTTCAGCAGTGCCACCATGACCCACAGGCTGTCCGTGCCACATCCAAATCACTGATAACCAAGTGTCCACCCACAAAGCCATCTCTTTGTGTGCCACTGTGGCCTGTCCACTGCTCCCTTGGAGGCCACAAATCCTGGGAGAGAGGCTGTCTCCACTCATCCATGGCTCTCCACATGGAAAGATAATACATCAATCCATACACAGCCTAAATCAAAAGCTGTAAATCTCCGAACAGTTAAATTAGCTGAAATAACCAGAACCACAACTAAGGACCCTGCTAACCTTTGCCTCCCTCTGAGGAGGCATTTCACAGCAGTTTTGCAGAGCTGTCCAGGAGTGGTGGAAAGGTTGGTGGAGAGGTTGAGTGGCCAGCATGGAGCCCTTGGTGTGCAAGGGCTGATTACCCAGCAGAGGGGCCTCTTTCCTTGCAGCATCTCTTTGTGCCCATTGGCACCAGGGCCTGGAAGAAAGAAGGACCCCAAGGCACTGCAAAATAACCTGGTGTGAGGCAGCTGAGGGCAGAGGTCCCACCACAGAAGTGCTGCAAAGTGAAATTGTCACCTTTCAGCACACCTCCCACATGTTGGACTAACACACAGCCAGGGCTGGGGTTAGTTTTATGTGTTTCGGGAAATGTTTTACTTACAGGCTTTGCCCCCAGTGCTGAGCACTCTGTGTGCACGTGGCAGGGACTTGTGTCAAACAGGGACAGAGGCTTGGTTACAACCAGGGACTTTGGAGCCCACCTTGGATTGTCCAACTGAGTGTCCTGCTGGCTTGCAGGAGATCCTGCACTGCAGCTCAGGCTCTTAACCAGCGGAGCTCTCAGTAGAGGTGATTTAGCAGAATTTGGATGGGTACTATTGCACCCAGATAGGTTCCCTTGGAGGCACCTGCCTTTGGCTCACTGACCCCCACAACTCTTGGCTGAGGAGGACCTTCCTGCAGTTGCCCACTGTCCCACACTCCGTGCAGGCTCCTCCTGCAGCAGAGCTTTCACTACCTGCCCCCCACCCAAAACCTCCAGCAGGGAGGGCAGGAGGGGCTTCTGGATGAGTCCCTCCCTGGAGATGTGCCCCATCCTGAAGGGTACAACATGGTCTACACACCGTGCCTTTCTCCCGAGGTCTGGGGTGCTGGGCAGCTGCTGCAGGGTCCCCATGCAGCTCCCCTGACACTCTTCTTACCTTCCTCCTCTCTTTCTTTTTCCGTCTCTCTGCGGGTGCTGCTTGCTGGCTGCTGGGCTGGATCGCCGACAGGAATGCTTTGGGGTAACTATGGCGCTCGAGATCTTGTGGGATGCTGCTCCTGGGAATGCAGGGGGGTGGGTGCAGGTGGAGGTCAGTCTGTCCAGCACCTGGGCTGACCCTTAGCTGCATTTTCAGGGACTGCAGCACGCTGCTCTGCCGGCACTCCTGAGGGCTGAAGGGATCCCCCCTCAGCAGGGGTCAGACACTGCAGTTGGGGTGTCCTTGGTGACAACTTGCACCAGCTGAGTGCTGCCCTCAAACCCTCACCCCAGCCCTCAGTCAGATGCCCCAGACCCTAATCCAGGCCTTAATTCTGAACAAAACAGGAGCAAAGTGAGTCCTAGGTCCGTCTGTACAGTTGCTTCCTGTGCATGTGAGGGCTGTGCTCCTAGGGAGGACTATTAATTAGTGGTTTTGTTTACATCTCATAATGATTAAGCCCATTATTGTACTCCCTGTTGCATTAACCCTCGCCAAGGAGCTGTGTAATTGGGAGCATCTGTTGTTGCAAGTAATTTCCTTGACATTTTTCAAGGGTGCCTGATGGATCCAAGCTGTGCCACCTTCACCAGGACCTCGCTGCTCCACCCTGAGATCCAGTTTTTAGTTAAAAGACAAAAAAAACCCCAAAAAACAAACAAAAAACCCCCCTGGTATTGTGGTTGGGGAATAATCATCATATTATGATGAGGGTCTTGAGGGGGCTTTTCTAAAGAATTCTGCTGGTAAGCTCTGCCTCCCTGCGCTGACTTGGGGTGAGGGCAAGAGTAGCCCTGATCTGGAGAGACCTTAGAGACCCTTCCAAGGGTCCAACCCCTGTGCCTTGGTCAGGGGCACCTTCCACTAGGCCAGGTTGTTCAGGGCCCCATCTAACTTTGCCTGGAACACTTCCAGGGATGAGGCACCCACAATTTCCCTGGCAATGTAGACCCGATTGAGTGAACCTCCCTCATTTTATTCGGAATTTCTTGCAACTGGTAGGAAACAATTTGCAGTGGTGGCGACCCTGCGCGAGCCCCATTCGCAAACGGCGTGTGCCTGAAGGAGGGAAGCAAACCTCCTCGTGCTGCCTGTGCCCTGCAAACCTCCTGGCACTGCCTGCCCCAGCCCTGGCACTGCGAGGGGTTTGTTAGGGTCACTGGAAGGGTGCTAATCCCGGGAAAGAGAGGATTGCCTTGTTTTCCATCTCTGCCGGCTGTCAGCGCCTGTGTTGGAGGAGCTGCGTTTAGGTGGGCTGAGCGCTCAGCAATGTTTGTGCCCCTCCTGGTCCCATCTTCACACCTGCTGGGGGGGCGTTGTCAGCAGTTCAGCTCCCCAGGGCACCCAGGTCTACAAGGTTACTCTCTCTCTGTTCCATTTTTGGGTGCGTGTGCCTCCCTCCGATGTGGCAGGACCAACAAGGGCCGGGATATCAAGACCATCAAGTCTCTCCGTGTGCTGCGGGTCTTGAGGCCCCTGAAAACCATCAAGAGACTGCCCAAGCTGAAGGTAAAGAGCTCCATCTCCTGCCTTACATCCTCTTCCCCTCTTCCCTGGGAGCAGGGACCACCACAGTGATCTGCTTGTGAGCAATAAACAAGGTGTTTTCAAAGCTTTTGGGGTGTTTCAGGAGCCCCGTCTGCAACCACAACACCCTTCAGGCTGCGTCGTGTCTGGAGGTGCAATGAATTTTTAAAAGCAAGCCTGGACCACTGCAAGGTGTCCAGAAGTAGCTCCTCTGCCAGGGAAAGTGGGGCTTGAGTGGACAAAATGGAGCAAAGCCCAGATGTTCTTCTGAAAAATAGGCTGCCCTGGTTTTGGAGAGCTCAAATCTCTGCAAAGTTTTCTATCTTTCCCACCAGAGCAGGTTGCAAACAGCTCAGGGTTTTGTGTGCTGTGCTGTCACAGTGTTGCACTGGAGAGGGATTTCCCATCTCAATAATGGGATTATTTCTGCATCACAGGTAGGATTATGAATTTTCCTACCTTAGCTGATGGGGTACAGAGCCAAAAAAGAGTATGAGACCAAGGAACCCCTTTTTTTTTTTACTTGTAAGTGGTTTGGCTGATTGATGAGACCCAGGGTGGCACCCCAGAAACATGAGGTTTGACCCCAGCTTTTCTTCCTGATCAGTGGATGGAGTCAGCTCGTGTCAGTTCCTTTCTGGAAGTGCCTGTCTCCATCATGAAACAGGGATAAGGACAATCCCCACTTGAAGTGCTGGGAGAAGCAGGGCTGAGAGCTCTAAGGAACGTGCTGCTGTGGCAGGCAGAGGTATTTGCTCTGCCGTGTTATCCGGGGTGATGTGAAATGATGAAGTGTTCACTAATTAGTCTTGAGTGCTGCTAATTGCATCATTAGGATGGTCCCCCGTCTGCTTCCCTGGTTGCAGAGAACACTGAGGATATAAATCTCCATCCTGGTGCTGTCTCAGGGGCTGCATGGTGCCTACACAAGTGCTGTGGGTACTCTGGATGTTAACCTCATTCACAAAACAGCTTCTGGCCTGGGGGAAGGCCCAGCTCTTTCCCTCTTTCCCCAGCAAGTAGCCTGGTCTTGGTCCTGCCCTTTGCCAGGGCTGTGGATTCCCCAGGGTGAGCTCTGCCCTCTCTTTCAGGCCGTTTTCGACTGTGTGGTGACATCTCTCAAGAACGTCTTCAACATCCTCATTGTCTACAAGCTCTTCATGTTCATCTTCGCCGTCATCGCCGTGCAGCTCTTCAAGGGCAAGTTCTTCTACTGCACTGACAGCTCCAAAGACACGCAGAAGGACTGCATGTAGGTGCCCTGTGGAGTAGGTCTGGTGCTTCTGACCCCTCTGACAAGGGCAGGGTGCTGGGTCATGTCTGCTGTGGTTCCCTGTTACGTCCTTAGCCATGACTTGCTCCTGGGGACAGCATGAGCTGAGCCCTGTCTCCAGTGCTGTGGCCCATCTTTCTGTGGGGTGCAGAGCCGTTAATTTGCTCCTGTTCTTTCCTCCTTCTCTCTTCTGTTTTACTTTCCCCTTCTCTCTCCCCTTCCTCATGGTTGTTATCCAGCTTCTCCCCGTTTCTCCGTGTGGGAGGACAGGTGACCCCCCCCCACACACACCCATGCTGCCCCCAGGGTTCAAACCCACCACCCCATACTCTGGCAACCCAAAAACGCAAGGTCACTGCTCCCTCTCCACCTTGCAGAGGGAACTACGTGGACCACGAGAAGAACAAGATGGAGGTGAAATGCCGGGAGTGGAAGCGGCACGAGTTTCACTATGACAATATCATCTGGGCTCTGCTCACCCTGTTCACCGTGTCCACGGGCGAGGGGTGGCCCCAGTGAGTATTCTGCTCCGTCTGTCCCCTTGAACAGGGGTGGTCACAGCCATGTTGGGGTGGTCAGGTGACACCCAGTGAGACTGAGAGAGGAGCTGCTGGGCAGGGAGGCGGAGAGAATAACAAATTATACCAGCACAAAAGAGCTTTTAGCCCCGCTATGAGGCTGGGGCCGTGGCTGGGGTTAGCTTCTTCCTTAGGGAGTGAATGATGGATTTCTGTGTGGCCTGGAGATATATTTTAAGTCAACATTAGGGATAATGGTAGGCCTGGACCTCTCTAAATGCTCAACTGAGTTTGGGCAATATTTTTTCCTGTGTGTGCAGAGCACAGGAAAATCCATTTCCCATCAGGGTTCGGCAAAGCACCATATAACAAGCTGTAGCAAATTAAAAGGGTCATCCTTGAAAGCAGATTAGGACAGAGCTTTACCTAGTGTGGACAAGGTGGACAGACAGAGCGGGGTCCCATTGGAAGTGATGGATGTATCCCTGGTTGCTTTTCTTCACCTCTCTGCCCACAGGGTGCTGCAGCACTCGGTGGATGTGACGGAGGAGGACCGCGGGCCCAGCCGCAGCAACCGCATGGAGATGTCCATTTTTTATGTCGTCTACTTCGTGGTCTTCCCTTTCTTCTTCGTCAACATTTTCGTGGCTCTCATTATCATCACGTTCCAAGAGCAAGGAGACAAAATGATGGAGGAGTGCAGCCTGGAGAAGAACGAGGTATGGTCTGGGGAGGGGGAACAAAGACATTTCTGTGGGGTTTTTAGCAATTTGGGAACTTGGAACTCCCTTGCTATTGAAAAGGTGGGAAACCCATGAGCCAGCTGCCTTCCCAGATCGTGAAGGAAAGAATTGTGGCAGCCACCACCTCCCGGGTGTCCATGGGGTCTGATGGGTGTTATTTTGTTGCAGAGGGCCTGCATTGACTTTGCCATCAGCGCCAAGCCCCTGACGCGGTACATGCCCCAGAACAGACACACCTTCCAGTACCGCGTGTGGCACTTCGTGGTGTCCCCGTCCTTCGAGTACACCATCATGGCCATGATAGCGCTCAACACCGTGGTGCTCATGATGAAGGTGAGCTGGTGGTCAGAGTGAGGCTGTCCTCTTTGTTTGGAGCAGTAGGATCAATCAGGATGGGAGCAGAGGGTATTTTGGTTGTGGAGACGCTTGGCACATCCACGTTAAACAGCACAGGACCCAAACTGGAGGTGGCATCTTTCCTAAAAGAAATGACCCAAATTATTTAGACCTCTTAACTACTGCAGGCAGATCTGGATTTCCTCTGTGCTCCCTTCTTAGAAGAAGTGGCATCTATCCTGGGAGAGGGTAAGGAGGAGATGTTCTTGATGCCCCAAGGCAAGGAACATGCACCACCACAGGCCTGTCCTGAGGGAGGGATGAAGAAGGGAAGGAATTCTGGGGGCAGCCAGGGCAGCAAACATAGGCCATGTCATGGCTGTGCCAGTCATCAGCCAAGAGGCTGGCAGACCCCCTCCTGGCTAGTGCTGTCTCTGTTTCCATCAGTACTATTCTGCTCCATACACCTATGAGCTGGCCCTGAAGTACCTGAACATTGCCTTCACCATGGTGTTCTCCTTGGAGTGCGTCCTCAAGATCATTGCTTTCGGCTTCCTGGTGAGTGCCTGCTCCTGTTCTTTATGAGGGTGTTAATTTGGACTTTGGCAGTGCACAGATCACAGAGGGAAGATGCTAATAATGTGAGGTTGCTGCTGCTTGTTTTGGATCCTGGCCTGAGAGCTGCTTTTGGGCTGGAGTCCTTTGGTTCTCATTGCTGGATGCTGCTGGGGGAAGCCACACTGCTGCTTTACTTCTTGCCTTGTGCTCTGTGCCTGGACCATGCATGTTCTGTGCTGCTGCTCTCTTGGAGCCCACTGCTGCTGCACATGCTGGCGGCTGTGCTCCCTTGTCCCCACAAGTCAGGAGGTGCTGGTGCAATTCTGTCCTTGGGCTGTACCAGCTGGACCAGACCTGAGCAGCAGTGAGACCTCCCTGATTGATCCACAGTCCTCAAGCTCCCAGCTGCTCATCTGGGATTTGAAACCACGGATTGCTTTTTCTTCAGCTATTCTTTGCTGCTTGTAGGAGACAAAGTGCACTATCAGGAGGGCTTCTAGCCACCCTCCTTGCTCCCAGTAGTACCAGTCATGGTCACATTTGGTCCTGTACCAGCTGCTGCACAAATAGCAGGGGCTGGGAGGTGTCCAGGTGTCAGTGGAGGGCAAAGCAGCCTCCTGGCTGTGAGGGTCAATGTGTGGAGCTGTTGCAGCCTCACCTAGGCTGTGGCTACTTTTCCTGCTCCCATTTTCCAGGGTGGTCTGTTGGATGCATGAATCATCTCCCAGGAAAAGCTGCTTGCTGCAGGCATGCTCAGGTCTGCCACTGTCTCAGACACAGGATGGTGTTCCGGACTGTGGCTGCATACAAATGGGCTGTGAGGTCTCCACCACTGTCCCTGAGCAGCTTTGGCCTGTGGCCCGGTGCCCTTCAGACCTGCCATCCCTGAGCTCAAATCCACGTTCCCTCTCTCCCTCTTTCTTTTGCAGAATTATTTCCGGGACACCTGGAACATCTTTGACTTCATCACGGTCATCGGCAGCATTACGGAGATCATCCTGACGGACACCAAGGTGAAGCAGGGGCTGGGAGCAGCAGGGTGTGGGGTGGTGGTGGGAGCTCCCACCTCCCTCTCTGACCCTCTCATCTCCTCCCAGCTGGTGAACACCAGCAGCTTCAACATGAGCTTCCTGAAGCTTTTCCGGGCTGCTCGGCTCATCAAGCTGCTCCGCCAGGGCTACACCATCCGCATCCTGCTCTGGACGTTTGTGCAGTCCTTCAAGGTCAGTCTCATGTGCCCTGGCCTCTTCCCAGGCCACAGGGATGTAGTGCTGCTCCCAAATACGGGCTGTTCCCAAGGTCTTGTAGGAGAGATGGATCAGCACAGCTCACCTGTGTGTTCTGTACTCCTCTGGGGCTGGGCTGGTGACAGATGAGGTGACTCATCTGCTTCTCTTGCAGGCACTCCCCTATGTCTGCCTGCTGATTGCCATGCTTTTCTTCATCTACGCCATCATTGGGATGCAGGTGAGACAGACGAGTCCGTGCGTGTCCCTCTGGCACAGACGGTGACACCAGCACGTCCCCAGTATTGCACACAGGAGCGAGCCTTGTGCCTGCCTGGCACTGCTGCACCCAGTCACAGTGCCAGGAAGGTGCTGAGGATGGAACAGCTTCTCTGGGAGCTGCAGGGCCACGTGCCCTGGGGAAACTGCCATGGGCTTGTTCAGTCAAGCTCCACAACTGCCTTCCCAACTGGCACCGTTGGAGATGTGGCCTTGGGGACTCAGCTGGGCGTCTGCCATCCGTCTTGTCCCTGTAGCTGCGCCACTGACGGTCTGTTTGGGTGCTCACATTTGGGGCCCTGCCATGATCTCCCAGCTGGTGGGGGGTCTGCAGAGCACAGGGAGGCGTCAGCTTTGCAGGCTCCAGCTGGTGAATAAGAGGCACGTGAGCTGAACCCCTCAGCTCCGCACGTGCCGCAGGGCTGGCTCGCCTCTGCTGTGACTAAATCCCACGCTGGAGATGTGACAAAGCATCCTCGACAGCGAGCACTGGGGATGTGGAGCTGCCCAATTGAGCTGCTGCAGTACCCAACGCCTGACAGGAGCTGGTTTTGGGGTGGCAGAGGCCCCTGGCTTGTGCTGCTTGGCAGCTCTGCTGTTTAAGATCTTCCAGTGCCATGGCTGATTTTTGCCACCCTGTCCTACACAAGGCAGTATCAGCTCCAGGTGCTCCCCTAAACAGCCACCATCTGACTCAGTCCCCCTCCCTACCGGGTGGTAGTATTAGATTTATTTTTTTTATTTTTTTTTTAACACCATTGTGAACAAATCCCCAAGCAGTAAAGTCTGTGGGCGTTATTTGAGCAAAATAGCTGGAGGCAGAAAATATTCTACAATTACACATTCCAAAAAACCTGTACAGGGAAAAAATACTCTGCAGTTGGTGTATTTTTAGGTTCAGGGAAAGGGGAATAAATATTTAACAGTAATAACAGCACATATTTCCAATTTGAGGCACTTTACGAATGTTCAGTATGTCTTACCACAGCCTTGGCTGAGGGTTGTTGTTAGAATATTGCCCATAGTTTGATCTTTGTTGCCTCTCTTGGCCCTGGGGATGGTGGGGTCTGTCCCTCCCTCACTGAGCCCTTCCCCACCCTGTTTGCAGTGCTGTGCCAGACCCCAGCATCACAGACCATTTCTCCACCAAGGGAAAAGCTCCTGGGAGTGTCCAGGACTGTGACCCAGCACCCACCCGGGATGGTGGGGCTTTGTCCCTGCACCTCCAGCATAGCTGGGGTCGCCGGGTGCCACGTGGTGCTCAGATGGAATCGAGGGATGGATGTGGAATGTTTGGACTCAGCTGATCCCAGGCCCTCCGTGCTCCTGTTTCCATGGTAGCTCAGCCTCTCGCAGCCTTTGCCACCCACAGCAAATCCCTGCCAGGGAGAGGAGAGTCTCCTTCCCCGATGGCTGCCTGGCACCAGCTCCTTGGCACGCTGGCTGTGCACCAGCCTGTGTTTGCTGGGGTACTTTTTGTGCAATCACAGAGTCAGAGAATGCTTTGGGTTGGAAGGGACTCTAAAGGCCACCTTGTCCAACCCCATGGCAGGGACATCTTCAGCTAGATCAGGTTGCTCAGAGCCCTGTCCAACCTGACCTGGAATGTTTTCAAGGACGGGAACGTGAACGTGCAGCTGCTTCCCTGGCTGACAAGCTCATGCCTGAAGAGCTGAGCCTTTCTTCTCCCTTCTGTAGGTTTTTGGCAACATCAAACTAGATGAGGAAAGCCACATTAACCGGCACAACAACTTCCGCAGCTTCCTGGGCTCCCTCATGCTCCTCTTCAGGTGAGCAGCCGTGGAAAATGTTCCTCGGCATGCCAGAGATGTGTTTAATTTGGGCAGGGGGTGGTGAGGTTTCTCCTGGGGACATCCCCTGCCAGCACGAGCTGCTGACAGGGCTGTGTTGGGAGCAGGAGTGCCACCGGAGAGGCGTGGCAGGAGATCATGCTGTCCTGCCTGGAGGGCAAAGGCTGCGAGCCCGACACCACGGCCACGTCCGGGCAGAACGAGAACGAGCGCTGCGGCACCGACCTGGCCTATGTTTACTTTGTGTCCTTCATCTTCTTCTGCTCCTTCCTGGTGAGTTGCCTCCTCTGAGGGCTCTGGGGATCCCCCTTGTCAGCACCCCAGCCATCAGGTCATCTTACATCACCTTCCCACAATCACTCTTTCTTCTGTCTCCCTTCCCTCCTCTGCTCCCTCTCCCCCTACTTTCCTTTCTCTCTGCCTTTTCCCCTTTCATTTAGATGCTCAACCTGTTTGTGGCAGTCATCATGGACAACTTTGAATACCTGACACGGGACTCCTCCATCCTGGGCCCTCACCATCTGGATGAGTTTGTCCGGATCTGGGCAGAGTATGACCGAGCAGCGTGGTATGTAGCCAGCTCCTTCTCTCCCAACCAACCTCTCAGAGCTGGTTTTAAACCAGGGTCTCTGTGTTCTCCTACTGGAACTGTAGTTCTCAGTGATGTCTGGGAGAGTCAGGGATGTGCTGCTGTCACCTGTGGTCATTACAAGGGCAGCAGCTGGTTCTTGCACTGCTTGGTGGCACAGGCGTCTTGGGTGATGTTCAGTTTGCCATGGGGTGTTCATCCTGAGTGCTGGACCTTCCTGCTCTTCCTCTCCTCCCTGCCCAGCAGGCAGCTCCCTCTCAGCCTCCTTTCCTGTCCCCATGCACCAGCTGGGAGCCTTTTCCCTGAGACTGGCTCCATCCCTTGGTGCCCAGCACCCACAGCTCCTGATAAGAGCAGGGCTGAGCAGGGTTTGTTCCCACCCGTGGGGATCTGCTGGGCTCCTGCCAAACCACCTGCACAGGACATTGTTTGGTGTTTGGGGAGCTGTGTTCTGTGCTGGCCAGCCCACTCACCCCTCTGGAGATGGGAGGGCTTTGGCTGCTGCACTCCTGCCCTTGCTGATGAGGACCTTGGAGACCAGGGCTCCCATTTGGAGGCAGCAGCCCATTCCCAGCAGTGGGATGGGCTCACAGGCCCCGTGTACACCCTGGGTGGCCGGATTTTGTCTCTCCTCCTCCTGCTGCTGCTGCAGAGGCCTTGCTCTCCACTGCTCCTCCTCCTCTGACCGTCCCAAGCATCCCTAGAGTGATGGGGGACCCTCGGCAGCTCTGGGAACGTGTTTGCCCTTCACTCAGCCCCACCACCACCACGGTGCCTCATGTAGCCCTTTCCAGAGCCCAAGGACTCTTTGGGGCCATGATCCACCACTGCCAGGGAGCCTGTGCCATCTTAACTCTTGGCCTTGGCATTCCCACACACTCCTTTTGGAGACTCGTTGCCTCCGTGTCCTGCCCTCAGGAGACCAGCCCCAGCCAAGGTATTTTTTTATGCCCAGTATCAGCTCCAGCCAGAGAAAGGAGAGGAGATGGAGCAGTGAAACACCCAGCTGCTCGCTGTGGGATGGCTCTTGGGAAGGGTTTCTTCACACCAGGCACTTGATTCCCTCTTGTCACCCTTGATGGTGGCCTCGGTGTCTAAGAGCCACAGTAAAACAAGCCTGAGCTCTCCTATCCGTGCCATGTGCCCCTCTGATTCCTGAGCAAGCCATGCTTGTAGCCACTGGTTAGGGGACACGGGAGACGGTGGTGGCAGCCCTGGCCCTGGTGGCAGGCCAGGAACGGGTGAGTACATCCCAACAGCTCCCACCGCATCCCGACAGTGACACCACCACACGGAGCTCTCGTGGGGAAAACATCCAGCACCAGTGGGGAGCAGGGATGGGTTCTGTCCAGATGGTTGGGGTCTGGTTGGCTCTTCATCTCTGGGCAGCAGTGGAGAGGGGATGGGAGAAGAGCAAGGAGAAAGAAACCAGAGGCAAAGGCCGGGTAGGACGGTGACGCCGCTCTTTGCCTCCCCGCGCCGTTTCCCTCCAAGCTTGTCCAAGGATGCCCGGGAGGCTGCAGCAGCTGCACCTCAGCACTTCCACCCCACACGGTCCTGCTTCCCAAAGGGCTCTGGGCTGGAGCAGGGCGGGGAGCTCAGCATCCTGCACCCCCTCCTGCCAGCTCTTTGCCTTGGCTGCTTCCTTGTCTCCGTGGTGCCGGAGGATACGGCCGTATCCTGGGATGGCTGCACCGGCTCTGGGCAGATGTGCTTCTGTGGGAGGAAAGGGGGGGGGTGTGTTTGGGAAGGTTTGCTTCTAATAATGTGCACCCTTGGCAGAGCTGGGCTGGTGGTCAGAGCACAGGACTGGACTCTCGAGCCCCAGGTGCCACAGCCACCAGCTGGTCACATTATCCCTCCCTGTCTCAGGTTCCCCAGATCTTGGAGGCACAAGTGGCTCAGCTGCCTGTCTCACTGGGACCTCGTGGGTCTCAGAGAGCTGGCTGTGTGAGGACAGGGGCTCTGGTGACGTGATGGGGCACAACTCCATGGGTTAGAACTCCCACCAAGCTGCAGGCTCACCCTGTCTAAAATCCCAGCCCTCTCCCACCAGGCGCAGGGGTCAGGGGCACAGTGAGGAGGGGTCATGGGATGGTGCCCACCACCAAAACTGTCCTTCTCCAGGGTGAAGATGGGACAGTGTGAGGAGATACGAGCCAACTCTCATGGTGGAAAAGGCAGTAGCTGATGCTCACAGCTTTCTCCTCTCTGTGCCTGACAGAGCCAGAAGGAGAAAAGCTGTGCTCTGCTGGGGGTCTTGCCCCACGGGTGGCCCCAGCATCCCCCTGTTAAGCTCTCCATCCTCCCCTCCACCCTCTCAGTGTCCTATTAACCCACCTGTGCTTCCTTTGCAGCGGCAGGATCTCGTATAAGGATATGTACAAATTAGTACGGGTGATCTCGCCTCCTCTGGGCCTAGGAGAGAACTGCCCCTACAGGGTGGCGTGCAAGGTTTGCCTCCCAGTCCTCCGCCACAACCTGGCCACGGGACACACCATCCACCCCTCCTTCCCCCGCTCCACTGCCACCGCGCCTCCCCAGGGAACCCTGACGTTGCTTTCCTTCGAGTTTAAAGAGGTCCACTGCCTCCCAGAGCCAGCAGCTGTTCCCCTCTAGGGGAGGCATCAGTGGGGCCAGGGTGGGGGCTCAGAGCCTCCTGGGGTGGGTTGTGACAAATTGTGCCCCCCAGCCAGCCCCCCGCCCCAATTCCAGCGGTGCAGAGAGCCCCGAGGGGCGCCAGGCCAAATGCCACTGTCCCTGCCCGACTTCTCAAAGCACCTCATGTGGGACAACGAGGTTTTTGGGAGGGTTTGCTACTCAGGAGGGAAGGAGGGAGCAAAGGCTGGAGGATGTCGGGGACTTCGCTGTTGTTTTGGATAGTGAGGGCTGGGAGAGGACGAGGAGGCCAGGGTGACCCCTGTCCCTGGGGGATGCTGTGCTGTACCCAACAACCCTGTCCTCAAGTGTGGCACTTTGGAGGACAAACAAGCACGTCTCTGAGGAGCAGGACTCTCGCTAGTCTTGCTCAAAGCTTGCTGGATCTGCCTGGGAGATGGTGACACCAGGGCACACCTCTGGAGCTTGGCAGCTCCTCTCCCTTGAGCTCACCTCCTGGCTGCTGGCCATGAGTCCAGGGCAGTGATTTGGTCTCCTTGTGTCTCTCTCTCTCGAAGGGGTTTTTGAAAATTTTATTTTGGGGCAACAATTGAGCAAAATCCTGCACCTGCTGCATTTTCTGAAGTGCCGTGACACCTTTGTCTGTGCTTATGGCACGAAAGGATGAATCACAGAGCTTGCTCTTCCTTCTGCATCCCTCACGGCTTCTGAGGTGTACAGGGGAACTCAGACAACCCCAGGCCTTGCTCTTGCCTCTGCAGAGGAGGAGGGTTCCTTGCTGCAGTGTGGTGTAGCCACCACATCCTTCTGGAAACATCAGAAAGGCTTTTCTTCCAGATGACACCCCTGGAACAGCTCTGTCACCCTCCGCAGCCAGACATGGGGACGGTTTTGCCAGAGGCAAAGCAGCACAAAGAAGACAAGGCCCGGATGATTGGTCATCTCATTCAGGAAGATATATTTAGGAGCAGGAGATTTCTTGCAAGAATCTCAGATGGGGTCATCTGTTCCAGGAAGGGCTTCTTGGAGTCTTTCCACTCTTCTCTGCTGCTGTGTGCCTGGCAAAAGATGGCAGCTTGGTTGAGGACACCTGCTCAGGTCCCTGCAGGCAGAAGACACCTTCGGGAGGAGTGGTGAGCCCTTCTCAACAGGGCTCCACTGTCAGGTGCTGCTCTCCTGAGCTGGATCACCTGGGGCTCAGAGGGGTACCTGTAATGCTTCCTTGGAAGAGGCAGTCCCGGAGCGATCGGGTTTCTGCTGACTGTGGATGGGCAGAGCAGTGAAGGTGGATAAACTCAAGGAGAGGCAGAAGCAAAGAGTACTGAGAACAGCTTCTGCTGTCATGTGGGGGAGACCATCCCCATCTCTGCCTAGTGTTACCTCGGTCTCCTCCTGCCTGTGCAGGAGATATTTCAAGAACACAAGATTTTCAGGGGTTCCTATTGCCTTGGAACAATTCCCAAAAAAAGATGAAAAAAAAAAAAATCCATGTGGTTGTTGCATCTTGCCAGATCCCAAAATGCCAAGTCAGTTTGCACACCTTTCAGTTCGGTGAGCCTGCCCTGCCTGTCAAGTGAACGTTCCACAGATAATATCCCTGTGGACTTCACCTCTTCCTGAATCCACTCTCACAGCATTCCTGCTGCTCCCTTCCTAACAGCCTGTGTGGCACAGTACTTATTTCCTAACCACAGGAGGATGGATGTCCTGTATCCCACATTTCCTCCTCTGCCACTCACAGGCTTCTCTCAGGGCCAAGCCATTAATCCCTGGTGGTTTTACAGGCCACACTATGCTGTAGCCATGGGTCACATCTCTGTCCAGACAGGGATAGATGGGCCAGATCCCTCGTCCTGGGTGTGCCCGTGCTTGGACCAGCTCTTGGGAGTCATCCTGCTCAGATGGATGTCATTCCATGTGCCTGCCTGTGCTTCACTCTGTGGGGAAGTGATGTCTGGGCACAGCTGTGCTGCTCAGAAAGCTCCAAGATCTCTGCTCTGAGGAGCAGCAAAGTGTGCAGTTTTCATGTGATCCGCCTTGGTCACTGACTCAGAGTCTTCCTTTCACAGATTCCATTCCTCCTTCATCGTGTGCAGAATCTCAGTATGAAAGGCAGTGCCTGTTTTGTGCTGGGTTCCCCAAAATTCCCCCTGCCAGGAAGGATGGCTGGAAGATCACGGTCTTGCTTCCTTTTTTGCACTGAATTCATGCATGAAAATTTTAGTCCCCTCACCCTGAGTTGGTGCTCATCCAGCTCTGCTGGGGTGCTGCTTGCGGACTCCTGGATATTTCCTCTTGATCACCCTGCTTATCATTCTCCAGTGTTCTTATCAACCATCTTTTGGGTGGGACTGGCCCAGCCCGTTCTGTGCCTGCACCCCAGACAGCTCCTGTCAACAGTTCTGTTCACATCTGAAATGTCAGGACTTATCTTGGCAGGGGCCTTTTTGACCAGGGGGCTGCTTCCAAACCCTGAGAAGAGGAGATCTCTTCTCCCCTTTCCACACTGCCCTGAGCAAATTCTAGGGAAGAAGCCAAGATCCTGTGGGGATGCTTAATTTTTTGGCAGTGCCCTCTCTCACAGGGCACCGCAGCTGAGATGGGCTCCTGCCCGGCAGTGAGGGTCACGAGGGTGTCATTGGTGTCACGAGGTTGCCCCAGCCCACTGACCATCCTGAACCTTGCAGTGCAGGCTGGGAGCCTGGCACGAGGGGAAGAAGAGGTGACCAAGCCCAGGATCCCTGGGAGATGTGAACAGAGAGAGGGAGACACAGCCCAGCTACCCCAGCCTGGCAGCCTCGGGTGGCCTGGTTTTGGTGGCATTCTTTGCCCAGCGATCCCAGGCAGGTCCTTATGGAGCAGAGGAGTGCAAGGGTGGGGCGGGGGCGGGGGGAGTCCCACCCTAACTGCTCCCGTGGGAAACCCAAATGAACCCCAATGTTGGAAGGCCCAAACAGCTGCCTCTGCTGAGACTCTTTAAACTCCAACCTGGTGGAACTTGCAGCCGCATGTGGGAGAGAGCCAGGGCGGGAGCATGGCATGCCCAACTTTTCCTGCCGGTTGTTTTTTTCCAGCCGATTCAGCATGCCTTTTGCACTGGTGCATGGTGGGAAAGTGGTCCATCCGCAGAGCCAGACGGAAGCAACTGGGCATCTTCCTTTGACAAGTGACCCTGGCCCACTGCCTTCTATGCAAGATGCTGCCTCCCAATTGCATAGACCCCACGAGCTGGGGATACACAGCCTTTGGCTATGGGTTAGGTGGCCATGCCAAGCAAAACCAGGCACCCCCCCCGGGAGGGAAGACGCTCCGGAGGCCACAGAGCACCGTGGTGCAAACCACCCTTATCTCAAATAACCCATGGCTCGAGTGCCGTGTATCTGATTTATACCACTCCCACACAGCCCTGGAACCTGTGGGACGAGGTGGGGGCTGCTGGAGGGCTTTAGGAGAGGGGTTGAGACCAGAGGAGTCGTCCCAGGCTGGTAGCGAGACAGGCGCTTGAGGCCAGCAGCAGAGAGGAGAGGGGTGAGTCGCTGTCTGCCAGCATTCCTGGGTCTGTGTGAGCAGTGCTATAAATCCACATCAGGACAGTCTCTCATGTATGATTTGCCTTGATTAACGGGTTTCCTGTTCTTTTCCTGTTTGTCCGTTTGTTTTGTTTTTGTTTTTTTGGTTTTTTTTTTTTCTCTCCTGTTTTTTCCTGTACTATTTTTCGTTTGTACGTTTTTTCCGCTCTCTGGGAATGCCTCCTCTCTCTGCATCTCCCTCCCTCCCCTTCCCCCTCCATGAGCAGTGGCCGAATCCATTACACTGAGATGTATGAAATGCTGACTCTTATGTCACCACCGCTAGGCCTCGGCAAGAGATGTCCTTCCAAAGTGGCCTATAAGGTAGATCAACCCTTCCTTCTCTGGGGGTTAGAGCCCAGCAGGAGCCGGGGCACCTGCGGGAGGTGGGACCGGGGAAGCCGGGGACTTGTTGGGGTGTCCAACGTGTGTTTGGCTCACTCCTGGGCAGCCTGGTGTGCCCACAAGAGCCCTGGCCACGCTGGCTGGTCGCCACTGCCCACGCACGTGACGCTGCCGTGGTCACCCGCAGCTCCGAGGGGAAAAGGAGGGGCAGGGTCAGCAGTAGTGTGGGAATGGGAGGGCTGCAGGAGGTGAGGTGAGGAACAACCCTGTAGCACAGTCAGGAGAGTGAGAGGAGTTAGGAGTTCATCCCCAGGGCCTTGGAACCATCCTCATCCCAGCTGGTGCAGAAGCCCATGGAGATGGGAAGCAGGTGGGCAGTGGGGACAAATCCCAAAGCCCGTAGGAGCAGGCCTGCTGTGCGTGAGGAGCCAGGACCATCAGCAGGGGCTATCTCAGGGATGGCTTGTGCAAGGCAAAGCCAGGGGCCTTCCAAAGGCCGCTCTGAGTTGTCCCACCCGGAGTGGTGGCTGTCACCCAGGTCCCAGCTGCGTAGGCGTGGATCAGGAGCATGGGAAGCCGTGGAGGATGTGCCTCCACGTGGAAGCTGCGTGGCTTTCTGAGGGCAGCAGCTGCCAGGACGAGACCCAGAGCTACAGGAGGATCTGTTGTCGAGGAGGAAATTAGGGTTTTTCTTGGCCTTTTAGCAGGGCTAGCAAAAAGGGATTCCTGCACGCTTCCAAACATGCTTCCACCCTCTCCGGCTCTCACGTGTTTGTTCCCACAAGCATATATCCACCATCACACTTTTCCAGGGAAAAAAGGGAGGCTTGAAAGCAGGAAAGGGACATGAGAAGCTGGGTGAAGAAGGAATGGGCAGGGAAGGGCTGACCCAAGGTATTCACAAAGCAAAATATACTCTCTGGAAAGTGGATCTGGTCACTTCAGTTTGCACCCCGCCTGCCCAGGGTGGGGAAGGAGCATGGCGTGTTTAACCTGCCTTGTTTGCCCTTTTCTCTTTCCTTCTGCACTTTTTCCACCCTCCCCTTCCCTTCCTTTCCCTTCCCCACCCATGGATAATTTGGACCCCCTGCATGTGCTGGCAAACTTCNTTTTGTTTAATGTTTAATTTCTTTTCCTCCAGCCTGGTCGATGTGTTTTTCGATATTGTTTTCCGTCCGCTGTTTTCTTCTCTCTCTTGCGCAGAGACTGGTGCTGATGAACATGCCCGTGGCCGAGGACATGACAGTCCACTTCACCTCCACCCTCATGGCCCTGATCCGCACGGCCCTGGACATCAAAATTGCCAAAGGTAAAGGCTGTGGCACAGAGGGGACAGAGCCAGCACGCTCGCAGAGTCACCATCGTCCTTTTCGTAGAATCCCAGGATGGTTTGTGTNCACCCATGGATAATTTGGACCCCCTGCATGTGCTGGCAAACTTCATCTCTGAAAGACGCAAAAAGGGAGTGCCAGGATGTAGCATGCTGGAGGAATCCAGCCGATCTGAAGTCCCTGAAGGTTAGGGACCCTCCTCTCCCCTGCCCCAGGCGGGAAGGGTTGAGAGCTGGAAAGCCAAACCACCCGGGAACGGAAACCTGAGCCCATCTCCCCTTCCCGCACATCCCACATGCCCGCACCCCTGATGGATTGGGTGTGTCTTCCCAAAAGTGCCAGGGGGTGCTGTGGCAGCCCCGGTGCCGTGGGGAGGGGGGCTCAGGGGCCGTTCNACCTTCCACCACCCATCCAGCCTGGCCTTGAGCACTTCCAGGGATGGGGCATCCACAGCTTCTCTGGGCAACCTGTGCCAGGGCCTCACCACCTTCTGAATTTCTTCCTAGTATCCAATCTCAATCTACCCTCACTCAGCTTAAAATCATTCTTCCTTCTCCTTTCACCTTGCAAAAATGTCTCTTTCTCTTTGGCCGGGCTGAGGACCTCACAGCTAATTTGGGATCAGCTGCCCAGAGCCTGGATGCACACGGATGGGAGCAAGTACCTTGAACAGGCAAATTTCTGCCACTTTCTGCTTAAAAAAATCTATTTCTTTAGGGAAGAGGTAGGAAATTCTTCATCAGAACCTGTTTCTAGAGAAAAGAAACAGCTTGGTGTCCACTGTATATGTGAGGAGAGAGAGAATTCCCCTTCCTCCCCATGTAAAAAGCCAAAGCAAGGATAGAAAATATGTGCTTGGCTTCCTTAGGCTGTGGGGAAAAAAAACCTCTCTCTCTCTCAGGGAAGAGAGAGATCTTCCCCTCATCTCTCTGTCAGGGAAGATAAAATGTTCAGAGCAGGAAAACCTGCTTTGTTGCTGTTGCTGGAAAGGCTGTGATTCATCAGATCAAAAACTTCCTGCAGAAACATGGCATTTTCAATAAAACATCCCCTAGGAACAGCTCAGCTATTGGAAGAAAACCCAACCCAGGGCAAGATGTCACCCAAAGCTCAGTGCTCAGACAACAAGGATGGGTTCAAACCTGTCTAGACAAAGCAGAGATTTGAACCTGGGTCTCCTACAGCTCACCCAAATTGCCCTGTGCTTGGGTGGCTCTGCTGGGGCACGTTGATGATCCCAGGGCTTCCTAAGCTCAGCAAAGCCCTGGCCAGAGAACTCTGCTCTCCATGCACAGCCTCGCTGAGCATTTCAGGATTTACCAAGCCGAGCTGCTCTTCCACCAGCACATGATCTGCTCACCAGCAAAAAGAAAGTGGGGCAGCAGCAGGTGTGTGTGGGCTGGAGTAGGATTGGAGCTGCAGAGACGGACCCAAGGCAAGCTTGAAGGTGGCAGCTTTGAGTGGGAGGGCAGGGGATGGGGAGGTGGAGGCACATATGGAAGGGATGGTAGGAAAGTTTCCCTGTGGGAGCAGGAGACCAGGCTCGCTGATGCAAGATGGCCCTCCCAGCCCAGAGAGATGGATGCTGAGGTGGAACCTCGCTTCAGGATGGGAAGCTGGGGGGTTGGTTGGACCCTGGTGCCAAGGTTTGATATGTGTGGGCCATTTTTTGCTCCCTGCTGTTGAAGGTGGTGCAGATTGGCAGCAGTTGGACTCTGAGCTTCAAAAGGAGATCCTGACCATTTGGCCTCACCTGTCCCAGAAGATGCTTGACCTGTTGGTACCCATGCCAAAAAGTGAGTCTCTGGGGGGGCTGTCACTGCTTTCCAATTCCCCTCACCCCCACAGCAACTTCTTCCCAAAGGGAGGTGGGGACTGGCCAGACCCATCCCCAGCTCGGGGAGAAGTGGGGAAAGGCTTTGTTCTGCCTTGTTCTGCTTGGCTGCTTGGGAACTCTCTGGAAAACCACCCAGTTTGCAGGTATCTACTCCTGCCAAAGCCACAGTCTCCTCTAAACCCTCTCTGGAGCACAGCAGGGGAGGGAGGCTGAGCACACCTGATGACATGATGAGGACGTGTGTCTTGGTGGCTTAGGATGATGATTTCAAGCCATCTTCATCTATTTCATCTCTGTGGGGAGTGTCTGGGTGCTCAGCATTCTCTTTTTTGGAACGGTGAGAAGAGTTTGGGGGTCACCAGGGTATCCCAGAGCAGGGCTCTTCCCAAGATCCGCGCTGGTGCCTTCTCTTACAACACAAGTGACCCCACTTTGTTCCCTCTCATGCTCCCAGCCTCTGACCTGACTGTTGGGAAAATATATGCAGCCATGATGATCATGGATTACTACAAGCAGAGCAAGGCGAAGAAGCAGCGGCAGCAGCTGGAGGAGCAGGTGAGGCTCAGCCAGGGCAGGACGGGCAGGTTCAGATCACCCTCTCTGCTTCCCACCACCTCCCAGCCCGAACGTGCAGCCAGCCGGGATGAAAGCAGTGGCACGGGTCAGGGTTTGGGGACTACAAGGCGTGTCTGTGGCCATCCTCCGTGCCTGACAGCGAACATGAGCACGGTGTACTCTTTCTGAATGGTGGGAGCTTGGCTGGGGAAGCACTGGATGTTGATCCATGTTTCCTACAGGCTCAGTTTCTTCCTTTCTCCAATGCAGAAAAATGCCCCCATGTTCCAGCGCATGGAGCCATCCTCTCTGCCACAGGAGATCATCTCCAACGCCAAGGCACTGCCGTACCTCCAGCAGGACACCCTCTCGGGCCTGTGAGTGCTGCCTGTCACTTTCCTGTTCCTGCAGCCCTTGTTTCCTTCTTGGAGCTGGCACTGGGCTGCAGAAAGGGTTAAATTGCTGCTGGGAGCAGGGAGAAATCTCCTGGCACAAAGCTTTTGCAGGATTCCAGGTACCTGGTGTGTGTCAGCATCACCAGCTGCAGCCGAGGTGGCAAAAGGGAATGGCCAGGGGTCTGTGGATGCTGTTCCTGCAGGATCATCCTGGCACTCTGCACCTAGGGGTGAAGCTGAACCCCAGGAGCTGTTGAGCAGTGCAGGGTCATTGGGGGATTCCAGCACCCTGGCTGGTGGGAATGAGGTGATAAGGGTTTCTGTCACTGCTCTTGGGATGTCCCACTGCTGCTGCAGGACTCGGGGCACTGGTGCCCTCTCCTGCCTTGGGGCACCACTTCAGCTCTCCAGGGAACATGATGTTTGTCTCAAACATGGAGTCTCAACAGCCTGGGGGGGCAGGCACGGGGCTCCCCAGCTCTGAGCTGCTGGAGAGGTGATCCCAGGGATGGCAGCACCGGGCTGGTGGCCTCCCTGAAGCTGGGCTGTGTTTGCAGGAGCAGCCGAGGCGGGTTCCCCTCGCTGAGCCCGCTCTCGCCACAGGAGATCTTCCAGCTGGCGTGCATGGATCCGGCCCAGGAGCAGTTCCAGGAGCACCAGTCTCTGGTAAAGTCATGCACTGCTCCTCTGCAGTCCCAGCACGGATGCTGGTGGGCACAGGGAGGTGTGGGGAGCGAGCACAGCACGGGCATGGCGGCTGCGGGGTCACGCACAGATCCAAAACCGGGGACAAATACCCCTGGTTGTCCTCCAGCTGGGGCTCTGCCCCTCGCCTCTGGCACTGGGGACACAGCCATCCCTGGACCTGCCCTGATCCGTGCACAAGTGCTTTTGGGGCGAGAGCCATGACCAATGTCTTGGAGTAAAATATCCTTCTCTCCACAGGCTATTTTTTCCACTGAGCATTCATGTCAGTGGGTTACCCCGTGCTGAGTGATGGTATCTGATGTTTTCGGATTCGTGTCCATTTTGTTGTCAGTGGTGGTGTCCCCAGTCCCCAGCCAAGCTGTCAAACTGTCTCCAGCAGGAGCAGCCCTCTCTGGCCTCACACACATGCTGGCCTGTCTGTCTGTGTGTGTATATATATATATCACATATTTATATATATCACATATCTATATATATCGCACATCTCTATATATCTCCATGTCTGCGTGTGCGTTCCTGCACCACCCCACGCAGTGTGGTACCACCCAGCCCAGTCTGTGTCCCCAGCTCTGTGTCACCTGTCTATGACACAGGCAGGCGTCCCCTGCCTCGGCCACCCCAGCCACGTGGGGAGGTGGCGGATGAGACTCCCCCTGCCCCCATAAAGTCACCTTCTGGTGACCTCCAGGGTCACTCTGTGCCCATCTCCTCAACACCATGAGTGAACGTGAACATTCACAGAGTCCCCTAAAAACTGGGAATTAACCAAAGCATGGAAGTGCTGTGGGCAGTGTGTGCTCCTTTAACAGGGACGTGGCCAGGAAGCTTTGATTTTTTTGAAAATCCCATCCATTTGTCCCCTCCTGACAAAATAAGGAGTTAAACCCTGAGGAATAAGGGTGTCCCCAGACCCAGGCAGGGTTTCCACTGTGGCTGTAGAGGTGCAAGGGCAGCTGGCCATCAGGCAAGCCTGAGGTACCACATCAGGGCTCACCTGGGGACTGTGAGCTGGATAGTATTTTTCAGTGGCAATGTGATGAATTCTCATGGCTTATACTCTGTTTTTCATAGACTCATCGAATAGTTTGGGTCGGAAGGGACCTTTTAAAGCTCATCTAGTTCCAACCCTCCTGCCATGGGCAGGAACATCTTCAACCAGATCAGGCTGCTCAGAGCCCCATCCAACCTGCCCTTGAACACTGCCAGGGAGGGAGAATCCACCAGCTCTCTGGGCAGCCTGTGCTAGTGTTTTACCACCTGGTTTTGGCCAACCTAAATTCTGCCCCTGGCTGAGCAAGAAGGGCTGTCCCCTGCCAAGAGTGCCAAACCAGCGTGCTGCCCTGCTCCAAGCCCATCCCAAGAGCTTGGCTGTGTGTTTATTTCCAGGAGCCAGAGGTTAGGGAGTTTCAAAGAGTGCAGCCCTCTAACCGTGGCAGCTACCTTCCCGTGGACACTCAGGACCACGCTGTCTCTGGGAGGGCCTCCTCCATGCCTCGTCTCACTGTGGATCCCCAGGTAAAACCAAGCAAAGCCCCCACAGGTGCCGGGTCTTTTCAAAGCCTGCCAGGTAACGCTGGGGCTCCTCTCTGTGCCGAGCCCTGTGGCATCCCCAGCACCCTGGCATCGGAGCTCCTCCCCTTCTTTGGGTGCTGCACGAGTAGGAGAGCTGCTGTTCCCCTACAAAGGGGACACTGGCCGCAGAGAGCAGCCTGGGGGATCTCCTGGCTTGTGGGGGAGGTCCAGGACCACGTTCTCTCCACAATGGGACACCCGCTGCTTTCCTCCAGCCCTGGGCACTGGCTGAGGTTTGAGGAGCCCCAGCCCAGCTGTCAGATGACCTCAGGTGATGAAACACCTCCTCCGTCCTTTCCCATTGTCCCAACACATGCACTTCTCTGTCTGTCCAGGGGAACCCAGGCCACATCTCACCTCCTCATCTGTCTGCCTGGTTTCTCTGTTGTTCTGTCCTGTGCTCAGCCTCCCCCAAGATGCAGATGTTTTTTTGGGGTTTGGTGTTGCTGTGAAGTCTCTGGGTCTGCTTTCTCACCTTGGTGCAGGCACCAAGTCTTGGTGTGGCACTTCGTGGGGGTGTGAAGACAAAGGGAGCCTTTGGGCTTTCTTGGTCATTCAGCAGCAAAGGAGATGACCAGAAGGAGGGGATGGGAGCAGGAAAGGTGAGAGGAGATGGAGAACAGCCTGAGGCTGCAGTGGCAAAGAGCTGCTAGAATTAAGCAAAGGAAGTATGGAGGGAGGTGATGTTTTCCCCGTAACATGTGAAAACACAGGGTGTAATGAGGGGAGAAAGTAGGAAGGAGAAGCATGGGAGGGAGAAAGAAAAGGAAAGGGAAGATAAAACAACAGTATGAGCAGGGAGACAGGGAATGAGTGCAGGGGAAAGGGAATAAAGGAAGAGCAGGGAGGCGTGTGGAAAAGCGGTGGCAGCTGGAAAAATGAACACAGAGCAAGGGGCACCGGGGGACCCCTCTCTGCTAACAATCTTTGCAGGGATTGCTCCTCTTGACCCTGTTTTCCTAGTGGGGAGGGCTGCTGGGGAGGCAGCCTGGGGGGCAATGGCCTGGTACCCTCAGTGTCCCCACACACAGCGGGAGGTGCTGCTGCCCCAGCTGGCTGGGGAAGGGGAGCCCACGAGCTCCACGGCTAAACCCCGCTTTCCTCCCACCCCTGATTTGTGCAGAGATTATCCGGGGGGCTGTTCTCAGGCTGGCTGCCCCCACCCCCAATTTGCCCATCCCACAGGGTGGCGATCCCCGTGGTGGGGGTGCGCTGGTTATTCCTGACCCCCAGCCCTGCCTGGCGCTAACGCTGTCCCCGGCTGGCCGGGGTTGCTTGCAGGTGGTGACAGACACCAGCTCCATGCGGAGATCGTTCTCCACCATCCGGGACAAGCGGCCCAACAGCTCCTGGCTGGATGAGTTCTCCATGGAGCGCAGCAGCGACAACACCTACAAGTCCCGCCGGCGCAGCTACCACTCCTCGCTCCAGCTGTCCGCCCGGCGCCTCAACGCTGACTCGGGTGAGCCCAAAAAAATCCCCAAAAACCCCTCTGGCTGAGCGCTCCCTGCTGCTGCAGAGGGGATGGTGGGGAGTGACGCGGGTGTCCTGCAGGCCACCGGTCCGAGGGGCACCGCTCGGGCAGGGAGCGGGGCCGATCCAAAGAGCGCAAGCACCTGCTGTCCCCTGACATCTCCCGCTGCAACTCCGAGGAGAGGAGTCCCCAGGCACAGGAGGAGTCGCCGGAGCGGCGGCGCGAGTCCCGGTCACCCAGCGAGGGCAGGTCACAGACACCCAGCAGGCAGGTGGGTGACAGAGATCCCTTCCTAAGCTTAAAGGGAAGCTCCTTGGCAAAGCCCCGATTCTGGGAGCTCTGAACCCTCTCATCTCCTGGTGGTGGCATCTCTGTGTCTCCGGTGAGTTGAGCAGGCTGGGGCTGCTCGGGCACCCTGCAGAGTATCTGGGGACAGGGGTGGATCTCATGCTGATCCTCTTGCTGCTGTGGCATCCTCTCCCTGCCAAGGTCAAGGTGTCCCAGCCTGGAGGTGCCAGTGCTTGAGTGAGCTCGAAGCCACCCATGCAGATGCCACCCATGGAGAGCAGCAGATGGCGAGCCGTCAGCTCTTCCTGCGGCGGGTTTGGGAGTGCTTTTTGCTTTTGACCACCAAGAGCATGGAATCATAGAATATCCCGAGTTGGAACAGAGCACAAGGATCATCAAGTCCAGCTCTTGTCCCTGAGCAGGGACATGGTGGAATCCAAGAATTCCACCACGTGCCCGAGAGCATTGTCTGAATGCATCTTGAGCTCTGTCAGTCTTGGTGCTGTGACCACTTCCTTGGGGAGCCTTTTCCAATGCCTGACCACTCTCTGGGTGAATCACTTTTTCCTAATACCCAGCCTAAACCTCCCCTGGCACAGCTTCATGCTGTTCCCTTGTGTCCTGTCACTGCTCACCAGGGCTCAGTGCCTGCCTTCTCTTTGTGAGGAAGCCGCAGACCACGATGAGCTCTGCCCTCGGCAGGCAGGCATGGTGGGGCAGAGCCCGAGGCAGGGATGGGGCAGAATCACCCTTTCAAGACAGGGGCTTCCAGGGGAGCCCAGGGTGGGGGGAGAGGGGGTGTCCTGTGCTGTGCTGTGGTGTGCTGTGGTGTGCTGTGGTATTACGAATGTCCCCGAGACGATGAATCAGAATTCTTTTACTCCATATATCAGAAGGCTTAAATATTATTTTATTAAGATGACTCCATAATTCAAAGAATTGGGCTATTATCTGCCCAGTCCGGAGCATCGAAGCTGCTGCTTCCAGCTCCGTCCAAGGAATGCTACAATGGCTTACACAATCGCAGATAACAACTTTTCACCTCATAGGCTGAAAGGAAGAAAAACCCCCATCTCCTATTATCAGGAGGCAGGGCAGAGAAACCTCTTGAAACACAGCTCAGAGATTTGTTTATAGAAACTCTGTGCTGAGAATGTACTTCTCCCTGGGAAGAAAAGCTTTTGCAGATTTTTCACCCAGGGACCCACAAAATGTCGGCGACGGTGTGGTGTGGTGTGGTGTGTGGTGTGGTGTGGTGTGGTGTGGTGTGGTGTGGTGTGGTGTGGTGTGGTGTGCTGCCTGCGTTCCCCAGCGTGTCCCGGTGCGTTGCAGGGTATGGGCTCCCTGAGCGAAAGCTCCATCCCCTCCATCTCGGACACCAGCACGCCCCGGCGAGGCCGCCGCCAGCTGCCGCCGGTGCCCCCCAAGCCGCGTCCCCTCCTGTCCTACGCCTCCATGCTGCGGCACGCCGGGGACACCTCTCCTCCCGCCGACGAGAGCGAGGGGGGCTCGCCGCTGCTCTCCTCCACCCTGGATCCCA